>OY757927.1:48078021-48153021 GCA_963585895.1 Sepioteuthis lessoniana | reverse complement strand
TATTATAATAATACAATTACCTCCCCTAAATATTACACCAACATATTACAATACAATATAACCTTACTTATACCCACTGTGATTCTAGCCTACCATAGCACAACCGTTCAAATACGCTTACAAATCAAATTCTTATTCATCCTCCCCGACATGCAGTGATGATGCTTTGTTCCGTAGCTATAGTCACCGAAATAAATAATGTAACGAATTATTAATATACACTCGAATTCATTTCTGCTAAATCCAACGCGCTACGTTCGTAGCCTGACTGAACCTTATAAAAACACGCATCCATATGTAACTATAACATATACACGTATACGCACACACCCACATACACTCATACACTTACGACCACACACAAACGAAATCCCAATGGTTTTTTGTCTGTATTTTTTCGTATTTTCGATTTTCAATTCATTCCATCTTAACTGCCTGATGGTTGTTGTTTTACAAAATACTTCATGAAATCCAGGGTTGCAGACTATTTTCCATGAATTAAACACATATATATATCTAATATATATATATATATATATATATATATGAAATGTACGTACATGCGTGTCTGCACGCATGGTTGTGAAAGTTTCAGAGGCTTTATAAGAAATTCTAGAATAATTCTTATTTCACCGACTGACCTTCTTTTTCAGCTGAGGCCAGCAGGAAATGGCGCGAAATACTCGACCGTAATTTGTTTGACACGCGTTTGGTATTTGAAGAGAGAATCGTTAAAATATGAACACGAAAACACGTGCGCACACAGACACCATCGTCCATTCTAAAATTCTACACTCACAGACACGCATTCAATTATAGTAAATATCTCGGCAAAGACGTTTAATTAAGTCAGTATCTTACATTTTCCCGCTCGTCTCACTCTCCAACCGCCCTACCTCACTTCTTTCTATCCAGCAAAACCCTTTCTGGTAGATGAGTGGGAAAAGGAGTCAATATTTGAAGACTTTATGCATCACAGCTTATATATATATATATATATATATATATATATATATATATATATATATATATATATATATATCTGATAAGATGAAAATGAATCTGACGGAATGTAAATATAAAAATTAAAAAATACAAGGTATTCAGAGGATGAGTTTATTTATAATTGAATATTCCAGCCACGTTCAAGGTTTCAGTTTTATAATAAACCATCGTCAAGGCAATGTTAATTTAGTATTATTTAATCAAATTAGTGCTAAAAAGTTGCAAGATCCCTTGTTTAAATTAGTTAGATGTCATTGTAGTCATTGTCAGTTTTGCATTTTTTTCTTCAATACAATCATAATCCGTCCAAAATTACAAACAGCGACAAAATTTTATAAATTTCTTATTAAGTTTTTAGAGCTTCTTCAGATCCATAACAAATACGTTACGCTTTGAAATAATTTTTAAATACTAATTACGTCACATAGATTCAAAACAGAACACGACTAACAGTAAGAAAATGTAAACACTTTTAAAAATTGAATACAATTCAGAAGATACAATCTTTACAAGTTAATATTGTCCTCATGACGGTCTTATATAAAAACAAAAATATTTAACGTGGCTCATTATTTAACTATAAACTACTTTTTTCATATTTTTATATCCACACACACACACACACACACACACATACATATATATATATATATATATATATATATATATATATATATATATATACTGACGGAACGTAAAATAACAAGATTTTTGTATGTGTTTCAATTTGTATTTCAAATTAAACGAACGGTTAATATAGCTTGAATTACTGTATATGATCACATACATAGATCAATGCAGGAGACACTTGTGGTGTAACGTTTATTGTCTTGGGAAATGAAATCGGTGACCCGAGTTCAAATACGAGACGAGGTAGTTTGTGTTTCTCTTTACGCTAATCTTCTTCGGAAAGACATGAATTCCTTGCTTCTCCTTCCAGCTATAGATAAATTTCTAACTGGGTGCCTTATACTTTGAACCAAAGTAAGCAAAGCATAACAGATGACAACTACTGTAAGCAATAAAAGCGCCTCGTGTGCAGATGTAATAGCGAGATAGACTAACTAACCATTATTAATGAGTTCGATTCTCACTAGGTACCACATACTTCTGGCTTTCTGCTAAAATAAGCTTAGCATAATGAATGAAAATTGATGTAGGTTAGAAGAGCACCTCACATAGTAATGTAATAGTTAGCGCTGTAAACTAGTAGACCGTTGTTAATGAGTTTGATTCTCACTGGGTGCCTCATACTTCTGGGTTTGTTCCAAAGTAAGCAAAGCTTAATAAATGATATCTAGATAATAAGAGCATCTCACGTCGTGGTGTAATTGCGAGATAGACTAGTTGACTATTGTTAGTTCGATTCTCACTAAGTGCTTTATACTTCTGGCTTTGGGCCAAAATAAGCTATATTTAAGCAACAGTAACTGCTGTAGACGATAAGGGCGGCTCGCGAGTTTGACTAGCTGACCATAATTACCAACCCCTCCGTTCGGGCAGGATATGACACAAGGTCAATTTTTAAGCGGAGTTTAACAGGTTTGAATTCAGAGTTTTCCTTCTCCTAGACTATTGGCCTCACCAAGGCTGAAGAACCTAGTCTGCCCTACTAGTTTGACTAGCTGACCATTGTTAGTAAGTTCACTTCTCACTGGATGTCTCATACATCTAACTTCGTGACAAACTAAGCTAAGCTAAGCTAAGCTTTGTAAATGACAAATTTATTAAATGTAATAATTATACGCTTCGATAAATTTACATTGGAAAATCTACAATTTGGGGTTCCCCCCCACGAGCGATTCGACATCATATTGCTTAGATTTTAACGAATTAATTGTGACCTTAGAGAATATTTTTCTTAGCATGGCATTCGTGGAATGAAACCATAGAGTATAATAGGTTAATATCCACAATCAAAGATTAAATCACTCCTTTCAAAATGTCAGCAGCTTGCGGGCGCCTTTTTTTACACCCACACCTGAATTAAATGTGGGGTGGGATTGCATCAGTAGCCTATATCCAATACGGACACATGAGCACAATTTCCTTTTAAAAACCAATATTTGCAGAGTCACATCCAGAAATGTATAGGACACATTTTATTAGAATAGATCAAAAGTATTTTTGTTTTTTGCATGTTTGTTTTTTAATTAACAAAGAATCCCTTTCAAATGTCCTGGTGTTTTTAAACATAGGCAATGGTCTAAACAGCTATGAATAAAATTGTTGGGCAAGCTGACCTTTTCAGCTTTGGTAATTCACCAATTAAAGAGAAGGACAATTCTGAATTGATTGATTTTAACAGCATGTCAACCTGTCAAGAGTTATTTTATGCATAGAGTTTAAGAAATCTCGTTCATTATATGTTTATATGTTTCTAAAGTGCTTTCTAAGGATTTTTTGTGCACATAGTTCTGTACAATACGAATCATTTTTAAACAAATCATTTTGCCCATAGGTAGGACCTTGGTAGATACTACCACTCATAGTGGATCAGGAAGTAAGGCCAATGAAGGAGTAACTCGAAATTTAATAGCAGGATCTAGAGTACCTAAAGCAAACAGACAATATCTTTAACCCCTGATATAAAAAAAGCGAGTTAAGCTTAGATTATTTTCGAATTATTCGATTATCACAAGGTGCTCCGTACTTCTGTCTTTATGTGAAACTAAGCAACAGTTATTAAATCACAACTTCTAGAGGCAATAGGGTGCCTCCCGTAGTGGTTGATTGAGTTACTGATTGATTTTAATGACATGTCAACCTGTATATGGTTATTTTATGCCCATAATTGCATACATTGTACGTTTATAGTCACATATGTGTTGTTCTTTCTTATTGTTTGACACAAACTTTTATGGTTTCAAGTTTTCTTATCAAATACTAATTAATAATTCCAAGTAACTATTTCGATTTGATAATAATCATTTGCTTGCATACAGTTACATGGTTCAAGAAAATATTAAGAATAATCCTTAAACAATTATAGCTTAAGTAACTATTCTCTATACAAATATTTTATTTCCAAATAGATCTATTAGACTGATAGGACCATAAGAAGCGCAATCACTCAGGATCTGAGTGGAGCTGGGAATAATGACGATGTAGGCGTACTACACATTCTTCACAACTCGAAAATTTGAGCCTCGCTATCAGATGCCAATCAGAGTCATACCCTGGACACATTTTTGTGGTGTTAGGGTCTTACCCCTCTGCATGTGGTACAGTCAATGTATTCTAAGCCCTACCGACAGGGCTGTCTAGCAAACCATTTTGAGAGAGTTTGATAATCAATGAGTGGCTTTTATTTCTAACTTCATGCTAAGCTAAGCTGACTTTAATAAAAAGGAGGAGAATGGTAGAAAACTGGTTCATGAAATGCATCTCTTACCCAGTGTAGACGGGTACTACAGCTAGTATAATAAAATTATGGATTCATGAATGTTCTTTCTCTCAGCATGAAGGGTTTCACTTCTATCTTGCTGAATTTTCGTGTTTTTTTTTTCTACTTTCAATGTTTGTATTTATGATAATTGGATTTGAAAGTCGAAACAAAAATGCTTAAACTATCATCATCATTATCATCATCATCATTATCATCAAGACTTACCTACAGCGCGGATTCCTTTGCTTTCCTCGCGCCATCCGGTAAGTCCTCTAGACGGCATCCAATGTCTCCGCTGAGCTGATGTATGTAAGCCTTTGTAGGTCAGCCAGCACTGGTGAGTTCATGTGTAGACCATAAGAAAACGTCACTTATAAGTTCGTTTATACTTCACCAGCATTACCCAGCATGTCTTGCGAGTCTTACTTTGATAGTTTGTCAGATGGGAAGGAAATGACCCTACAACTGCTGTTTTTAGGGAGCTGTTTCCAGGATTTGTTTTAAAAAGCACGCAGCATCCTTGCGTAGTTGCCATTTCACTTTTTCCCCTAATTGTTTCGTTATAGGTCATTAGTGCAATCATACATTCGTACTAACACGGCAGCAGCTTAGAAGAATTCCCGTTTCATTTCACCTGAAAGATTAGATATCCGTATGGTTGTCAGCCTGTTAATAACAGCCCATGTTTTACCATTGCGTATTGCTTCCAGTAGATGGGATATTGCTGCTCAAGTATAAGAACGGGTTTAATTATTTCATAAGCTTGCCATTTATTGAGAAGATAGCACCATTCTGATTAAAATACATGAACACTGTTTTATCTGAGTTAACTGGGAGACCAATGCGTGTTGCTGCCTGAAGCTTAAACTATTGGAGACGTTAAAGAATGGTCAGTCGAAACATCCACAATGACAGTCTGTGGTTTCATCAGATCTTCATACTGCGACATAAACTAACGGTGACAAATTTATACTTACAATTTTATAATTGGGTTATAAAATTTTATGTAAAATCATTACATTACATTATTGCTTCGGTGGAAATACAAATCCAGACAAAAACCAAAGTTGCTTATATCCATAAATCTGTTATTCACTTGAATTAAAAAATATCTGCAATAATCCATGAAAATGTAAAAAAGAAACTTAATCGGTAAATCTCTTTTCGGTTTTATGGATTGTGACAATATGCCAGCTGGCCAACCTCCATAATCTCAACTTCTTAAATTAGCTCATGGCCATTCGATAGTCTAGTGGTTTCTCTCGTCTCTGGCCAGAGGCATTTCATATATTTTATAAATATGCAACAGATATAACATATATATAAACGAAAGTGGAAGAAAGAAGAACAAACCAGCACGGACTTGGGTTAGCCCTAAGCGTAAGAAGGGGGAAGTTTTGGCATTTTTCTGTGGCTATCGTGAGCGTGTATCCTAGCGAAATTCCCACACAGCTACTAGGAACGCTGACTCATCCTCTCGCGTTGGCTGACCTGGCTTCTGGGTCCACTTGTCCAAACTCCTCCCTCAGCAGCCGCCTCTCCCTGACCGTCGCCTTTCCCTGCCTGTCGATAACTCCTATCTGTTCTCTGCTCTTCGTAGGAAATCTTGCCCACAAGCCCTTTGTGTGGGTTTTGCACCAAAACAGACAAAGGAATCCTCTAACTGGCACTCACCAACACCCACACCCACAGAAACGAATGCCTACCGTCGTGCCACACGAACAATTACTGTTTGTACCCTTTTGTTGTAAATTTGTTATTGACAGCAAAGATTGTATAGATGGGAATCTCTTAACCAACGTAAATGTGTATTACAGCTAGTATTAATGATATAATATATTTATGAATAAATTACCCACACGTGGTGCCCTACTAATTACGGAAGTATTAGCGGGCCTAAGGCAGTCCGACATGTTTTTAACCTCATTCTGGCAACTTCATGTAAAATAATTATATTGCTAATTGGTTAGTTGGTCAAACAAATCTGACGAAAAACAAGTTTTTAAATCCATATATCTCTTGTCACTCAAATGAACAAAATTATCTAAAATAAACCATTAAACTTTTAGAAGAATATTAATCTATATGATAATGATAAACATAGAATTTTGGAACGTAATGGGTAAAGTGTTGGACTGCGATATTGTAGAAAGCGAGTTCGAACTCCAGTCGCGCTATTCCGTTCACTTTCGGACTAATAATCTTGGTATCAACCCCCTTATTCCCCCAGCTATGGGTTAAATGGTACCATTACTCTTCTTTTTCAAGGATGTTTTTGACATTAAATAGCCCTCGAAGGTTGATATGCTATTAAACAAAAAAATAGAATTGGTAAATCTCTTTTCTACAATAGGAACTTAACTTTTAGAGTAACCATTATCAGTTTTACGATTTCCTTGTAATTTTTTTATTGATAGATTCTATAGTTGTGGATAGGCGGGATCGACAGCTCGTACTAATGATAGTATAGTGGATTCAGGAGTAAATTACTCAACACAGGGTGCCGTACCCATTACGGCAATAGTAATAATTTACTATGTTTATCTTGTCTAAAACAAATTCAAACATATGTAATGCACCTAGTGAGAACTGAACTCAATAATAATGATTTATTAACCATTATACCACGTCCAGATACCTTATAGAGGGAAGGCAATTATGTGCCCAATCACGTATCACTCAAAAATTCTACTCTCACAAAAAATCCACAATAGAGTTTAAACAGTTTTTCAAAAATACCCATCTTTAAACTGATGTACTTAGGGTAACGGTTATCGACCTAGGAAACTGAAATGATGAACAAGTTCAAATATCGTACTAACACTCTTGTGGAAAGCACTCTCTTATTCCCCACAGCTCTAGGTAAAATAGTTGTGCAGACTGGATTATTCAGCCTTAGTAAGGCAACCAGTCTAGGAAAAGACTTTTTAAAAATTCAAACCAGCTATGTTCTGCTTAAAAATTGATCTTATGTCACATCCTATTGATGGCAGTGGAGTTGGGAAATACATACCGGAGTGGTCGTACCTGTTATATTCCAATTTATGGGTTGATAGATATGTTTGAAAATTAATAGTATCAGAAATTACGCGATACTATATAATTGGGGACAAATTATTTGCATTAAGTGTTCTTACTTGAAGCTATAATTTTTTTACAAAGGCTTATTATCATCGATAGCTTCAAACCTTAGAATTGCTTGCAAAGAAAAAGACTGACTTAAAACCCGTAAGAGTTCCATCTATGAGTTACATTGAAAATTATTTGTAATTCTTGGAACTATATAACTTTGTACAAACAAATGATGATTATTAAGTAGAAATAATTACTTGAAATTATTTGTATTAGAATGGAATACTTGAAACCATACAATTTTGGTTTGGTTTAGCAGGGTTTTATGGCATATCATTATATTATAGGTTATTAAATGCCAAATACTCTTTATGCATATATATTTAATATATATGATTTGGAAACACAGTGTGTTGATAAAATTTTTAAACAAGCCTGGAACCTTTTTTTTGTACACAGAAAAATGGTTGAAACCATTTATCTATGTAACAGTAACAATTTAGCATTAGTCGTTAATTTGTATACATTTAAATATATATATATATATATATATATATATATATATATATATATATATATATATATATATATATGATTTGTAAGTGATTAATTTGTTCGTAATTTCATTTTAAATGGGTTACAACTATTTTGTTTGCACAATTGTCATTGTTTCTACACAGTTAAATGGTTTCAAGTATTTCTATCTAATATTGATAATTGTATCAAATATTAATCATTTGTTTGCAGACAATGAAATGGTTACAAGTATTGAAATCTAATACCACTAATTCAGTTTAGGCACACAGATAAAAAGTTTTAAAAACTGATAATAATTCTTGTCAACATTACTCATCCGTTTGCACACAGTTAAATGGTTCCAAATATTGCTATGTATCACTAACAATTCAATTTAACATCAGTCATTTGTTTATACGATTAAATGTTTAAATAGTTCTATTTCTAACGATTTGATTGAACATAAGTCATTTGTTTCCACACAGTTTAAATTACAAACAGTTCAATTTGACCCATAGATAGGACTCTACCAGGTGCTACCCCTCCTGGTCGGAATGGGCCTTGGAACAATGGTATTGAAGGGGTACACCACATTCCTCTAAACTCCAGAACTAGGGCCTCAACATCAGATTGTTTAGTGTCATATCCAGGACAGGGGAGGTCTTAACCCTCTGCAGAAGATGCAGTCAGTGTATTTTATAGCCCTGGCCGACTGAGCTTAAACCATACAGTTGATAGAAATACTTGATAGCATATAACTGTGCAAACAAATGAGTAGAGACAAATAAGAGTAATAGTAAAAAAAGAAAAATACAATGGAACATTGCAAATATAATTGTGATTTCAATCAGACTCTTATACATTATTGCCCAGTCGACTGGGGCTGTAGAATACACTGACTACTTCTCTGCAGATAGGTACCCCCACCCAAACAGTGTCCTGGATATGACACTAAACAATCTGATGGTGAGGTTCCTGTGATGCTGGAGTTTTGGGGGATGCGGAGCACCCCTTCATTGCCGCCGGTCCCTGGTCGACTCTAGCCCGGAGTGGTAGCACCTGATAGGGTCATATCTATGGGTTAAACAGAACTAATCTGCATACTTATGTTCAACTGAATTGTTTGTAATAGAACTGTTTTTGATATTGCAACTGTACTTATGCTAAATTGAATTATTCGAAAGAGAACTGTTTTGACGTTTTCATCATCATCATCATGTCGTGCTAGTAGCACGGATATCCCCGACCCTCTCTCGCCACTTTTCCCTATCGTTCATCACCTCAGGCAGGTCTTCTGGACAACATCCCGTATCCTCACATAGTTGCTGAATGTATGATCGTGCTGGTCGTCCTGCTTTTGCACGGCCATGTGTGGGGGTCCATAAGAGTACATCACTTATGATTTCGTCCCTGCTTCTCCACTAGTGACCTGCATGTCTGGTTCGTCTAACTTGAATAGTTTTCGTGATAGGAGGCAGGTGGCCGTACAGTTGGTGTCTTGTGGGGTGTTGCCGCCAGGACTTGTTCAAGATTGCACGCAGCATTCTTGTGTAATTACCGTCCAGCTTCTTCTCCAGCCGTTTTGTTAGAGTCCATGTAGTGCATCCATATAGCAGTATCGATGCGACTGCTGCCTGGAAGAAACTGCGTTTCGTTTTATCGGTCAGGTCTGATTTCCATATAATCGATAGCCTATTGATTGCTGTCCATGCTTTCGTTAACCTCGTGTCGATGTCCTTTTCGGTTGATGCGACGCTGCTTCCTAGGTAAATGAATTTGTCTACTAGTTTAAGAGGGGTTCCGTCTAGAGTGGAGATATCACCCGTTTGATTATAGCACATATATTCCGTTTTGTGTGCATTGACATAGAGGCCTATGTCTGCGGCTGCTCGTTCCAAACTATGCAGTAGTGTTTCGGCTTGGTTAGATGTATTTGCCAGTATCGCTATGTCATCGGCGTAGTCGGCGTCGGTAATTGTTTTTGCGGGGTACCTTCTGCTTCTTTTCTTTGTCAGCTCGAAGCCGTTCACTCTGATTTTGTAAATCGATGTTCTAAGTACGTAGTCTAGACGAATGATAAAGAGGTACGGAGCCAACGTGTCCCCTTGTAGAACTCCTGCTACAATGTCGAAGTATTCTGTGTCTCCATCTGGTGATCGTACTTTTACTTTGCTGTTTCTATAGAGAATCGTTATTGCTGCTACCGTTTCTTTAGATATGCCGTATGCTAGTAGGATTTGTTCCATCTTTCCTCTGTGAATGGGATCGAAGGCCTTGGTAAAGTCGACAAATATTAATGTCGCTTGTAGGTTTTTTGCCCGTACACCTTCAAGGATTCTACGGATGGTTAATATTTGTGAGGTCGTGGATCTATTTCTTCGGAAGCCATTTTGGTTTTTCCTAAGTATGTTGTCGATTTTGGGTTCTATGCAGTTTCGTAGTTGGGCATTGTAGATTTTGGCTGCTATGGATGTAAGTGTTATGCCTCGGTAGTTTTTGGCTAATCCGAGGTCACCCTTTTTAGGGAAGGGGAGGATGCATCCCTTCATCCATCTATCTATCGGATTTTGATTATATACTGCGTTGCAGTGTCGGAGCAGTATGTCGTCGAATTGTCTGGTCTTCTATACTTCTGGGGGAATCTCGTCCAACCCTGCAGCTTTCCTATTTTTAATTTTTCTGAGAACCGAGTCGAGTTCTTCTTGAGTGAACGGCCCTAGTTTAATGTCCAATTGTTTACTAATTATTCTGGTGATTAGTTCATGTGTTATTTTCGGTGGGTTTCCTAGTAGGTTTTCGAAGTTCTGTTTCCACAGTTTTATTCTTTCTTATTGGTTTGCAGCTTTCAGTTTTGCTTTGGCTGTGCTTTTTCTTCTACTCACTTCGTTTATTGTTTGCCAGGCTATCCTAGATTGTCTATCTTCCACCGAGTCTCTAATCTTATGTATCTGATTTTGAATGTATTCTGTCTGTTCCTTTATATAATATGCCTGCTAATTGATATTGTGCCGTTTTTAGTTTTCGGGCATTTGTGTTTGTTGGGTTTTTTCGATAGTTTTTGGAGGCTGTTTTCACTAGTGCACGTTTTTCTCTCACCGCTAAAGTTTCCCATGGGACTCTATATTTAGTTTTGAGTTTTGTTGGAATACATTTCGCTGCTGCCTTGAGGTGCGCATTGACGAAATTTTCATATTCGTCATTTGGTGTACTTTTTTCCGTCTTCTCTTGTAGTGTTTCGAATCTGTTTCTTAATTCTAATACGTATTTATCTCTTATATCTCTGTTGTTCAAAAGGGCCCAGTCATAGTGTTTGGTGTTCGCTGTTCGTTTGGTGTTTTTTCGTAGGCTTAGTCGTATTTTCGCCGTGACTATTCGGTGATCGGAGGACACACCCTCAAAAGAGGAGTATGCCTCGCAATTTATTGCACTATTTTTCCATTTCTTGTTTATAAGGACGTAGTCTATCTGTGCTTTACTATTGTTCGCGTACGTGTATGTCCATAGTTTGCCCTCCCTTTTTTGGTAGTTTGTATTGAGGCATGTTAATCTATTTTCTATCATGAAATATGAAACAAACACACAAACATCTTATAAATTAAACAAATTTTAGCACTAAATAACCCATAAGGCGTTGATAAGCAATCAAACAAAAAAAAAAAAAAGAAAGAAAAGAAAACTGTATATAATAAAAGCTCTACCCGTTTTGAGCACTCTAAAATGATTTCACATTATACTTATCTTAAAAGTTTATCACTTAATCCCTGGGGGCAGAAGAATATAAAACACACACACACACACACACACACACACACACACACACAAACTCCCACTTTTATTACCGAGTAGAATTCATAAAAGAATCGACCCCTTTGTGGGTAATGTCTTCGCCGTCATTTTTGAATGAGAAACCTTTTAATAAAATACTGTTTACATTGTCGACCCCAAAGGCTCAAAGGCCCAAAGTGTGTTGGGGTAGGGGAGGGAGAGTGTCTAAAAGCTTCAATTATACAATTGCTTTGCGTCGTGTCTGTACCACGACTCACTGTTAGAACCTAACTAAATCCGCGACTCTGTCTCAACATGTGATAGCTCTCACCCATTCAGAACGCAGCAATCTTCAAAATCGTTTCATCTTGGTCGCTAAAATAAATCCGTCATAAGTCTTTGTACTCAATGTCTCACTATTTTCAATATATGCTAAAAGATTAAAACAAACAAACAAACAAACATATATATATATATATATATATATATATCCCAGAAAAATATCAAATCATAAATAGCCCAGTCGGTTGGGGCTAGAGAATACGCCGATTGCATGCCTGCTGAGAGGTTTGACCTTCCAAACGAGTGTCCTGTATATGACTCTATATCATCTAATGGTGAGACTCCAGTTCTGGAGCTTTGGGGAATGTGGAGTACACCTTCATTACCATTAATCTCAGGTCCATTCTGACTCAGATTTGTGGTACCTTCTAGGGTCCTATTTATGTGTCAAATAGAAATATATAATCATTTTCAAAACTTGAAACTAATTAACTGTGTGCAAGCAAATGGCCGATATTAAATTGAACTATTAGTATTACATAGCAATACTTGAAACCATTTGACTGTGTGTAAACAAACGAGCTTTAAAATGCTATCTACAAACCATTTGTTTACAAATCATTTATATTTAAGATAAGTATGTATGAACAGGATTTAGCATTAAATAACCTACAAGGGTTGATATGTCATAAAAACCAACCAACCAACCAACCAACTAACCAGATAATGAACACAAATTATGTTATTTCAAGTTTCAAGAAACGTAAAGTAATAAACTTCATGCTCATTATTTGATATTAGGCGGGGTGCTGCTCTGCCACAGTGTAGTGCACTTAATCTTGCAAAATTTTCTTATTTCCATATCCTTTTTTGTATAATAAATGTACATTTACACACACAGCCCAGAAAAATATCAATTATAAACACAAACTCCGTTTCAGGAATCGTAAAGTAACAATCTTCATGTTCATAATTATATATATATATATACAGTGTGTGTGTGTGTGTGTGTGTGTGTGTGTGAGAGAGAGAGAGAGAGAGAGAGAGAGAGAGAGAGAGAGAGAGAATAAATTTATATCTAGACCAAGGTGAAAATCATTTCGTAAAAATCTTTACCCTGTGCTAGCAAACCAGCTTTGGTAAGGCGACCAGTCGAGAAGAAAAACTCTGAATACAAACCAGCTGTACTTCGCTGAAAATGGCCTTGTGTCACATCCTGCTCACAGGAGAGGGTTTGGGGGAATACAGACATTTTCGGGTGTTGTTGAAGGAATTTCCGAAAATAGCTGTTATCTTCTACGAAAATGAACTCGTCGAGCAAAGTTCAAATTCTGGATAAATGCTGTTTGTTTAACTTTGCGTTAGTGCCAGAGAAAAAAGTTAGACTTCATGTCTTCTCCCACAAATATATGCATATATTGGTTAACAGTAGGATAGATTTGGCACTCTGGCCTTGAATAATATAACTCTGGTTAATGCCAAGATAATTTTCCGCTGTAAAGTGGCAAAACCCGGAGTATGAGGTCCCGAGGTATCTGTCGATCTTCCATATAATCTTGCTCAACCCAGTGTCGAAATCTGGTGGTGGATATATGGGGTCTAGCGAGATTGACATCCCATGATAAGCGAGAAAAGAAAGACCGAGAGCCTACCTTTCCACCTTTTTCACCCTTAAGAGGACAAGTGAGTTTCCCTTCACCTAGAGTGGTTGCCTTGCTAAGGCTAAAATACCCTATCTACTTCATTATTTAATTCATAGCTGAGGGAGAACGGATAGAGTCATGCCTTTTCTAATGACATTAGCAGGAAGTGAAATGCAACCAGCTTTGTCAGCGATTTGAGCTCGAGACACTGATTCCATTTCCTACGACAATATTAGTTACGGTAAGCACGTCTCTCTTCTTTTATCATATATATATATATATATATATATATATATATATATATATATATATATATATATATATATATATATTAAACTGGTCCGTTTGCCTAATGAGTTGAGTGGGGTTCAATCCTAGGTCGAGTCATACCAAAACTTTAAAAATGGTACTAGACGTTGCCTTGCTTAACACTCAGCATTATTAGGTGAGGGTAAATTGGAACAACCCAGGGAATGGAGTAGCGCCTTTCCCTACACCACGGTATAGTAGCTATTGAAAAGTGAGCCTTCGGGTCACCGTCGTATATATATATATAGAGAGAGAGAGACAGATTGTTTCGTTGTATCACAACTCTTTTGTGTGGCTAGACACGTTGGACGATTAAAGCTGGGATTGAAACCCGCCCAACTTTACGTTAGACTTAGTATCAGACCGCTCGGCCAACAAGCGTACCACGTCAGCTAGAGAATTATAAGGTATTAAGTAGTAGCGTTCGTTTTTTTACATTTTATACCTTATAGGATACCAGAGTGCTCAATTCGTTCGAAGAGCTTTGCATTATGCGAGCAACAGCCGTAAATATCTTCGCCAGAGTGCTCAACCCCCATGGGGGAGCGTATATATTGTCATCCACAGACAGGCTGTTTCGTTGTATCACAATTCTTCAGTAGCATTAAAATGTTATACTGATCAGTATTCTTTGATAGAATGTTTGATTAAATTCTGGAATCTCCACAGGTTCAGCCAATTATAACAATTTTACCATACTTTGATAATATATCTATAATATAATAATATAACGACCGATAACAATATTGCATGATATGTTATTAATAAAGCAATATCAAAAATATGAATGAAGAATGTCATAATATTCACTTCATATTATCTTAATAAGTAGAAAACTGCAATTTTACCCTTATTTTTAGAAATTTATTTCCAAATTTAATTAACTTTGATTTATCATTTTTTAAATCTAATTTATTTTGTAATTTATTCAACTAAAATTTACTTTTATATTTAATTGAATTCATGGATTAATCTATTTCAATCAAGTTCATTTTGAAATTTATTTTAATCAAATTTAACGTATTTTAATTTAATTTATATTTTGCTAAATTTAAAGTTCAGTTATTTTTTTATTTATTTTCATATAACTTATTTTTAGTTCATTTAATCTAAAATATTTTTTCATTATTTTCATTTATTTTGAATTAAATCAAATTTTAATCAATTTTTAAAACTTATTTTAATTTCATATACGCTTCAAATCTATTTTAACTCGAATTGTTTTTATTCACTTTAATTCAACTTATTCTATTATAATCCTTTTAAAACTTACCTCAATTTGATTTGATTACTTTAATCTATTTTACTGTATTATTAAAATTTATTTTAAATTAATTCATTTTTGATTCATTTCTATTTTCTGCTTTAATTCATTTTCAATTTATTTTTTTCTTGTGATTCCCCTTCAGCTGAGTTCATCAAACAACTGAAAGATTACGAAATCATTGTACCATATCGTGTGAACTCAAGGGGCCATTATGAGACCCATCATTTACATCCGGGCAGTCACCTCGTGAAGAGAAGCGCTGGAGAAGCTCCGAATGAGAACGAAGACCTCGATTCTGTGCATTATCACGTGACCGTGGAAAACGAAACGCTCCACATGCATTTGGTGCCAAATCATGATTTTATTGCTCCTGCAATGGTCATAGAGAGGCGAAAGTCACGCTTTAAAAACAGCTCTGATTCCTCGTTCACACGTTACCAGAAAAGGAATTGCCATTTTTTTGGTAAAGTCAAAGACGATCCTCGCTCTAAAGTGGCCATCGGAACTTGTGGCGGACTGGTAAGTAGACGATAATACCATAGTTATTTCATTTCAAAAACAAATCAACACAATCGCACTGGCCCACTCTGACCCAGAGTCAGAGTCCTCTCTATGAATCAAATTGACCTGTTTAAAAATCATTCGTATTTCATAGAATCATGTGTAAAAAATATTTTTAAACAACGGCACAAAAATAAAAATATGAACGTTCAATGAACGTGATTCCCTAAAACTTTTGGCATAAAATAAATCTAGACGGGTTGACACACCTTTAAAACTAGTTGGGCCCTGTCTATATGTCAAATAGATTTTGTTTCGAAAGTATCTGTATGAGATAGGAATACTTGAAAACCGTACAACTGTGTACAAATTAGAAATATTTGATAACATATAACTCAAAAAATATAAATATTAACGTACAATGGACGTGATTCTTTCCCCTTTAGAAATGAAATAACCTTAGACAGGTTGACATGTTAAAATCAATCAATCAATCAATCAACAGTTACTCATAGTATCGACAGCGATTTATCTGATTCTTTAAAGATTTCAACTCTAATTCATTTATTCCGGGAATATTGTCATCTACAGACAACTTCGTTGTTTCACAACTCAAGATACTTCAAGCTAGAATCGAAATCCGGTTGATTTTTCGTCAGGAGGACGTATTACCTCTAACCTATCGTCATTTCGGCTTAAGGGAAGAAATTTTAAGGGTGCGAAGTAAGACACAAAGCTGCTATGTCATTAAACGAGGAAATACCGGGCCATTGGCCTAATGAGTAGAGTGATCGCCAATGGTCCGGTTGACCTGAGTTCAATCTCAGGTCGAGTCATACCAAAGACTCAAAAAATTGGACTTGATGCCGCCTTACTTAACACTCAGCATTATAAGGTAAGAATTTAGAGTAAAGCAGAGAATCCAGGGAATAGAATAGTGCCCTCCCCTACACCTCGCTGTAGTAGCTATTGAAAAGGGAGCCTTCAGGTCACCCTCGAATAGAGTCGCCAACTTTACTTATATATATATATATATATATAGATTGATTGATAGATACAATGTTACTTGATAATATATATATATATATATATATATATATATATATATATATATATATATATATATATCCACAGAATTTGTTGTTCGTCACACTGAGGAAGAGGAAGTAAATAGTGAAACCTAATATCTACCCATACCGAATCACGCACGCATGCTGTTAGTGCATGTGTCAGTAGCAAAACCTTGTTACGAAATCAATCCTTTGCACTCAATATATCTGAGTAGGATACACTTCACTTCAGCACACACACACACACACACACACACACACACACACACACACACACACACACACACTTGTGTGTGTGTGTATTGAGTGCGACAACCTCGTGTGTTTTCTATCAACAATCACCTATAACACGTGCACCTAAGAACACTTCGCAACCGAACAAGAAAGTGACAGCCCCTACTACAGACTAGACATTGCTGATTAATTTCCCAGCAAGAATACCAGACTGATAACCAATAGAATTCTTGGGAATGTGACACAGACACACACTCACACTTATCTATCTATCTATCTATCTATCTATCTATCTGTCTATCTATTTAAGCGTGTAAGTTTAAGAGGAACTAAAATGATAAGAAATGCATGAATATTTTTTGTAATTACTTACTTCACACGCGCGCGCACACACACAAATATATGTATATATATATATATATATATATATATACATATATATATATATATATATCACACTTCTTTACACAACTGTCAATAAAGAAATTAAGTTAAATCAAGTAACCAGCAGTTGTTATAGAGCAATTTAATTTGTTGTTACAGACTTTCAAAATTGCTATGGGATATATATATATATATATATATATATATATGTAGAGAGAGAAAGAGAGAGAGAGAGGGGGGGGTTATCCGTGATATAATAATTATTGTCGTAGAAATGTACACACCAACATGAGCTCAAATTGTGTATGAGGCTGATTACATTCCACATAGCAGGTATCAATCCAATTTTTCTCCTTCCAGCAATGAGTAAGTAATAGGGCAGACCGAGTTCCTTAGTCTTGATAAGGCAACCAGTCTAGGAGAAGGAGAACTCAGAATTTAAACCAGTTAAACTTCGTTTAACATCCTTTGTTTCACATCCTACCCGAGTGGGGGAATGAGTATATATATATATATATATATATATATATTTCAGTAAATTAATCTCTTGATGTAATCACCCAGTGTTGTTAAAAATGAACTGATCTAAAATCGGCACAGTAAACTGGAAGCATATCTCTTTCACTTCATTGTTTACCTAAGCATCGTGTATATGTGAAACTCGGGATTATAATTTTTATCTATTCTATTTTTTAATTATTTATGATGATGAGCTATGATGCTTGATAAATTCATCCTAGACATTCTAGAAGGTAGGTTAAGTACAAGGGCTTACGTAATCTTGTAAATGTTGGTGGCTGGTGGCAGACAAGTGCTTAACTTTAGTATATGGATTACGTTTTTCTTACATCCTATGTTTGTCTTTTCTCCTCCCTTGCTTCCTTTCATTCGTCACTGTCTTGTTCTTACTCTTTCGTATTTGTTTTTACTTCTTTTACATTTTTTTTGCCTTTGTCGAAATCCTTCTATCACGGATAATTACGGCATGCTGCCAACTTGTGTCAGTCCAAATCCGGACGAGAAAAACATCGACGCCCGGCATGTTCAACTTAAACTGAAAACTGGGACAGTTTACTGATATCACGACCTGAGTGCAAAACATACGAGCATCCAGGAATTGACAGAGGGGCGAAGAAGAAGGCAGCTATGAAAGAAAGCGATGAAAAGAGATCCAGTCTTAGATAGATAGATAGATAGATAGATAGATAGATAGATAGATAGATTTTAAAAATTGGAAAACCAAGAAAGAAAGAAGGTAAAAGATGACGAAAGAAAATGATGAAGAGAGAATAAAGGGCTGAAATGAAAGTAAACAAGCAGGCGTACAAGAAAGAAAGAAAGAAAGAAAACGAAGAAGAGAGAATAATAGGCTGAAAAGAAAGTAAGCAAGCAGGAGTACAAGAAAGAAAGAAAGAAAGAAAGAAAGAAAGAGAACGAAAGAAAATGAAGAAGAGAGAATGAGGGCTGAAAAGAAAGTAAGCAAGCAGACGTACAAAAAAGAAAGAAAGAAAGAAAATGAAGAAGAGAGAATGAGGGCTGAAAAGAAAGTAAGCAAGCAGGAGTACAAGAAAGAAAGAAAGAAAGAAAGAAAGAAAGAGAACGAAAGAAAATGATGAAGGGAGAATAATGGGCTGAAAAGAAAGTAAGCAAATAGGCGTACAAAAAAGAAAGAAAGAAAGAAAATAATGGAGAGACAATAATAGAAACGGAACGTAAAAGCAAGCAAGAGGTTCAGAAAACAAAAAAATAGACCGATGTTATCAAAACGAGAAACAGTGACAGATTTCCTTCGTAGGTCATGCAGATGTTCATATTTTAAAGTTTTGAAATTATTACTTGTGAGTCACGACTAATAATTGAATAACTATTTGTATTTTTCCTATATTTTGCATATTGTAAATTTGTATGAATATTCTCTTTCATCACGCACTCGTTCTCTATTTGAAGGAGACCCCGTGGTTTAATGGCTAACAGGCTCGTTTACGAGATCGTAGTATGCGACTTCGAACTACAGTAGCGTTATTACGTCCACTTTCAGGCTAATACCCTAGTATAATAAACCACGAAAGTTGACACGCTATAAAAACAAAAGAAAGAGAAACCGTTGATTGAAATTAGATCTATGTTCTGCATTTATATAGATTGGTATGGCATTTAACAAATACCAAATCAAATCTGCTTATGTCAATCAACACATGCCTTTCATTTCTTTCTTCTTATCGTGTCTTTATATAATACTGAACAGAAAAAAAGAACAGTCAGGGAAAATACTTCTATTTTTATTATTGACACATTTTGTAAGAAACTTCAATAGTTTAAACTCACATTATAATTATTTTCTTTGATTATTGTTACCCAAGTTCCGTAAGTTGTAGCGAAAAGTTATTTTCTCAAAAAAAAAAAAAAAAAAAAAAAAAAAAAATCTCTGCAATACCAAGAAATAGGAAATGTCTTAAAATTTCCTTTCCATTGATTTAAAATCCTATTTCAAATTTAGTCTTTTGTTAAAGACTATGTATGTCTAAGCTATTAAATTTTCATTAAAATTTGTGTCAATAAAAAAATAGTTCAGTTTTATCTCTGTCTAATTTATTTATTTATGTATTTCAGCATGTTTTTCCACAAAATCTCTCATGAAAGAAATGTCAACCTACCTTATCAATCAGAATCAGGATTCTATTCCCTGCATTGATTTTTTCTGCCGAAACATCCAACATCATTAGTGCGTCGCAAAATCAAAGCTCTGGAGTATATTGACATCCGAATATAGAGCAACTTTGGTAACAACTCCAGTATATAAATTTATCTGGGTTGATTTGGTTTCGTTGTTTAATGGCATATCAACTTTCGTGGGCTATTTAATGCCAAAGACATCCTCGTAGAAGAATAGCAGTGATACTATTTAACCCATAGTTTTAGGGTAAAGGGGTTCATACCTTTCCCAAGGGTATAAGTCCAAAAGTAAAACCATTTAATAGAGTAAAAGATTTTAGGATTAGAAATACATGAAACCCTATATCTGTGTGCAAATTATCTGTAATCGTCAGAAATACTTGATTTCATGTAGCTGAGTGCAAGCAAAGGATTATAAATAAGTGTATTTGTAAAAAAAAAAAAATGCAATAAAACGTTCAAAATATTAAAACATTCAAAATATTAAAACGTTCAAAATATTATTGAATAGAAGTTGTTATTCAAAACCGTATAATTGCTTGCAGATTATCACTGATTATTGCGTTCAAACAAATGATTATGATTAAATAGGAACTTACTTTAAACCTTATAATTGTGTATAAATTATTATTAATAGATAGGAATACTTGGAACCATACAATTGTGCAAATTATTTGTATTAGATAGGAATGCTTGATATTATACTAATGTGTGCAAACAAATTATGTACTTATGAATATTGTGCAATTCAAAAAAATCAAGTGGCACATTAAAAACATAGTTATGAATTCGATCAAACGTTTACAAATGAATCAAATTTTGGCATTGAATAACCCATAAATAGTTGATTTGCTGTTAAACAAATAAACCAAAGTAAACAAATGACTATCAAATAAGATTAGTTACTTTAAACTGAATATAATTGTGTGTAAATCATATGTCTTTGAAATACTTTACATAAATTAATGATTATCATAGTTAAATAAACAGCGATTTCAAATATTATTGCAATGGAATGTTGTATATATAAATAAGATTGCAAACAAACATTTAGTAATAATAAAATTTTAGGATTAAATTTTTGTTGCTAAAAAATTAATATTACATAGGAATAACCATTTAACGGTGTGAAAATATTGTATTGAAAATAGCTACTTAAAGTTATAACTGTTTACAAATGATGTTAATCATTTGTAACATCAAACCATTTAATTTCTTACCCCCCCCTCCCAAAAAATGACTAACTTCGACGTAAAATAAGCCGACAAAGGTTAATATTCCATATGACCAATCCAGCAACCGACAATTTCTGTACCGAAAGGTTTTAGAGTCTTTGGGTGTACTTCGTATCGTTCAAAGAATTTTACGATCAAGCTTGCTCAAACACTACTTAGAGAAGAACCGATATGTAGGTCAAATCTTAGTGTATAAATATTATTACTAAAAGGCTTAAAGTTTGGTTTGCAATTTGTCGACAGATTTTATGATGTTGATTGTTAGGGAGTGGTTTATTTTACATTTGAGGTTTATTTAAAACCTGCGAAAAAAAAACCTTCATAAAATCGGATTTCATTCCAAACTTTACTCGATTGAATCTCTATAAATATTAGATAATCCCCAAAACAGAGTACTGCTAATCCATACGAGGAAGCTTCTTCCAGCAAGTTTTATCGGTTCTTGATGCGGCCCAGTCGGCTGGGGCTGCTGAATTCACCGCAGATGTAGAGGGGTAAGACTCCCAGAACATGTGTCCTGGATTAGACACTATTCAATCTGATGGTAAGCCTCCAGTAATCCTGGAACTTTGGGGAATGAAGAGTATCCCTCTATTACCATCGCTCCCAGGTCCACTCTGGCTCTGTGTGTTTGCAACTGATAGTGTCTATGGATCAAATAGAACTAAACTGTGTACTTATGCTAAACTGAATTGTTTGAAATAGAACTGTTTTATGTATGAAAATGGATTTGGCATTAAATAACCTACAATGATTTATATATTATAAAACCAGACCCAACCAAACAATTCTTGATAGGATACATTCCGGGTCAGAATGAACGTAAAAGTTATTATTTTCTCTCGGTAATTAACTTTTTCATCATTTCAAACACTCGTCTATTAGTGTAATATTGCTAGCCTGTCACTTTTCTATTTTTGCGCTAATTGTTCCGACGAGCTTCACACGCCATTGTACCATCAATCCGGTTATTTACAAACGAAACATGTTTTGCTACGTCTTGCGAATCTCACCCATGATTTCTTGACATCAGAACTCTTTCTGCTTGGTTTAAAATACAACTTCATCCTCTACAGAGGGGTAAGAACCCCTAAACAAATCGGGGTATCCTGGGTATCCAGAGTATCCAATTAAACTACATCGTATGGTTGAGGCTCCAGTTCTGGATATTTAAGGAGTATAGAATTATCTCTTCATTGCAATTACTTTTAGGTTCATTCTGACCCGGAATGGTACCTGCTAAGGTCACATATATAGGTTAAACAGATATGTTTGAAAATTATTTGTCTTAGATAAGAATACTTTATACATTATAAGTGCGTACGAATTATTCGTGTCAAGAATCGTCAGTTGGAACTCTAAATGTTTACAAAGGATTATTATTACTACTTACTTGAAACCATTTAACTGTGTGCAAATAAATGATTGTTATTAAATAGAAATAATTACTTGAACCCACAGAGGCGTGTTTAGTGTAATGGTTATCGTCGTCGGAAATTGAATCAGTGGTCTGCGTTCAAATTTGGCCCTGCTTAGCATGATTCTTAGTTTTAAAAAACATTAATAAATTATACATAACTAATAATAAAAATATAGAAAAAGAAATCTGAAAATACAGAAATTAAGGTAATCTTCGGTGACGAAAAAGCTTTAAATATTTCGATTTGTTTTCAATTTCCTATTAAGGTAAATTTTGATTTTCTTTCCTTTGACTTTGAGCTATTAATTTCCAAGGTCACGAAGTATCTAATCGGGTTCTTAAACATCTGAATCCCTTTCCGTCCATCCACTCATTCATATTCCCACTTTCCTTCATCCCACGCTCTCCAATCTTTCTTCGTATTCAGTCATCTAATTGCCATGCCATTTCATCGTAACCTACCGGGTATTGGCAAATTTTGATCTTGCTAAGGTGAACCTTAGTGAAAAAAGGGAAAAAAGAAAAAAAGAAATTGTTTTGATCTTGAAGAGTAATTAAAATCTATTGCCCTTATGAAATCTCTCTCTAATATGCCTTTTTTTGTTATGTTACGGTAAAACACGTATAAAAATCAGATAATTATAATGTGAGTATTATGTTCCCTGGTGGTTCAATGGCAAATAAACTTTTAGCAAATTATTCATTTTTATTTTTATTTAAAGCATTATTTCCAGGTTCATTGTCCTTCTTTGTCAAAAATACTGTTGCGAACATCAATAATAATTAAATACACGTACGAATGAAGTAATTTAGTTTGTAACAGATCAATTATGTAAATGAATAATTAAGTTAAGCCTATTTCGTGCACTGTTGCCTTCTCTCCCCCCCACCTCGCATAGAAACATAAAAAGAAAAACCGCTGACAAATTTCAGGGGCGTTGATAACATGTCATGTTTTACCTGGGCAACGAGAAAGTAATGAAACTAATTTATTTTCATTTTTCTAGAAGGCAATCCTGACAGAAAATCAGTTGATCAATGTTGACCTTGAATAACTGAGAAAACATTCAGTTCATATTTAATTTTAAGAATTCTCGTTCAGTCGAGTAATAAAGGATTATGACAGTATATTTGGTTAGGTAATTCACAAAGATGAAACAATATCAAACCGCAGGAGAATGCTATGAGAATTCTTCACGCCTTCCTTAATAGATGAATCAATATCATGATGATCTTCAGTTACAATGGGAACCTAATGAGATCCCGGTGAGTCTGGTAAATTCATCGCGGTAAATTCATCGTCATTAACTTTATCGTGTGGTAAAATCATTGAGTGGTAAAGTTAGTGTATTGTAAATTTACCGCTAGTAAATTCATCATATTGTGCAAGTCTCTAAAATTAGTAGACCAGTTCACATACATCGGCAGCAATATCTCATCTATTAAAAGTGATGTGAACATACGTCTAACCAAGGCATGGAATGCTATTGACCGGCTATCCATCATTTGGAAATCATAAAATAAATCGGGATTTCTACCAAGCTGTAGTTGTGTCTATACAAATACATCACATGGACGCTCACAAGACGCATTGGGAAAAGGCTTGATGAGGAATTATACAAGAATGCAACGATTTATCTTGAACAAATCCTGGAAGCAACACTGCACAAAACAGCAGCTGTTACAGCCTCTCATCTCAGAAGCCATCCAAGTAAGACGAGCAAGACACGTGGGACAGTGATGAAGAAACAAGAACGAGCTCATAAGAGATGATCTCTTATGGACTCCTACACACAGACGTGCCAGTGTTATTCGACCAACAAAACCCTACTAACATCAGCTCTATGTGGACACAAGATTCAGCTTAGAAAACCCTCCATGAGCGATGGAGGATAGGAATGGGAGGCGAGAGAGTAGAATATATATATATATATATATATATATATATATATATATATATATAGGAAGAGAGATAGATAGATAGATAGATAGATAGAGAGAGAGAGAGAGAGAGAGAGAGAGAGAGAGAGAGAGAGTAAAAAAACACTGAAAGGGAATGTTATTGCACAACTGGAGTTCGAACTTTCTTCTTATGATGTCTCAGTCCAGTGCATTAGATTTACAGAAAATGTTGGGGGAGGGTCAAAATAGCAGTAATGGAATGAGCAGATAAACCTTGCTACAATGTTAATCTTTCTTATTCTCTTCTTCCTGCAGATGACGTTAAACGTTAAACTTCTTGGCAAATTTGAAACAGTTCATAGTGTTTATTTTTTATTCTTTTTTACGTGCAAGAAGATGAGAGAAGCTAATTAGTTAGAGTGTGAGAAGACATTGTACATCGCAGAAGAAAAAATGAAAAGGTCTTTCTGGATGGTTTGAGTAAAACCTGATTGAATGAACAAACGGCATGTCGACGGGTCAACGCCGCATTCGTATTGTTTTACTTTTCTTTGTTGGCTTTTTTATTTGACAAAACAATTTTTTACACAGATATAATATTTTGGTTTCTTTCATTTAATGGCATATAAACCTTCGTGGGTTATCTGGTACCAAGAAAAACGGTAGTGGTACTACTTAACCCATAGATAGGATGAGGTTATTCTATACAGTTGAAGGTGCTCGAGACGTAACTGTTATCATTGAAGGAAATGGACTTGATTACTTGTGTTCAAATCCCTAAGGAAGCTGTTTGCATTTCACATAGTGCTAATACCCGTGGGAAAAGTATGCATTTAACTATTTTGCCACTAGCTACGGTGATATAGAAGGGAAGACAGGGCTCTTTAACCTTGGCATTGCAACTGGTATAGGAGACGGAGAATTCTGAATTCAAACCAGTTGTAGACCTGGTGAAGGATGGGTTCCGCCTTGTTATTTCTGCCCAAGACACGCTACATGAGTTGTACTCCTACGACCAAACCAGGTTATGAGACCAGTGTAAGTATATTTTATCCAATCTTGATTTGTTCGACTTGTCACCGCCTACCAAATACATATTTGATTTCGGCTCACTTACTTTTATGGTCAATTGTTTGGACTTCGTATTATACTGATTATTTGTGTAGAAAATAAGTCTAGTACAAGACTAAAGTAGGGAATAACTCATTGAAGTTTTAAATACGAGTGAAAGTTTGTTCGTTTATTTTTCTAATCATCACTCTATGGTTGGTGCCCAAGAAGTATCATCTTTACGTATGAGTACATAAAGAAATAAACAGTAGAACATCGTAGAGACCTGTAAATAAACAACAAACTAAATTCAAAGGTATACAAACTTAACATTTTGGACGACAATTTTGGTATAAAAAACGCTTTAAAAAGCACGCGATTTATTCTGACAACAATATAAGTTGACCCCAAGTTTCAAGAGATTTTTTAAGATTTAAAAATTTACTTAGACAACCGACTATAACTAAAAAAAAAACTAAACTATAACTAAAAAAAGTAAAGAACTGAGTGAATTTTTTTCTTTTTACATTCCTATATACGTTTTTGTAAATTACCGCAGACATATCATCAACAGCAGAAGAAGTACCTATTAATTGATATGAACATTTTTCTTAAGATGTAACTTTTAACTAAACTATAACATTATGTAATTATTTTACGTCTTTTGCTTGAAAATCTACGAACACAATTAGTAACTTAGAGTTAAATTGTTATTTTAGAAAAATAAGCATTTTTTTAAAGTTTAAAATTTAAAATGAGGTTAACAATTTCTTTCATCAACATGACTTCCTGTTGATTATGGTTGGAGACATACACTTGATTTTTTAAATTTTTTACGCTAAAACCTTCCTGTGGGTTTAATAAGTCAGCACACCAAATATGGTACCTCTTCAAGAAATTGTTTGGCAGTCGAAAGAGAACAAATAAACACTTACATCCAAGTCGTTTTGTTTTCGAATGCGCCGATTGCATCTTCTGCAGTGAGGTAAGACTCCCTTCCTCACAAAAAAAGGGGTGTCATAAATCTGACAAACTGCATCTGATATTGAGGCTCCACTTCTGTGTCTGGGAAACGTAGAGTACTCCTTTATTATCATTACTCCCAGGTTTACTCTGATCCAGTGTGGTAGAACCTGTTAGGGTCCCATTAATGCGTCAAATAGATCTGTTTGAAAAATTATTTGTATTAGATAGTTACACTTGAAACCGTGTTCAAATTATTAGTATTAGATTAGAATACTTGAAATCATATAATTGTGTGAGCAAATTTTTATTATCATTTTACTCCTTTGAGAATTTTTTACACTAGCGCTGCTCGATGGTTTCTCACTGAAATTTATGTGAGGGTAAGTCCCCTCAAGTCTCCAGGACTCTTTTCAGTATTCTGGCTGATCTTTAAAACGATGTAGTTTGGATGGTCTCTATTCGTTCTGTTATTTCCAAGTCATCCAGTCCCAGTATCAATCCTTCGGGGACTGTACCAAGAGCATCAATTACAATTACTTTCTCGTTCCACATCCTTTTTCAATTCCTTATCAAGGTCTTGGTACTTATTAATCTTTTCACTTTTTTTCAATTTTACTCTGATGTCTGCCGGGACAGCAAAGTTCACAATTCGGCAAGTTCTCTTTTTCCTTTTTTTTTTCTTCTTTTTCTGTTGACAATCCCTGTGTCTGATCTTCTCGCCGAGATTAGGTGATCCTTTTATATCTCAGAATCCCGGAAAAATTTGTGCGTCTCATTCTCCAGGACAGATTCTGGTTTGTGCATATACCATTCGTTCGTATGGTCAAACTTTTCCTGCACAATTCCTATCGGATTATTATGATTATTATTTTTATTTAATTGGAAAAGTTACTTAAATCATACAATTGTGGATAATTTATAAGTATCAGATAAGTACATTTAAAACCATATAACTGTGTGCAGATTATCTATATAAAAAATTGTTCCTTAAAGCTATTTTTTGAATAAAGGATTATCACTATTAGTTACTTGAAAATATGTAATTGCAAAATAAAAAGACTGGCTTCTGCATTAAATGACTTAGAAGGGTTGACATGTCGTAAAGCAAACCAGTCAGCCAACCAACCAATCAATCTATAAATCGAAAGATTTCAGACCTAATTATCGGACCTAATTCTAAGAATTGTATCAATTGATATGCTCAAACACTGGGAGGAGAAAGTAATTTTTTGTTCAAATATCATGACTGAAAATGAAAAAGCTATGGTCAACTGATTTTTTTATGACTTTTATGTTTATTGTAAGGTAACGGTTTATATTACATTTCAGGGTTATTTAAAATCTGCTAAAAAAGACCCTAATAAAATCGGATTTATTTCTGAACATTTTTTGGAAGTAATGATTGTTATTATTAGTTAACTTAAATCATATAATTGCTTACAAAAATACTAGCTCTGATATTAGACATGACAACAAAATCCCCTCAAAATCTTAAAGGTAATTCCTCCTGAATTTTTGTGTTGTCCGATAATGTCAGCGGTAGACGTTGGCAGTATGATAGTAGAGGTCAAACTATTCTACAATATTTTTATCCTTGTTACAAACAGCAGCTGAAAACCAGTCTGACAAACATCAACTGATATGAAAGAAGATAATTGTATATAGATAAACTGCTATTATTTAATCGGAATAATAACTTGAAACCATATAATGCCTTGCAAAAAACAGATTGCGGTATCAATAACCCAACAAGGACTGACATGGCATATAATAAAATACCAATGGATTAATTTGTTCGTTTAATGGGAACCCACAACGAAACAGACATGCTGGATAAATTGTGCAAAATCTACATTTATATGCAAGTGAATTGCTTATTAGTTTGGTATTTTTGGTATTTAAGATTTACAAAATAATTACTATAAAAATGAATTCGTCACGAAAAAATAATATGCGAATATTTAGAGTCATCAAGTCTGCCTTGAACAAGATTTTAGTTGACTCTGACAAGCAGATGGTATAATGATGTTTTCCGAAACTTGTTATGTGATGACCTTGCAGCAAGCGAAAATCCTGCCAATGAAATAAAATAAATAACATTCTTAAGTTTAAATTTGAGCTATAGGGATTAAATAAGCATTATATACGTGCATGTGCACGTGCACACACACACACACACACACACACACACACACACACACACACACACACACACACACACACACAAAATAAAGGAAAATTGTGCGTGCACGAATATTTGTTTCTAATAAATTTCTCTCTTCCCTTCATATAACTCCCTTTCTCTCTCTCCTCCCCTTTATCTCTTTCTCTCTCTCTCTCTCTCTCTCTCTCTCTCTATATATATATATATATATATATATAGTTGTTAGTTTAATTGTTTAGATATATGTATATCAATCCCTTATTGTCATTTGATGACGAAATGGCAAATAATTTGTATACAGTGGGTAGAGTGTTCGCCAATGGTCCTGTAGACTTTGGTTCAATCCCAGGTCACCTCATACCAAAGACTTTAAAAATGGTACTTGATACCTCCTAGCTAAACACTCAGCAATATAAGGTAGGTACCAAGGGTAAAGTGGAGCAATCCAGGGAAAGTAGTAGCGCCCTCCTCAACACCTCTGTGTAGCAGCTGTTGAAAAGGGAGCCTTCTGGTCGCCCTCGACTACGGTCGCCAACTTGACTTAGTACGGTTTCAAGCATTTCTAACACTAATAGTTTATACCCAATTACATGTTTTCAAACAACTATTCCAATAATAATAATAATAATTTTTCTCACGGTGATATGGTATCAAGAACTCTAATAAAATCAAATTTCAAATAGATCTATTCGACCCACAAATGTGAGAGGTACTGCCACTCTAAGTCAAAGTGGAACAGGGAGTTATGGGAACGAAAGGAAACTCCACATTACTCAGAGATTCAGAACTGTAACCTCACCTCCATTTGCAGTTTAGTGTCATATTCACGACTCCCTTTTATTCAAGGTTGGTCTTATCCTTTTGCAGGGGATACGGTCGGCGTATTCTAAACCCCGTTGACAGTTATATATATATATATATATATATATAGAGAGAGAGAGAGCTTGCTCTCACCACAAAAAATGCTGAGTTGATCTCTCTGCCACGAGCAGGATGCAAGGTCAACTTTTTGGTGGAGAAGCCTTCCTGTGCACGGATGTCCTATTGAGAGCAGGGATAAAAACTACTTTGTTCCATCAGCATCCACACTGTACGGTGGGAGCGCCCTAATTATCAGCTAATAAATCTGACCCTTGTACTTTTAGACATGTTTCAGTTGCTGCCTGAAGGGGACTCTTCCCAAAAGCTAAGCTTTTCAATGTAAGGTCAGGCTGGAAGGTAACTTCCGGCTTGAAATGGAGTTAAAGTAACTCCTACGTCACGAATAGGTTGTGACACAAAGTCAAAATCTTTTGGCGAAGGCCCCCTGACTGCAATCCAACAGGAAGGCAAGTTTTCCATTCCACATTTAAGAAATCTGTGTTTTTAGAAAAAAAAATGCTTCTTAGTTTCTGAATATTCTGGCATTAACTAAGTGTTCTAGTGATCGAAACAAATAAATATCTGCAGGTGCTAAATGTAAAAGAAACTTCCATCCTAATGATCTTATCTCTTCTTGGGTACAGTCTTTGAAAATGATGATGATTACTTTTTTTATGAAAATATTAGATAAATTCTACTTAGTTGTTTTCGCATCCTCTCAACTAAAAAGTAATTGGATTCGAACTCTCTCTCTCTCTCTCTCTCTCTCTATATATATATATATATATATATATATAAATAATATGAAATAAAGCTTTTACAATTTTATTTCCGTTAGTATCGTTCTGTTTCAAAATTATGAGACATAATTAGTGTTCGAAATTTATTTTAAAGCTTAACGTATTTTCTAACTTACGCATGGGCTCGTCTCTTTTGGGTGTCCTTGCGTGCCTATTTCTTAAATCTAGTCCCTTTAAAATCATAATACACAAAATTTCTGACGATTTCCGTTATATAGATCATATATTACTTGTATATCAACGCAATAATGGCTTAATAAAAATTATAGATGAACTAAACAAAATTTTACCTACCATGGATTTTACAAACGAGAAATTAATTTCTAAGATATTTTACAAATAAATGATGATAACAAATTAAAATTTAATGTTCATAAATCCACTAATAAAAATGACCAAAGACATTTTTATTCATAAATCACTAAAATAAAAAGTGGAATAATCTTTGGTTTTTACCTTTGAACTCTTTGCATTTACACTCACAAATCTTTAAATGATGAACTTGACCATATTGAAAACGCCTTCGTACAACTTCAATATCCAAATTCTTCATGCAAAATTCTAAAACAAAAGCTTTAGAATTTCACAAACATGAATGTTTTCCAAAAATTTCTTATAATGATTTTTCAAGTAATAATTCTTTATAAATAAATTATTCTATCCAAGTTTTTTCTACGATGTTTGTTTTAACCACAAACCTCGCAGAAAAAACTTAAACAACCTTGCAATCAAGACAGTTACATACTCTTCAAAATCACTAATAACAATAAAAATACCCATATTAAATGTGAAGCCGGAGTTTACTCTATCCAGTGCCTGAATTTTGATTTTAAAAAATCGTGGGGGAAACAATTTGTCCTCTACAAAAATGAATTTACGGAAACAAGATCGATTTTTTAAAAAGTTGACACAAAGAATTCACTGGTCCGAAATAATTTAGATACTAACCACTTTAACCTTTAAAATTACAAAATGTTAGTTAATATTTGATTTGTTCAACGTTTTTTAAAAGTGCTGAAATACCGGGCCGCAGAGCAGTATTAAAACTAAAAACAAGATCCTTCTGACCGCTGTGTTTTCTATTTAAAGAAAACACACACACACACACACACACACACATATATATATATATATATACATATATATATATATATATATATATATATATATATATATATATATATATATATTAAGACATTGTGTATATTTAGACGTGCTTGGATATAAATAATTGTAGTATTGTATGTAGTATGTATTTACCCACCCCTTCCGCCTCGGGCAGCATCTGAATCAAGGTCATTTATTGAGAGGAGTAAAAGGGATGGGAATTCAGAGATTTCCTTCTCTTAGACTGGTTGCCTAAACAAGCCTAAAAGCCCACTATGTTCTATTATTTTCCCATAATAGGGGAGATAAGTTATGGATACATGTATTTCCCAAGAACATTTATGGAAAGTGAAACAACAGGTTCTTCCAGTAATTTGAACTCGTATCTCCGATTCTGTTACGTTAAGCGCGCTTCTGTATTGAACGTAATAACCTCAGCTTCTATTTGTATGCGCATTTAAACATGTTGATTCCATTACGATAATAGTCGACTGCGTACCAGCTAGTAAAGCTGAAATTCGTTTGTCAGGAGATTAAGTGTCTACTGCTGTTCGCGTGTGACAACATGGATGCCACTGTACGGATACCCGGCATTATATGTGAGCTGACGCATGCGCATATCATCGAGCATGTTTGAAAGATGGAAGCAATGTGTGGTTTACTTGCGAAAAATTTCTGTTGCAGTCGCATGATGTTCAATTCAGAAAAGTGCGCCAGTTCAAGACTCAGCCGTTGTGTGATGATTAACAAGTTATACTTTATGCTTAGTAGCTTATTATTTTGATCTTGTTGCAAACTATGTTAAAATTAGTTTTGTTTGTAATTTAGTTTGGAAAACAATTATTACTGTAATTTAAAGTATCATTATACAAAGAAGCCGAAATCATTGTTACCGTTATGATTTCGATCTCATCATGGTGTACCTTAGGCCGGAGAGATGTTTTCACTTTCAGAAGAAGCTGAGTTTTAGAGGGTTCTTTCTTTTACCAGTAGCTGCCTCCATTGTCAATTTTCATAAACCGATGCCTGAGATGTTCTCATAAACAGAAGGATTGCCGAGGACCCAGACAATCTTTGTCTCTGCCACCTCCGATCAAGAAAATCACTTATTAGTGGGTGCCCACATTAAACTGATTTAACTGATGTTCAAACCGATTAGGGTTTTTTTAAGCCTAGAGGTTAGGGAATCGCGTACATTCTACGTTTATAAGTACATTTTTATAAAATTCTTTCTTGATAGTTTTTTGCACAGGGGTTAGAGTGTTCGCCAATGGCCCGGGAGACCTGGGTTCAATCTCAGGTCGAGTCATACCAAAGACTCAAAAAATGGTACTTGATGCCTCCTTGCTTAACACTTAGCATTATAAGGTACCGATCAAGGGTAAAGTAGAGCAATCCTGGGAAGGAGTAGCGCCCTCCCCTACACATTGGTGTAGTAGCTATCGAAAAGGGAGCCTTCGGGTTACCCTCGACTATGCTCGCCAACTTATATATCAAGTATTCCTTCCTCATACACATAATTTGCGCTCAGTTGGTTTCAAATATTTCAATCTAAAACTAATAATTTTGCAGTTTTAGGTAATTATGTATATCTAATAATAATCATTTGTTGGCCCACTGTCATAAGGTTTGAAGTAAATAATTCTAATAATAATCCTGAGTAAATAGTTATAGCTTCAAGTAACTATTGTTAATGCAAATAATTTACAATTATATGGTGCCAAGTATTCTTCTCGAATACAAATAATTTTCAAAGACATTTATTTGACCCTTAGATAGGACTCTAACAGATTTTACCAAAACTGATCAAAGTGGACCCGGAAGTAATGACAATGAAGGGGTATTTCATCCTCTCTAGATCTTCAGAACTGGAGCCTCACCATAAGTTGTAGCTAATTATCATAACCAGAAAATCACTTTTGAAGTAGAGTCTTACCCCTCAGTAGAGGAAGCATAATTTTAACATAGGAAGGCGCTGAAAAGGGTTTTACAATAGGACTACATTGGGAAAGAATTCCAATAGAAACGCGTTGAAGAGTTTTATTATAGGAATGATCTGGAAAGGGAATGCATTGATGAGAGTTTTGCTCTGGGAATCTATGGAAGTAATGTTATAACACAATAGTGCATTGGAAAGTATTTTACAGAAGAAATTTATTGGGAAGGTTATTTTTTTAGAAATACAAATACCAGAATCGGTGAGTCCCAGTAACTAATGTACTGGATTGTGATACTGAAGTAAACGAGTTCGAACTACAGTCACGCTATTATGTTCCCTTTCGGTCAAATCCCTTTAGAAAAGGTAGAAACTCCCTTATTCTCCCCAGCAATTGGTTAAATAGTACCATAACTGTTCTTCTACAAGGATTATTTTGGCATTAGATTACCCACGAAGGTTGATATGCCATTAAAACTAGCAAATCAAACCAATTATATCAAAGTCATAGGGTCACCATGGCAGCTCACCTTCTTATAGGGAAGAGTGAACGCCACTTAAAGGGGTTTGGAATTACCAACCCGTCCAACACTAGTATTGAGAAAGGTTAATATTGATGAATTTACCATATTTGGTTAGTGGTCGTACTCACCTAACACAGCTTGAGTACACGCCCCTGATGTTGTTCTGGGTTACGATTTGTAAATATCACATTTAGGACTCGGGGAAAATGCGTTCATATCAAATGCCGGGATACGTTCGTGCGTGTTTGTCGCCTGTCCATCCATGTGAGCGTCTCTTTCAGAACCCATACGATTAGTTTACGAAAATCACATGTTTGTGGCGTAATGGTTAAAGCGCTGGACTACGGAATCGTAGTAAGCGCGTTTGAATTGCAGTTGCGCTATTACATTCAGTTTCGGACAAATACCCTTGGTAAAGGTATGAACCCCCTTAACCTCCCAACTATGGGTTTAATAGCATTACTGCTGTTCTTCGATAAGGATGGCTTTGGCATTAAATAACCTACGAAGGTTGATATGCCATTAAACAAAGCAACCAAAAAAAAAGCAACCACCCAACCATTACATGTTTAGTGTATGTGTATGGGTAGGAAAGACTGGATCGTTTTAAGGTGACACTGATCGCCAGGGCTTGAATTTGACATTAACGAGCCAAGCTATCTTTCATTGTTCCCAGGCTACCCCTCCTTTTAAAAATACTTACTAACACTTCCTCGGACTCGGTGAGAGCAACTCCCACGCAACGGCTGCTTGGCGTTGTCAAGACACAACTATGTCACAAACACTCTTCATGTACCATTATCATTGTCAGCAATTCTTCTCATTCACTCAATGCATCGTGAGGATAGAAAAAAAAAAACTCTAAATAAAAAAGAAGAAAAACAAAGAAAATTATATAAGAAAAATTTCTTGTAAGATCTGCCTGGAACAAAAATGCTTAAAGCTAAATAAATGAATCTGGCCTGCAGCCTGTCGTCAAAAGATAGGTTATAGCAAAGTAAATATATATATATATAGAGAGAGAGAGACAGAGAGACAGAGACAGACAGAGACAGGTATGTAGACAGAATATTAAAAAAGCTACATATTACAACTAATAGTTTAACGCTTTTGTGATTATTAGGCAATACTACACTAAAAAAGCACTTACTAGGAGTATTAGTTACAATATATTGTTTTAATTTCTCTGTTTACTAGCAGCATTTATTTGTCCAAGATATCAATGTCTCACCCTGGAAAACTGTATCTTTCAATGAGAATGATATATATATATATATATATATATATATATATATATATATATATATATATATATGTGTGTGTGTGTGTGTGTGTGTGTTTACGAACCCGTCCACACAGGAAGAATATGAAGCAAGGTCAATTTTTAAGCGGAGTTTATCGGGTTTGAATTCAGAGTTTTCCTTCTCCTAGACTGGTCTGCCTTACTAATTACCCATAGCTAGAGGGAGAATAATTGGATTCATACCTTTCAAGAGGGTTTTAGTGAAATGTGAAATGCAATCACTCACGCCAAGGATTTAAACTCGTGTTGAAGTGTGCATTTCCTACGACGGGCATTACACCACAGGCACCTGCTTATACACAGACACACACATACACGTATGTATGTGTGTGTGTGTGTGTGTGATGCATTTTGCTATATCAAAAAATAAAGAGTGCTCAATATCTGTAAGAGATCATGTAAATCTAAGTTAGGATAGCTAAGGTGCAAAGTAAATGGACCTTGGTCTGATTATCGCATAGGTAAAAATCTGTAACGAAACATCGTTGAATCTATGTATATGCTATCCAAACTTATATATATATCATTTAAAAGATGATCCTCAATTTTTCGCAGTTTTTCAGAGTTTCCGGTGCGTTGTTGTTACACTATATTCTGATAGATCTTATGAAGCTGAAGAAGATCATGTGACCACAGCGAAAGTGAAACTCTCAGTAGTGACCGGCGAGCAAAAATGATGAAAAATCTTTTAAACGTTGAAATCTTAAATCAACTCTGCGCAGTATAATGTGAGCACATTTTTAAGGACTTTTTTTACTTGTTTTAATCGATTTTGGATAAATAACTGACCAATATACATAGGATGTGTGAATTTTTCGTAAAGATTATAGTTTTCTACTGGGCAATTGAGTATTTCAAGTTATCAATAACAACAATTACAACAAAAATGACTGTTCAGAATTTTCGCACACACTCAATATGTTTATGTCAAGCTAAAGTAGGTGACACTAGTTTTCTAAATATTTTGATCTTATATCACGGTAAATATTTTAGCAGCCTAATCCCTAATCTGGTATGCTAATAGCTTTTTAATTATCAAATGTTTCCAAAGGAATTCAAGTGTTAATTATTCTTAATAACTGCTAAATTTCTAAACTTTTGACAGGGCATCTGTGTACATACTCAATTTGATTTTCAAAAATGGATGACTGAGCAAGCACTTTGATAAAATTATGCATGACTTGGCAAATTCTTAATAGTCTGGATTCTACAATGCTACAAAACACCTTGAGTACCTGCGCATAAGTGTCCTAGGCTCTATCCCGAGCGAAAATGTTGGAATACGCTATTTCTATCCATTCACAGTCCATACAACATTATGATCAGATGTGAACGGTCATGCAATCTAGCCGTAGCCAAGGGCCAAAATCACGACAAGACCTCAGTAGTTAAAGTCTCATTTTGAAGTGGTCTCATTAAGATATGTATTGTGGCTGAAATGAGATAAAACTACAAATTTCCTTTTATTCAATTCATATCATTCGGAGTGTAAACATGCCAGACTGCGGGCTTAGAGTAAACGAGTTCGAAACCTAATCGCGCTATTACATTCACTTTCGGATTAATACATTTGGTAAAGGCATGAACCTTCTTACCCACCCTCAGCTATGTGTTAAATAGTATCACTGTTATTCTGCTGCAAGGATGGCTTTTACAGTTAATAACCTATGAAGGTTGGTATTTCATTAACCAAAGAAACCAAGCTAATATAATTCGCTATTCATGGGGGTTACTCTCTAGCATTGGAAATAAACACTCCAAGAGATTTGTATATATATTTGGGGAATAAGGATTTTTAGTAACTAATGATTGATTTTTATGGTACATATTTTAATGGAATAGTTAGTAGGGATGGATGGGTATACTCCCCTGCAAAGAAACAACAACAACAGCAGCAACAAAAACATTTGAACGTAGTTACTGGTTTTATTATTGCAAAAAACTTTGGTTGGTTGGTTGGCTGGTTGGTTTTACTGTATGCCAACTCTTGTTAGGTTATTCAATACGAAATCCAGTTTTCTATTCAAGTAATTACATAGTTTCAAGTAACTAATCATTATAATCATTTGTAAACAATTAAGTAACTCTTTGTGATAACGATAATTTAGACTCAATTAAATGGTTTCAAGCTGCTATTTCCTCTTTATTAATAACATTATTGTTATTATATTATTCCTTGCGAGTTTTTCAAACCAGTGTTAGCAGATGGCCTTTCACTGGAGTCCAAAAGATAGCAACTCTCCTCAACTCTCCAGGACTCTCCTCCGTATTTTGGCCAATCTTAGTAATGTTTTAGTTTGGATGGTTTCAGTTTGTCCTCCGATTTCTAACTTTTCCAGTTCCCTTACTAAGCCTTTAGGGGCCGTTCCGAACGCACCAATTATAACTGATATCACTGTCACTTTAATGTTCCATAATTGTTCTAGTTCTCGGGCAAGATCTAAGCACGTGTCTCTCTTTTTCTTTACTTTAGCTTTCATTATTATTATTATTATTATTATTATTATTATTATTATTATTATTATTATTATTTACTCCTCTAGAGTTTTTCACATCAGTATTAGCAGATGGTTTTTCACTGGAGTTTGAGTGACAGCAAGTCTCCTCAAGTCTCCAGGACTCATCTCAGTATTCTGGCCGTCCTCAGCAATAGTCTCTACCCGTCCGCCAACTTCCAAGTCCTCCAGGCCCTTTAATAATCCTTTAGTTACTGTGCCTAACGCACCAATCACAATTGGCACAATCGTTACTTTCATGTTCCACTAATTTTCTGCTTCATTTTCAGTTCCTGAAAAACCTTCACTTAGTCTTTTCCCAAGACCTAAGGTGAAGGAAGATAGTGATTGTATGTATTCTATGTAAAATATGTCTTTTGTTGCCTCTTTTAGGAGGCATTTTTCAGTCATATTGATAGTACTCTCCGAAGGAGATGAGTAGTTCTGCAATTTTTTGTATTTCATACAGGCTTAGACTGCCAGGTATCTTGTTAATATATTTATCTGTCTTTTTCTTGACCATAACCTCTATTACTGGCACGCTGGTAATTTTAAGATGCTACATTTTTTAATTTCTCTATTCAAATCTTTGTATTCACTTATTTTATTGTACTCTTTGACTGACATGGTATTATTTGATGGTACTGACATATCAATTAGAAGGCATATTTCTCTTTTATAATCTTTAAACCCCATCTCATGTCTATTGCTCTTAATTTTTCTATCAATTTGGATAGTAAAGTCCCAAAGAATAGTTGCTGTATAATGTGAGTTGTGAAAAAGAAACGAGTAATGACATAATAAGCGAATGCTGCTAACAAGAGCAAAAGAAGTACAAGACCAGAAATGATTGCGTTAGAAAAGTGATATAGTAGGGATTGTGCAAGAAATTAAAATTTGACCATACTACCAAATAGTATATGCATAAACCAGAAACCGTCCAAGAGAATCAGACGCATCATATTCTCTGAGATTTTTAGATAAAAACGGATGACCAAATCCAGGCCAGAACCCCAGACTTAATGTTCATTAACAACAAAAAAAACGAGAACTTGCTGTCTTGTGAATTTTGCTGTTCAAGTGGACCATAGAGTGAAAATAAAAGGAAGCAAAAAGATAAACAAATACTTGGACATTGGTTGAGAACAAAAAAACTGTGGAACATGAGGGTTACAATGATACCAATTGCAGTTGGTGCGCTTTGAACGGTCTCAAAAGGCTTGGAAAAAAATCCCGGAAGAATAGTCGTTCCTTCATTTGTAGAATTACTGATTTTTGCGCGCCAAATTTAAACAAGTCTTACATATTTCTCAATAGTTTAGCAGGAAATGATTTAGCCGATTAGATAGATTCTTCATTTAAAAAATTACAAATAGTTCACCACAAGATTTCACAAATATTCGAAAAATCAATGTTTTTTTTTTAAAAGAGGTACCTTACTAACCTTAGCTCCTATGAAATTTCAGGCATTTACAGACTTATCGTTCGAATTCTGCTACCTAACTACTAAGTACAAGACTTTTTAAAAATATCTTTCCAAAGAGTTACACGTCATGTGAGTTTCAAGAAATTTCTATCCTAAAGTTTGATCGGGTGGAGGCTTTTTCCTTCTCTATTTTTGCTTTTTCCATTAGATTAGAAAGGCCGTTCCTTCATTTGTTGAATTACTGATTTTGACGATATTTCTTCTATCGGAGGATTTTAATTTTTTATGTGTTTTTATTATGCTTTATCATTAGATGCTGTTTTATGGCACATGTCAGCGATGTCTATTATTATTATTATTATATCGAGAGAGTGTAGTTTTAGTATGGCTAATGTAGGCATTAGCTTTTACGTCATTTTCCAAGAGACACTCTCGAAATGAGCATGTAAATTTATAAACTACATTGATTTGGTTTAGGAAAGTTTTGGGGGAGTTTGTGTTATTTTTAACCATGAGGTTTAACATTCTAAATTTAGATTAATAAATAAAGAGTTTTATTTGTTTTGCTTGTTCGGTGGGTTTAAAGTGTACGTGTATAATGTTGGTTATTACTCGTTCGTCCAATTTGTTGTTTTTATACATTTGATTTCTGTATTATAAATTAATTCTGTCTGCATTATCATTGTTGTGACTGTTATTTTTATGGATGTTATAACGATATAGTTTTATTTGTTGATCGATTAGTTTATTCGAGAAGTTATGATTGACTACAGTTTGTTTTATATTTGTGAGGTCTTCGTAAAATATTGTTTTAGATGAGGATATACGATAGTTCTATAAAGTTTTGTAATAAGGGCTATTTTATATTCACTATGGTAGTTAAGTAATGTGGAATTTTGACTGGTTGATTTTTTTTTGTATGGGAATGTAATGAATTTGTTTGTGTTATTGTAGTCAGCAAGACTGTCTACGGTTTCCTCGCTTTCTTTGTTTATTGGCATATAAACCTTTGTAGATTATTTAATACCAAATTGATCCTTCTTAAAGAACAGTAGTGGTACTATTTAACCAATACCTGGGAGGATTAGGGGGTTCATACCTTTCCCAAGTGTATTTGTTCGAATGTGAACGTAAAAGCGCGACTGGAATTCGAACTCGCTTATAAGAATGTCTTCGAAGCGGATATATATATATATATATATATATATATATATATATATATATATATATTACAAACAAAAGAATAGTCAGGAAGTCATTGGTTGAAATATATATATATATATATATATATATGTGTGTGTGTGTGTGTGTGTGTGTTTTCAAAAGGGATTCAACCCTTAAGTTAAGAAGGTAGAATTCTTTATGCTAGTATTTTAGTCGTGGAGTAACACTCTACTCATAGTTATCAATTATTTATCAGTTAGGATGCCTACGTCGTATGTAAACCTAATTTACGCTTCTATTTCTTTTTGTTTTGTCATTTATATTGATTTCGAAGGACAAACGTGAGTTTATGTTCAACTTATTTTGCTTACGAGTCTTACAATTCTGCGAGAGAGAAGAATATAATGTGGAATTTCGCTACTCTATATTTTACAAAAATTCGGTGATATTTCATTTGCTTGAAAGAATTTATGGGGCTGGTGGTGAATATGATCAAAAGAATTCAAACTGTCATATTTGTTAAATAATGAAGTCGTGAATTATGTCTGAGAGTTTGGCTTGCACTCACAGGAAGTCTTTTAGAAAGTAACCTTCATAGATTGGGTTGTTTACAACAATTGTTTATCAGAATTACAAAAATCATAAAATACTTTAAATAAAAGTTGTCAGAAATACAGTTGCCTCCTTTTGGTTGGCTGGTTCGTTGTGTTCTATGACATATCAGCGAACCTCGGTTATTCAGTGCCGAATCCGGTTTAAACATATTATTTGTAATAATTTGTAAACGAGCCAGAACTCATTTATTTGTACACAGTTAAATAGTTTCACGTATTTCTATGTAATACTAATAATTCAACATTAGTCATTTTTACACACAGTTAAATGGTTCCAGGTATAGTAAATTATCAAAAAGTTCTATTTGAATAATTGATGGGGCCCTAACAAGTATTGCCACAACAGGTCAGAATGAACCTGGGACTAATGGCAATGAGTAAGTATGCTACATTCCCTAAAGCTACAGGATTGGAGCCACACCATCAGATGGTTTAGTGTCATGCCCAGGACACTGGTTGGGGTGGTCTTACTCTTCTGCAGTCAACGAATTGAAAACCCTCTGCTTACTGGGGTGCCTCCTTTTAGAATCATGTTTTCTGTATGTATGCGTGGTTTCATCAATGAGTCTGCTTAACGTGGTATCTGTAACCCGATTTCAAATCCTGGACGATTTTTTTTTGTGTTTCACTTTGTAATCATTCTCTACTGTCCCCAACCATGCGTAAACAGTTGACCAGATTGGGTTCATGAGCCTTGGTTGGGCAAAACTGAAATCAAATCAGCAATACTCCACTTAAGTATTGGCCTCGTGTCACATGCTGCCCCTGGTAGAAGGTTTGGTCAATGAATACATTAATGAGTCATATAATGGAATAAAAGCACTTATTTTACATGATAGACATTTTTCTGCATAGTCTCCTTCTTCTGTCAAGACATTTAATCCAGCGTTTCTTCATTGACCGAACGATATATTTCAGATCACCTTTCAGTTAAAAGGAGTTTATTGATCTATACTCGTATATTTTCAAATGTGTACATCGAGAAATATTGGCCGTATCACCATAAGCTCAATCAGTACCACTACCTTTTCTGTTGATTCGTACATTCATCTTTAAGTGTATGTGTGGTCCTCTTTCTTCTTTTCTATGAAAAGCTGAATGCCGTCTGATGTCGTAAATCGTGCAGACAACTGTAGAAGGACTAGAAATACAAGTAATTTGCACTTTTCTGCTCTATTTAATGGAAGCCATTTTTGTTCCCCCGGCACCGACGATGGAGTCGGTAAAGAGTTCCGTTCTTGGGAGGTCCACCTATGTTATTCAAATTGAAATAGCAATAAACATTTTATGTTATGACTCACCTTTAGCTTTTCTGTTTAATGTTTTAAAAGAAAATTAGAGGTTCCTGGCTTTGCTTTTGCATATAATCGAATCCAACCTGTTATTCATGATTTCTAATTCCTATATTTTATGTACCTCTACACCTCGATCATCAAACTTCCACCTGCCCATAATCTTTCAACCATTACTTCCTTCTCTTTGCAATGCATTTCTTTTAACAACTTCCTCTTTACCGTTTACACAGCGTTCGCTTCCTTTCCCTTCATACAATATCACACGTAAGTTAGTACACTCCGAACAATTTATCATAAAAATAAAGTTAATTTTTTCATAAATCAAAGACACCAAGATTGTATCATTTCTAGGTGAACATTGTACCATAAAATCATAATTTAGTAGTTATTATTTATTACAAAAATCTACAGCATAAAAACTAAAAAATCAAAACATATATAATTTGCAATATATCATCGTCCATAAATTAGTAAACACCTGAAAATTTATTATAAAAATGTTTATTTTCTTCTAAACCAATATTTTATTATTTTTAGTGGAACATTATACAATGAAAATAGTTATAATTAAGTATCACATCAACCATTCACAAGTACGCCCTTAATAGTTGTTTTATTAAAAAGTTAATTTTCTTCATAACCAATACTTTATTTCTATTGAAACATTAAACATTGAAAACAGATATTATTAAATATATTATCGCCCATAGTGGAGGTGTCCGTGGTGTAATGGTTATCGTCGTAGGAAATGGACACGGCGACATGAGTTCAAATCTTGAACGAAACAGGTTGCATTTCACATAGCACTAATACCCTTTGGAAAGGTATGAATCCAATTATTCTCCCTCCAGCTATGGGTAAATAGTAGGACAGACTGGGTTCTTCAGCCTAGGAGAAGGAAAACTCTGAATTCAAACCTGTTAAACTCCGCTTAAAAATTGACCTTGTGTCATATCCTGTCCGAGCGGAGAGGTTGGGTAAATATGATAAAATATTATCGCCCATAAATAAGTATACCACCACAACTTATCATAAAAAGTTTTCTCCTAAACCAAAGATACCCGAACTTTATCATTTCTAATGCGACATAATACAACTAAAACTTATATTAGATATTTGGATATCGTACACAAATATGTATACCTCGAACAATTCATCATAAAACTTAATTTTTTCTAACAAAATGATAATATTTTAGTCTTTCTTGTAGAGCATTATGCAATCAAAATATATCATTTTAAGATATTACTGTATCACTCATAAATAAGTACACCCATAACAATTTGATATAAAAAAGGTTAATTTTCTTCTTAACCAAAGATATCAATATTCTATTATTTCTAGCGAACATCATACTTTTTCCTTCAATATTAGGTTATATTTTACTCTGCATGACATGAAAAAAATGATACTATTTACATGAATAATTTATCTAGTTTCTTTTTGGTACTATTTATGAAACCAGAATGTTCAACTATCAAATTAAAAATGCTTCGTGTCTTATCTCTTGTTAGTTTATTTACTGCTAAATAAACGAAAAGAAAAGGTAGGCATCCTCAAAGTGTGCTGATTCCATAAGTTTTGCCTGGTTTAGTGCAATCAAAACGGATATTTTTAAATATACACTATCGTCTATCAATAAATTCACTTTGAGCTATATGAATAAAAGAATAATTTTCTCAAAAACCAATGACACCAGGATTTTATCATTTCAAGTGAAACATTATACCATCAAAGATATCGAATATTACATTATCGACCATAAATATATACACTTCTAAAAAGTTCGTTTTAAAATTATTAATTTTATTCTCAACCAATATTTCATTATTTCTTGTGGAACATTATACAATCAGAACAGATGTTATTAAATATTACATCATCGCCCATAAATAAGTATACCCTAACAATTTATCATAAAAATGTTAATTTTCTTCTAAACTAAATATACCAAGAATGCATTATTTTTAGCAGAACATATAAACGAAAACATACTTCATTGGGTATTATCAAAATCTGAAACTCTGTATTAAAGAAATAAAACGGCAACACCTGCGTAACTAAAATAGCATTGCATGAATATACATAAGAGATGTACTTACTTATGGACTGATATATATTCAAATTTGTGGTTACAAAGTTTCAGTGCTTTTGAGTTTGGTAATTAATAGTGCCAAATAATATCTTTTTGATTGTATAATGTTGAACTGAAATTTCAAAATCTGAGAATCTTACATTTTTGGAAAAAAATAAGGTTTTACATGTACTTATGAGCCTTACTATATATATATATATATATATATACATGTGTATGAGTATGTATATACACATGTGTATGAGTGTGTGTATGTGTATGAGTGTATATTTGTTTGTGTGTGTGTGTGTGTGTGTGTATGTGCTGATTGATTTTAAATGCATGTTAACTCATCCGGAGTATTTTATGCCTTGGGGTTAGGAATCGCATTTATTATAGGTTTATATTTACATTTTTGTCAAGTCGTTTCTTAATTATTTTTCCCACAGTTATATGATATCAAATAATACGATCTAATATAAATAATTTTCACACAGTAACATTGGTTCAAGTATTCCTATCTAATACTAATAATTATATTGTTTTAGAGAATTATTCCTATTTGATACTTGTCATTTGTTTGCACAGTTATATGATTTCAAGTAACTAATACTAATCTTTTATAAACAATTATAGTTTCATATACGTATTCTTAATACAAATAATTTACAGTTATATGGCATCAAGAATTCCTATCTGATTCTAACACTTTTTAAACATCTATTTGACCAATAAATGTGACCCAAATAGATACTGTTCCGAGTTAGAGTGGACCTGGGAGTAATGGTATAAAATGATACTCCAAAGTCCCCAGAATTCACAAGCTGGGCCCTCACCACCAGATGCAGTTTAGTATCTTATTCAGGACACACCTGTTGTGGGTGCCTTAGTCTTCTGCAGAGTATACAGACACCATATTCAACACCCTGTTAACAAGCCTGATGTGTGTGTGTGTGTGTGTGTGTGTGTGTGTGTGTGTGTGTGTGATCAATGATAATCAATATTTTTCTTATTTACTTTTTCATGACAACTATTTGATGTTCAATACAATTATCAAATGGGTACTTTTTGTTGCTACTCTGACCACAGATATCCATTTCTTTACATAATATTATCAAGTATTAATTTATTATCTTTTGAAAGTATCAAGCAATCTTGGTACAATAACAACGCAAAAGAACCGAAAAAAGTTATATATATATATATATATATATATATATATACTCCTGGGGTTATGAACATTTGCCAATGTAACGTGAGTCGGAGGAATACTAGTTGGGTCGGGCGATCATAACCTAAAACTCATGGGAACTAATACATTTGCGTTTTTTTTTTGTGGAAAATCTGGGGCAGTACATTAATGTAACAGATATATTAGTTTCCTAAACACTAGAAAATCTGCAATAATCCTCTGAGGAAAACAATAAAATTGAACATAAGCAATTATGTTGTGACCAGTTGATTCAGCCGTCGCAGAATTGAAGTTTGCTTTGTGAAATGTGTTAATAAAAAGAAGCTTTACCTACTCGGCAGCTGGGATTGAACAGTGGAACTCATTCATCTCGTCAGTAAATGTAATCAATATGCCCCTTCTCCCTCTCGGGACATGAACAGTACCTTATTTTCAAAAATAACAAAGTAAGGTTTATTATTTTACTAATCATTCCCCACCCGACGTTTTTTCTTAATTTTCTTTACCAGTTTACATTCATGAGGAGATGGAATAAAGAAAACTCTTTTTCTTGAATAAAGAAAAAAACTTTGGGAAAGATTTTGGCTCGATATTCGAAAAAGAAAAAAGTGTTATCAAAAGTATATGAAGAAGAGTAGTTACTTTGTTTAATGGCATGTCAACCTTCGTTGGTTATTTCATGCCAATGTTATCCTTTTAGAAGAATAGTAGTGGTACTATTTAACTCATAGTTGGAGAATAAAGGGGTTCTTGCCTTTTCCAAGGGGATTTGTCCGAAAGTGAACGTAATAGTGCGACTGGAGTTCGAACTCATTTACAACGATGTCGCAGTTCAACACGTTAGCCACAACGCCATGGGGACTCCCACATATAAAGCAAATATCAATAATTCTATGCGCGGATATTTATCTATACCTCCCACCGGGTAGGATTTGACATAAGGCTCCATTAGAATTTAGACACCTTTCTTAATGACTAATATATTGAAATGACTCTCGATCTTAAAATGAAGTACTCATTTAAAGAAATTAGATATTACTGGATGAACAAGGAGCCATGGGGAGCCATGCACAGATTGAAACCCATGCAAAAAAATGCTTGTACCCATCGGTATTCTCCTTTTGGGGCGTCCCAGGCGCCAAGCAATAAACTTAGCCCAACAAACGTGTATTGCTTGGTAGGAACAAATACCTGAATCTAAGCGGTCAATTTCACACTCCCCAGATAAAAGGCCGAGAAGCGATAATTCTATAAGCCAATGCAGAAAAATATTCGTCCCATCCAAGAAAGGAATTATATTTGTTCTTTTTTTATAGAAAGGATTAGAAAACCTATAGAAATAGCATATGCGTTTATGAATATGCAGAATCGTATGTCAGTAGTGGGAACCTACAGTCTTAAGGCTGAAATCGGCCTTCTAAAACAGGACTTCTCAAACTTTTACTTGATGCATCTCTTGAAGACCAAATTTGATTTCCATTCTTTGGTGTTCTCTCTGAGGCTGGATACGACAAACATGCATAATGTACATACATACATACATACATGCATAGATACAAGGGGCAGTTAAAAAGTTCTCATCCAAGCTATGAAGAGAATAACCAGGAGCAAATCTTTTCAAACTTTTTATATGATGCGCCCCTTATCATCATCAAGGTACGCTGACAGCCCGTATTTCATTTACTCTCTCTGTCCCAACGAGTCATTACTCCTGGAAACATCTCTAGTCCTGACTACTGGTACTATGTAACACAGTACTATCTGTTACATAGTCGGGTCATCGGTACCCTCTACCGTGTTTGTTCAGTGAGGAAGGTGATTAGACACTCTGCAGGATGAAAACAAAACCTATTAAAGGGCGAAAGAAGATTTTTGCTCAATGGCCATCTAGCACATCATTCCCAGGAGTGTTGGACACCTTATTCTTTGTCGAGATTCATCTAAGAGAGGGAAAACTCTGATATAACACTTGTGGTTGACGAGATTACTACTTATCTTGTTCTGGTTTGTCACTGGATAATAATCATGATAATAATAATACCATAATGTACAAATGTTCCTTAAGGATCATTTCATCTAAGGTATTTTACATACATACATACATACATACATACATACATATAACCATGTTTGATTAAGTAGGACAGACACGTTGTGTCTGATGATTTTATCTTTGATCTGTTCGAGTCTTTATATAAGTAGTTTGATTTCTGGATGGAAGGCGTCGTATTTTTCCCAAGAACTTTAATCAAACATGTTTAAAAGAGAAAAAGCTGCCAAGATATACGCATGCATACATTTATACATACGTACAAACTGCTGAAAATTTCTCATCCTGGCCATAAAAGGAATGAACTAGTACAAGGCTTCTCAAATTTTTAACTTGATGCACTCTTTGTAACCAAATTTAATTTCCATTCATCTCCAAATAAGTCAACTGAATATTAAATTACTAAACAAAACTAATTTACCAGTGTTTAATTTAATTTACATGAGTAATGAATCGGTGAACTAAAAATGCAAACGCAACTTTAAATCTCTTTAAGGGAAATGATGGTTTTGGCGGGTAATGAGAAAATCCCGAATATTAGGTTGCAAGCTTCTGAGTTTGAACTACAAATCACTACTTTCTACGTTCAAAGTATTCCGCTATTTACTTAGTAAATGCATATGGCTAAACCTATATTCTACCATATGCAAACTTGGAACTGCTAGTAAAATGCGCTCAGCAGTTGTACAAAACTTGAAGTATTTTGTTATAGATTTTAATTCATCCAGTAATATCTAATTTCTTTAAATGTGTACTTCATTTTAAGATTGATAGTCATTTCAATGAATTATTCTTTAAGAAAGGTGTCAGAATTTTAATGGAATATCCAGCTTTTATACAAAAAATGTTTTCGTCTTATCTGCTTTTAGTTTTTTAGTTTATGAATATCAAATATAAATGAATAAAAGGTTAACAAGCGTACTAATTCCTTAATTTTTGCCAAGGGTAGTATATATTAGAAATAATTCCGTATGGTTGAAATTTATATATACCAAAACTAAAAGCGACCCGTTGTTTAAAAGAATCTATTCAATAAATGAATATTTTCATGACGTTAAATGAAGAGTCTCCTTATACACGATATATTATTGTACACACGGTCATTACACAGACTTGTAGTTGTAATGGGATCTACCGAGCCCCTCTCGGTAGCTGAATGCAGCACAAATTTGGATTAACACAGAATCCCCCAAGGTAACAATCCTTCCAGGCAGGCAGGTTTAAGCTCCGTTGGAATTTCTCCTAATTAACACATCTCAGACCCCAATAATAAAAAAAAAGACAAAACATTAGGGCAAGCACAGCCTGGCGGTTAGGGCTGGACTTATTTCCTCACAAAATTATCCATACCCGGAGATATGGATTTCAGTTTCGGCAGTGAAACAATTTTGTCCTTGTGCCAGACTAACGTAAGCTTAGAAAATAACTTCTCCCTCACTTTCTCTCTATCATCAACACTTCTGATTATAATCTTTGACAAATAAAGTAATTGTGAAACATTTCGTCGGAAGCAGTTTTTTTTTAATCCGTCCTGTTTTTCGCATTCTAATCTTAAATTTGGTATTTAAAACCTGCCAAATGCCACAGACACGCTTGTTGATTCAGTAAAAGTAAGAGAATACTAAGTATCTACTTCCGATTCATGTTCTCTTGATAAAATGTTGGTTTTTTCTGTCAACAACCAAGACCAATTTTAGGATGATCAAAAGTATTTTTGTTTTTTAATAAATTGAAATTTCATATATATATATATGTAACTTTTCATTCCCTTTTTCTTTTTGGCGAACGAAATGTCGCTACTGTGGTTTTATGCAGTTTGCAAACTGTCCGAAGTGTCTACCCGGTACGGGTAGAAAAACTAAACATTAAATCCTTGATTGTCTTGTGTCCTTTTGCTACATGAAATTCAAAGTCATAGTTGGTTGGTTGGTTGGTTAGATTTTATGGCCTATCAACCTTTGTAGGTTATTTAATGCCAAATCCATTTTTATGCAAATAAACTGTTCTATTTCAAACAGTTCAGTTTAATAGTCAAAAACATTCCTATTTCAAGCTATTCAGTTTAACCAAACATGTCTAATTTAAACAATTTAGTTTAATATAAGTATAGTTTTTGATTACACACTGTTAAATATTAAAACAGTTCTATTTCGAACAATTCCTTTTAGCGTAGTACACTTTCAAAGTCAAAAACAGTTCTATTTCAAACAGTTCAGTTTAGCATAAGTACGCAATTTATATGTTAAAACAGTTGTATTTCAAGCAATTCAGTTTAGCATAAATATGCAGTTTAGTTCTATTTAGCCATAGATAGGACCCTATCAGTTGCTACAACTCCGGGTCAGAGTGAGCCCGTGAGCAATGGCAATAAAGGGATATTCCGAATTCCCCAAAGCTCCAGCATTGCTGGAACCACACCATCAGATTGTTTAGTGTCATTATCAGCACACTCATTGTGGGGGGGGGGTTCTTACCCCTCTGCAGAGGTACAGTCGGTATATTCTACAGCCTCAGCCGACTAGGCAAACAAAGTCGTAGTGATAGTATTGTTTCAGTTTTTATACTGCTCTGTTCACGGGTATTCGAGCACTCTGATCCTGATTATAATACCAACACTTTCTTTTTGCATTTTTTATTCGTCAACTTATATATACATATCTGTGATGCTTACATGTGCATAAAAAGAAGAGAAAATAATTGACAGACAACTTAATAAAAGCATAAGTATTTCTTTCAACCAAAATAGCATATTAACAGAAAATAAGACTAACAAAAGTTAGTTACTATCCGTAATACTGCCGTCCAAGATATATCTGAAAAGTATTTTTCGCTACTTTTTATCTTTCGACAATTGTTCATCGACTAAGTGTCCTGTCCTAACAGCACGATGCATCTATTAATACTATCTAGAGACCCGCCACTTCTGTCCACCGGCGATCGGTGTTCCATACCCAGTGTCTCACTTTATTGCTATATGACACACACACATACGCACACACATATATATATATATATATATATATATATATATATATATATATACTTATATAAATGCACTTATTTGATGATTTTATTTATTTGTGCATTTGTTGATTTTGTCAAAATACATTAAATTAATGTAATGAGAGTGTCATGAGGAGATGAGTAAAACATTATTCTAGGTTTTATTTTACTCTCCTTACCAGTATTTGAGCACTTTTCTGATTCATCAAAAAACGCTTTCAGAATAATTCATTCTTTACTATATATATATATATATATATATATATATATTGAGAGAGAAAGAGGTGAGGGTAGGTTAGAAGCAATAGTGCAGTCTAACACTGTATGATATATATATATATATATATATATATATATATATATATATATATTTCTGTAACTGTGTGCACACGCCCGTGTGTGCATAAATGCATGCTTTAAAATGCTTGAGTTAACTCAGACCAAACTGTGCATATAAATATGCAAAGATATTTGTTCGTAAAATTCCGTGACTTTGAAAATGGATATACTAAGAATAAACCAGAAACAGAAGAATTTAAGAATTAAAGAGGCCGAAATAACTTTTTAGATGAGCATTTCCTTTTTAATGTTCTGGCGGATACGTAGGCTGATGCACTTGAGTGGGGATATGATTGTATATGAATTCATTAACACGCGCTCACTGATACATATTCTTGAATAAAACTGAACCTTTTCGTAGCAGAGGTTCGGTAGGATCAGACCCATGCAGTGATGAACGCCTAAACAGACAGAATGGAAATGTTTATTCATAGACCCTTGTAGATAAACACGCACTGACAAGCACGGGGCACGCCCAAGTCGACTAAATTTGCAGCGGGTATCTTTTTTTTTATTCAAAATGACAAATGATGAATGCCATGTATGGTGGTTTTTGCTTTAGGAAAACAGTCTAGAATCTCTACCTAAGGCGAGATCTAAAAATACTCACCAAATATACAAGACCTTATTTTAATTGGTGAATTTTTGAACCATACTTTTCTTTTTTGGCTTTTTTTCTTCAAACAAAAATTAGTGAATAAATAAAATAAAAAGAAATAAAAAATATTGACAAAGCAGCCAGTTCTCATTCGTATTTTTTAGATCTTTTTTTATTCATATATTTTCTTGTAATTGTATTATTTATCTATTTTATGTTTTTATTAACAATGTTCAAGAGCTTAGGATGACTGTACAGTGAAAACGTAATGAATAAAAAGAACTTAAAAATCGTAGAAAAAACAAAAAACAACAAAGAAAATGTGTAATTAAGAAAGGATAAAAAAAAAGCAAATGACATACATGGAAAAAAAGAATGTAAAAGAAACAACTGCTTGGAGAAGGTGAAAAAACAAAACAAAACTATTAATTCAAAATATTCAAGCTACAAAGAAATGCAGGTAATCCTTCCCAGAATAATCTCCTGATATAGTGAATAATAACCTGTCAAAATTCCAAATTTTCTAACTTATCCTTTTTTTTTTCAATATAAAATCCAAGATGACGGCCGAATCCTTACAAATATTCTTAAAAAAAGCTAAAACATATGGTGACGTTGTTAACGAATTTTCCCAGGGTGCGAATGAATGATTTCTAAAAAAAGAAAAGAAAAAAGACAGCAGCTGGAATAAAGATGTTGACAAAGTTCAACATCTTTTCCAGTGATATAGGTGCAATAAAATATGCTTCATCCAGCATCTATGACCAAAAACGGCCATTAATCAGGATTCGTCGCGATCACCAGACTCAGTCGGCCAGCTAAGTGGTGACCCCGGGTTTGTTGGACAATGTCGCCCACGCGAAGTGGAAGTTGGGTTGAGTACTCTATGAGCCCCAATATAATACGATGGGTCTCTCGATTCGCGCTCTTTTTTGGTGGCTGTGGTAAGATGAGCCATGTCTTTCCATGTATGGAGAGCGAGGAACGATTCAATGACATCGGAAGATCCAGTTCCAACTAGAACGTCGAAACTACCCAGCCTGTTTTTTCCGTAAACCATGTTTCCACGGCCTCAGAAACGGAACAGAGAAAGTGACGCCACAGGTTAGTTGTGTTCTTGTGTTGGTCCTACCCCATCCGACTCTTTACCATCACCGACAAAGCAGTCGTCTGTGACTACGCTACATTTTCAGTGGTCAGACGTTTTCAGATTGTGTCTTGGACTAATCTAAAAAAGAATTAGTATAGGGTAGATTTTCGATGGTTGGTTCAGTTATATCCATCCTTGTTGGTTATTTAAATCCAAATCTTATACTTATATATATATATATGTAAGATTTGTAAACGAATACTTTTTAGGTGATATTATTTTAAAATGAGCCAGAACCCATTTGTTTGCACACTGTTAAATGTTTTAAAGTATTGCTAGTTAACTAATAATTCTGTCCAAAATTATTCATTTGTTTCCTCAGTTTTATGGTTTCATATATTGATATTCAACACTAATGATTCTATTTGACCCGTTCATGGGATCCTAATAGGCACTAACGCTTCGAGTCAGAGTGAACCTGGGAGTAATAGCAACGAAGGGGTGCACCAAATTGCCAAAGCTCCAGGACTGGAGCGTCACCATCAGAGGGTTTAGTTTCCTATCCCAGACACAAGTTGGTGGGGTGGAGGGAGTCTTACCTCTCAGCGGAGATGCAATCAGCGTATTCTTCAGCCCCATCCGACTGGGCTTCTGATTTTCGAGTTGAATTGAATCTGTACCATTCTTCTATCTATGAGGTTAGTACTTATCTTTATGATAGGTGTATCGTCTCGGAAAGATATGTTAAAAAATTGTTACATATTTTTAATCAATAGAATGGTATATCTTCATTGCTATATCTATATATATCTTATATGCAACACATTAAAAAATAATTTTCACTTGTAGCAATTTCTTTAATAGTAAACACATTCTTGTAATTTTCTATTATTATATTACATTATATACATATAGTAAGACCGTATCCATAGAAATACACCTTCATGTTTCAAACTTTCTGAACAAAATACCACATACTTTTATATATTACCTTGTTCAGTTGCTACACTTAATACTACGAATTGACCTTCAAAATTCTTGTTTAAAATTATTGATAAAGTAATGCGTATTTAAAAAGATTTTCTTGCAGATATCTGAGACGCCATTTTAAAAATCATACCATTCTGATGGTCAGATTGTGGCAAAATGTTGATATGTTATCGAGCAAAGAAAGTAAAAAAAAGACCGTAGTGAAATCTCATCTAGAATAAATAATAAACAATAAAAATATTTTGAAGGATTCAGCCTCTATCTTGGACGCCATATTTAAAAACGCACTGGGTGGAAACTTAGGAATTTTGATATAAGATTCCTCACAGTATTAGGGAAATATTTGAAAAAAAGTCAGTTTAGCTGCATTTATTTCGAGGTTTGACACTTTTTTGACCGAATGTTCTGGAACAAAATAGGAAATTACTACCCCGAGATTGGAATCTCCAAGGCTAGATTTGCTTCGCTTTTTTTTCTCTTTTTTTCTGCCTCTTTCTACAAAACAAGAAAACCGCGTCCGATTTATTGAGGAGAATATGTTTTGAGAAGATTGATTGATTTTTACGTCATGTCAACTTGTCTGAAATTATTTTGTGTCGAAAGGTTGAGGAATCGCGTACATTGTGCGTTTATATTTTCATTTTTGTTGTAGTTATTTCGGTAGAATTTATAAGACAGTTTTTTCCGATCTAATATTAATGATCTACAAACAGTTGTATGGTTTCAAGTATTACTATCGGATACTAATAATTGTTTGGTTTCAAATAATTGCTTTTATTTGATAATAGTCATTTGTTTGCATAGTTATCAGTTTTCAATTAACTAAACTTAGTAAACAATTATAGCTTCAAGTAACTATTCTAAAAATACATTATTTACACTGGTATGGCATTAAGTATTTCTGTCAAATACGAATAATTTTTAAACAGATCTACTTGACCTACAGATAGAATCACAACAGGTACTGTCACTCTAGGTCAGAGTGAACCTGGTAATAATGGCATGGACAGTTTAGAAAAGGAACAGATACTATACTCTGAATCTAACCTTTTAGCCGGAAGGCGACGCAGTAATCTTTGAAAGAAATGCCAACGAGGGACCTTTTGAGTTTTGGCAATGCACTCAGATAGTACACTTTCAGCCAAGCGGAAGTCAGAAACAGAAGAACGTAGACACAGATAAAGATATTCTTCATCATATAGATTAATTATATTTTATAATTTATGATGTTGCTTCCTGTCCGAACCCATACCAGACCCCATAGTTATCATTTGATAAAAGCTTTGTTAGCGGTTCAGCTTTTGGTTTTTGCAATTGCAAGTTATATAATAAATAATTATGATAATTATTTTAAATTATTATTGTAATTTTACCTCTTTGAATTCATTCTCTCTGCTTTTTGCTCGTTGCCCAATGACGACTAAATTGCCCTTTATAAATTACGTCAATCAGAGTAGATTGTACAATGAGCACATGTTTTTTTTTTCTGGTGATGAAAAAATGCCACAACTTGTTATCTTGTCATATATTCATAAGAACTTTTTTAAAATGGCAGAAACCTTCAACATCAAACTGTCTTGATTTCAACCTCAGTACTCTTGAATCTTCTAATCACACATTTCATCTTCATCAGATGAATATAAATAAACTGACAAAATATGTCTAAACACACACACACACACACAAACATATATATATATATATATATATATATAATTTTTGCGGTGCTTAGATCCCAATGAGAAACAAAGTCATTGAAAGCAGATATGACGTCACCATATGAAGTTTTAAGTGTGTGAAGTTTTCCACTCTCGTAATATATATATATATATATAAGAATGTTTCCAAATATAAAAAAGAACAACAATAGATATAAGAACAGTTTAAAAAGACACGTTTCTGGCCCTTAAATGAACCAGTATCGATACGTCTCAATGTATATATATATATATATATAGACATATTGATATTGGTTCACACACACGCACACGCGCGCGCACAAACATAAGTAATTTGGCCGACTGTAGTCGAGGACGACCCGAAGGGCTCCTTTTTAGTTCCTACAACATCGAGGTGTAAGTGAAAGCGCAACTCTTTTCTCAAGATTGCTCCACTTACCCTTGATCCGTGCATTATAATGCTGAGTCTTAAACAAAGAAGCATCATGTACCATTTTTGAGTCTTTGATATGGTTTGATCTGAGATTGAACTCCGGTCTCCCAGACCGTTGGCGAATACGTTGAGCATTATACCTATATATATATATATATATATATATACGTTGAGCATTATACCTATATATATATATATATACGTTGAGCATTATACCTATATATATATATATATATATATATGAAAGCACTGACTGATACTGCCTCTAACAGACTGTTTATTTGGGTTTAAACACGGGCCACAAGTGGCAGTAATAAAATGCCAATATATTTATGAGAGGAGTATATTAGATTGATATTTTAAAAAACTGTAGTTAGTAATTGTTCCGCGTTTTCACAATCATCAGGCAGTGCTTCATTTTGGAGAACTTCAACCTTACAAGTATTTGCCAAACCTTTCCGTTACGAGCATGATGCAAAACAAGGTCAGTTTTAAGCAAAGTATAACTGTTTTTTTCTTCTTCTCCAGGACAGGTTCCTATCCTAAGGCCAAACTCTGTCCTACTCGTTGGATTCATACTTTTCCTAAATCCATTAACGCTAAATGAAATGCATCTTTAATTAAGTTAAAATTTACAATAGGAATTTGTTTTGAATTTTTGTTTGGCCATAGTTCTTCAACCGTATTGCTGCATTGTTTCAGTTACGAAGTGAACGGTGCCAAAATAAACAGGGTCAGAATACATTAAGTGACTTGTAGAATCGTCCCAAAAATAGTAATACATGGCGGTAATATGTCAAGGTTGCTGATGAGTCCACAGGCGTCGATGGGATTGTTAAGATAGCTTGTTGATGATGAGAACATGTTTAGTCAGCTAACGTGAAGACATACTTAACGCACGTTCATCGGAGGCAGGTGGGCGCCTCGGAGTAAGATTTATCAGAAGCATTCACCCACACAACACAGATATACAGCTACATGTTTACATGTATACACGCAGATTAGTGCACATGATTTCAATATATATATATATATACATATATATATATATATATATATATATATATATAAGTATTTGTGTGTATGTGTATGTGCTCTCGTGGATTGGTCGTAATAGATGGTCCGTATTTTGCTTGCGCACGCATATGCAACGTCCAGTTTTGTAACAGAAGTATTGGCATAGTTATTACTGGCACTAGTACTCGGTATTCGATCAAGGATTTTGCATGCTCGTTTTTTTTTAAAGATCCGCAGTTGGGAAATTCGCATCACACAATTTTGCTGACATCCATTTGGCTCAGAACCAAACTAAATTAATCTTAGTATATATATATACTCACACACACACACACACACACACACATATATATATATATATATATATAAAACAAATTCTTAAGGCTATAAAAATATTCCCTGCGACAGCAGCAGTGGAGGTTTAAAACTAAAAGTATGAAATTATGGCTTCGCATAGCACGCTCCGTTACTCAGTGTTTCATGCGTTGGCAGAGTGATCAGACAAAATAACGATGATGGCAACACGTGAAACTCATGGAATAAATAACGCGGGACCCTATATATATATATACACACATATATATTTGTATTGAAGGAAAAACCTCACCTGATGATGATATTTCTTTTTAAAGTACATAAAATTGGTAGTAATGAAACTGCCACCAAGAGGTGAGTAAACATTCATTTATTTTAGGTTATAACCTGCTCTACAGCCCGGTATTGAGCACTTTTTTCTGATTTATGATGTACTCCTGTGGACCCCGCATATGGCCAATCAAAAGCAGGACGGCCAGCTCGAACATACATACAGCAGCTATGTGATGATACGGAATGTAGCCCTGAAGACCTGGCAGACGCGATGAATGATAGGGAGACGTGGAGAGAGAGGGTCAGGGATATCCGTGCTAGCTGCACGACATGATGATGATGATGATGATTCTATGAACCATTTGTTTATTACAATATAGATATGTCTCAGTGTGTGTCTTTGTGTATGTGTGTGCGTCCTTTCATATATATATATATATATATATATATATAATAGTTCACATGTGTTTTAGGTTATAATCACTCGACGCTACAAGTATTCCTATAAACAAATATTAATTGCCCATCAGTGGACACACACACACACACACACACACACACACACACACACACACAGACATATATATATATATATATATATATATATATATATGTGTATGTGTGTGTGTGTATATATATATATATATATATATATATATATATATTAGCAGCAGTTTTTCGTTAATGCATATTTGCTGAAAATATCAGACCAGGAAGAATGTATTAATTTTAAAAAATGTTTTTCTAGTTTATGAACAGGGTTATGTCAATCCGGATTAAATGAACATAGAAATAGCCTGAACGATTCAAGGGTTTCCAGGGTTTTCGGTTGTGTCTTCCGCTATTTACAAAATAGCACTTTTATAAAGAATTTAGATAGGGGTTGATAAAGTAATCGTTTTACTGTCACTATGACTCACTAGCTGTGATTCCAGTCTTGACCCAGTATAGAGTGTAGACCTTTTAATCAGATAATATATATATATATATATATATATATATATATATATAGCCTCTCCGCATGTTCAGGATCAGAAACAAGGTCAACTTTTAAAGTGGCGTTTAGCAAGTTTTAATTCAGACTTATTCTTCAAGATCGGTCACCATACCAAGGTTAAATGACCTACTATGTACTCACTTTTTGTGAAGATACTTGGGTAAATACCTTACCCAAGGGTATTAGCGCTTTGCGAGATGCCATTAGCCAGGTCAAAAATTTGAGCTCGAGTCACCATGTCCATTTCCTACAACGATAAGCCTTACACTACGCGCGCCTGCTATATATATATATATATATATAGATAGAGAGAGAGAGAGAGAGTTGGATAGAGGTAATAAGGCAATTGTATCTATTTAGCTCCTTACGAGATTAGAATTTTACACAAGGTTGGCTTAAAGTGGGATGCCCCCAAGGAAGCAAGTCTCCCGTGGGACAGTTTTAAAATTTGCTTAATTTCTTCGGTATTCTTCTTAAGGGGTGCCTTAGGCTCTGAGAAATGAACCCAGCCCTTACCCATTTTAGGAGAAGGAGCAGGCGCCGCTTGGTGAGAGAGAGTCTCCCTTAGAACTGATCTGGTAGTTTTTGCACTACTCTGAACAAATGCCAGACGGCCTTTAGAAGTAATAGGCAGTCAATAATATTATACGGTACAATGTTGACGTATCATTTGTGCCGTACCATACAATCAAACATATATATATATATATATATATATATATACGCACACGTGTGTGTGTGTGTGTGTGTGTGTGAGCGTGTGTGACTTTCATTGGGTTATCTCATATACACAAACGTACATACATAAATGCATAAGTGTACACATAGCAGCGGGATTTGCTATGTTGATATAAAAAGATTTTTTTCTTTATATCATGTATCTATATCAATGATTTGGAATTTTGGTTTGTCTGTTCTCTATCGACCTTTTAAACCGTTCCACCAGGTTTTGTGTGCCAACTTACTCGACACAAAGAAAGGTTTTAACTTTTAAATAGTCTTTTCTCAAGAGGAAAAGGGACTATTATCCAGATAGAGTCCCTGAGAGTAAAAAGTTATCAGGGAAAAGGTATGTTGCTGCAAGATATAAGTCATGTTCAATTAAAATGTTCAAACTACAAAAGAAAATATAACGAGAGAATTGTTTGTCTTACAAAATAATTATTCACATTTGATTAAACATCACTAATTAGGCTTATACATGGAGATGTAAAATAATTACAAAACATTATTGCTTAGTTAAAACACAGAATGCGGACAAAATATACCAATGTTTAAATGGATAAATATCCTAACTGTCACTCAATAAGATGAGCCATATTTTTCTACAAAAGCACAGTTGTTACAAAATGATATAAACTTTCTCAGATAATATAAAATATATTATCGGTATATATTTTTTCCGTTATGTGAATTTGTTTTATATCAACAGTTGCCGTTTGCAGTTAAGCAACGAGTCTGTTCAATGCTTTCATGGGTGAGCACTTAAGTATTAACTGGAGCTGTAAGCAACCGGAAGCCTGTGTGCCATATCTAAGCAAATCTCGCCATTTGAAAGTGTATGATGTGAATTTTTAACAGACAGATTGTAAAATAAACGTTATCCAAGTCTTAACATCTTACCTAGAGTAGACGGGAAACTGAGCTAGTATGTATATAATTATAGATGTATACTTTGAAAGATTGATGCGCTCTATTTTTTCGGTAGATATCTTTGTGTAACTAGTTCCTCCGGCATGTCTGTTGAAAAATGTAAATGGTTGTGTATTCATGATGAGTTCACCATTAAGCAAAGGGATATATTTTTAGCTACAGATGTTTCTGCCTGGGACTAAAATTAGACGATCCATACACTCCCTCGGCAAACCAAAACGAGGAGAGAAGAAATGCGAAAGACCCCATGGGTTGTGTCCGGGTGGGTATTGCTAAGTAAGTGGTTCAATCATCTTGATATGAACGTGTGTGTTCTTGATTCATTTTGTTCCTGTACGTTTGTGAAATAGAACAAGAAAGTAAAACAAGATAATACGAACTTTCTAAAAAACAGCAAATCGAATTGATAAATTGATTGGTTGATTTTTACTTCATGCCAACCCCTCTAGGACTATTTTATGCCTAGAGGTAAGGGATTTGCGTCCACTGTTCTTTCATATTTACATCTTACTTAACAGGGTTTTTTTTACACACGGTTCTATTGAATCGGAATAATTTTCAAACACCAATTTGACCCGTACATGGGTTCCTAACAGGTACTAATGCTCAAAGTCTGAGTTGATCGAGAAGAAATTGCAATGAAAGGGTGCATTACATTCCAGAGATCTCCAGAACTGGCGTCTCACCCTCAGATGCCCTAATATAATAATGATAATAATGTCACGACTGACATCAAGGTAAGATGAAAAAGGCGAGCAGTATGACTTTCAGCTCAACTGGAGAATTCAGTACCCGTCAAACGTTGTGTAAGAAAAGATACTTGGATTAGATTACAGGTTGTTATCATGACAATAAAACGATTATTTGATTGTGAGAAGGTAAGTGTTGTGATCGTCTGAGTCAAGTTATGCGAAAGTGCTGGTTATTTGAAGTGTGTGATAATTGAAAGCTATATAGACTTCAAATATTAAAAAAGGTTTTGAGTATATATATATATATATACATATAAAGGTTTTGAGTATATATATATATATATATATATATAACGGTTTTGAGTATATATATATATATATATATATATATATATAACGTGTGATAATTGAAAGTGTGTGATAATTGAAAGCTATATAGACTTCAAATATTAAAAAAGGTTTTGAGTATATATATATATATATATATAAAGGTTTTGAGTATATATATATATATATATATATAACGGTTTTGAGTATATATATATATATATATATATATATATATATATATATATAACGGGTTTTAAAAGGTTTGAGTATATATATATATATATATATATATAACGCAAGGAACCCCTTAGTGAAAATTATTATTAATTGATTATTATCATCTCCCACAGCGGCAGCAACAGCAACAGCAGCCATTTCTTTCAAGTCACTTCAAGACTTGACCTTTCCTGAAAGTCTATAAGATATGGGGATAGTCAACCTTATGCTGCTACTCTTTCCAATGATGTGTTAGCACAGGGTTTGAATTAGCTTTGTCCTAGATTGGTTGCCCAAACAAAGATCAAGGGCTAAATCTACCTTCATGTTATATTCATAACTAGATTAAGAAGAAGGGATAAATTCACCTTTTTTACCAAGAACATCATTGTGAAGTCAAAGTATAGTCTCAAACTGAACTTGAACTTGGCATGCTGGTTCCATTTACCGTGACGATGACAGTTACAAAAACCGTATAGTCATAACACACACACACACACACACACACATATATATATATATATATATATATATATATATTGAAAGCAATGTGAACATACATCTATCGAAGGCGTAAAATGCAATTGGCAGGTTATCGATCATATGAACATCTGATCTATCTGAGAAAAAATACCCGGGATTTCTTCCAATTTGTGTATGAGTCAGTAATACTGTATGGATGCACCACCTGGACGTTAACGAAATGCGTGGAGAGAAAGCTAGATGTAACTACTCAAGAATGCTACGTGCTGTTTTGAACAATTCCCGGAAGCAACACTCCACAAAAAAGCACTCACCCACCATCTGAAAAACCATTCAAATAAAACGAAAAAACATGCGTGGGGCAGCTGGAGAAGTAAAGACTAACACATTAGTGACGTTCTCCTATGGACATCCCGTGGATGCGCCGATATTGGCTGCCCAGCGGGGACTTACATACATCAGTTCCGTGGGGACACTGGATTTAGTCTGGGAGACATGTCAAGGGCAATGAATGATAAGGGTGGATGGATAGAAAGAGTCAGGGAATTCGTGCAATGTGCGGGACTTGATGATGATGATGATGATGATGATGATGATTATTATTATCTATAGGGAGGGGTGAATAAAGAGTCAAAAAGAAGGGCAAATTGATTAATTCTATGGCGCCGATAAGAGTTCATTCAGCAGATACATGTTAAAATAACATGTTTTCTCTTTTAAGCAGAAATTTAGTGCAATTCCAATAAGCCATTCGCAGTTCTGGGGGTGAGAAACATACTTGTGCTAAATATCAGCCCGATTCATCAAGTAAGTTTGCTGTCTAAACCGTCAGACTAAATAGATACACGCATATACAAGTGTGTGCGAACACTGAAACACACAACATGCAGTCTTAAGAAGTGAATCATTATATGCATTTATTTTGGGAAGAATGTTTATATTTATTATTTTGTGCTACAGAAGCCGAAAAAAGAAAATATCTTTGACTTTGACTATAAAAAAATTGCAATTAAGAAGTCAGAAACCACTTGACAAAGCAATCCTGGTAGAGTTGAACTGAGCTGACACGTGATCAGGCCACAGGCAGCAAGAGGCCAAAATAGTAAAAGTCTAATTTCTAAAGTGGCCGCGAATGAATCAATGTCTTATAACTACAATAGTTTAACGCAAGGAACCCCTGCTGTTCTATGAATATAGACCGTTCGTAAGAGAAGTCTAAAGCACTGGAAATAAACACCCCAAAACATTAAGGTGAGTCAAAAGTTTTGCAACTTTTTCGTAACGTGAGACACAATTCGGCAACTCGGTATGCTTTTGCCAAAGTCATGAAAGTGATGAACTACCCAAGACCGAGCTCGTTTGATACTCTCCAAGTACTACGTGTGTTGTATTTGTCTCTATGGCTTGAATCACGGCCTCAGAATCCACTGTTTTAGGCTTACCTGATCCTGGTTCATCATCGAGGTCCTTTGGAAGTCAAGCAAAATTTATTCTACCATCTGGTTATTTTACTGAGTATTATACTCTTTCTCGAGCTTTTGAAACAAATGGTTGATAAAGAATATATATATATATATACATACATGTATTTGTGTGTGTTAAATGATGACTATTATGTCTAAAAATGAGAGACTCCGGAATCGTAGTAATCGAGTTCAAACTCCAGTCGCGCTTTTACGTTCAGCTTTCGGACAAATACCCTTGGAAAAGGTATAAACCCCCTTATCCTCCTATCTATGAGTTAAATAGTACTACTACTGTTCTTCTAGAAAGATGGCTTTGGCATTAAATAACCTACAAAGGTTGATATGCCATTAAACACCGAACCTAACCCCAAAAGAATTTAACAAAGAATAAGTCATCTCCACAAGAAAAAAAAAATCTACATTTAATCCCCAAACGCTAACATTCAAAGTATATCGCATAGAATGGATAAAAGGACGAATAAGTAAAGGTTCAATAATCCTTTTTGTTCAAGGGTCTTAAATTACTTTTAGTCCCCCTCTAATATCAAGTGTATCCACGTATCATTACAACTCCATATTGTTAATGATTTTACAGAGGCATATTTTTTAAAAGTTTCTTAAAATAGATTAAAAAGTAAAATTGTCTGTTACGAGCATATGTATTTACCTAAATCCTCCACCGCGGACAGGTTTTGACACAAGGTCTATTTCTTAGCAAAGTATTGCTAGTTTTAATTCAGAGTTTTCCTTCTACTAGACTGGTTGCCGAGACGAGGCCAAAGAACCGAGTTTGCCTTAATATCTATACATAGCTGAGGTAGATTCATGTCTTTCCTAATGGTAATAGCGGTAAGTGAAATGCAAACAGCTTCGATCAGGACTTGAACTTGTTTCGATGATTCCATTTACTGCGACGATATCCATAAAGGCGAAGCACGGATCCCTGATTATGTATCTTTAAAACTTTGAAAAAGGAGCTGAGTCTCACGGTAGAAAAGAGATTTATACTCGAAAGGTGATTCTGTGTTTGTTTACTCCAATTATTCAAGAGCTGACTGGTAAACTAGTTCTCCGATCCATGAAAACAAGTTTTAGACCTGATAGAATAATGAGACTGGTATCAAAATGAAGTATAAAGGTTGATTGGTAAATAAGGTTTCTAATCCTCTAAAATGTATTTTAGTTCAGATAGAAAAATGAAACCAGTATTAAAGTGCAGTAAATTTATTTGTCTTCAAATATACAAGTTTATTTGGCAACATAGTCACCCTTGTAGATTTAATGTCACGTCACTTTGAGCTCACCACTTTTCCCCAAGTTAAGCAGCAACGAGTTGGTTCAGTACCAAAATGGATGACAACTGATTTACAGCAGTGGAGAAATCTGTGTCCTAGAGACTATGTAAACTTTCTAAAAAAATATCGTATTCACCATTTTCCATACGAATGTTCAATCAATTCTTATTACTTCCATAATGAAGATTTCTGCTTAACTTTTAATCCAAATGCTCACAGACATTTCAAATTCGACATCACATGAAACTTGTTGACCTTTTAACGCCTCTTTCAATTTCGGGAACAACCTAACTGCAAAGCTATGTCTCTTTCTTTAATTTGTCCATTTTATTTCATCATAGCATCTCTTCATCGTTACTTCACTAAAATTGATTGTTCTGGTCATCACTTATCAAATACACTTATGCTACGACTGTTGGCAGGCCGCCCTATTGGGCTGGAGGTAGCTTAGAACATACTAACTGTATTTCCTGCTAAGAGTCAAGGCAACATAAAAAAGAGTATCCAGAGTATAACATTAAACTGTATCTGAGTTTGGGAGATCTGGGCTGTGTAGAGTACTCCTTTATTGCCATTACTACCAGGTTCACTATAACCCGGAGTATTAATTCCAGTTTGAGTTCTATCTGTGGGTAAAAAAAGATATGTTAAAAAACTATTCATATTTGAGACGAATAGTTAATGCTATATAACTAAATTATTTGTATTACTTGCTGCTGTAATTGTTAACTAAGTTACTAGAAACCATATAAGTGTGTACAAACAAATGATTATTATTAAATAGATGTAATTACTTGAAACCATATAATTATTAGAAAAGGATTATCATATTTACCAACCCCTCCGCCCGGGCAGGATATGACACAAGGTCAATTTTTAACCAGGGTTTAACAGGTTTGAATTCAGGGTATTCCTTCTCCTAGACTAGTTGCCTCACCAAGGCTGAAGAACTCAGTCTGTCCTACTATTTACCCATAGCTTTCCCAAGGGTATTAGTGCTATGTGAAATGCAATCCGTCTCGTCCAGGATTTGAACTCGTGTCACCGTGTTCATTTTCTACGACAATAACCATTACACCACGGGCACCTTCTTCATATCTTATAACCGTGCGAAAACATGTTAACAAATTACACGAAAAAGTTGGCCTAGTCGGCTGGGGCTGTAGAATAAATTGACTGCTTCTCTGCTGAGGGGTAAGACTCCCCCAACGTGTGTCCTGGATATGACACTAAGCAATCTGATGGTGAGACTCCAATAATGCTGGAGCTTTGGGGAATTTGGAGTACCCCTTTATTATCATCGCTCCCAGGTTCACTCGAGCTCGGAGTAGTGGCATCTGATAGGGTCTTATCTATGGATCAAATAAAACTAAACAGTGTAGTTACGTTAAACTGAATTGTTTGAAATAGAACTGTTTTTTTTTTTAAATTTAACTGTGTGTAAACAAAAACTAATTGTTTGAAATGTTTATATGTATAAAAATGGATTTGGCATTAAATAACCTACAATGGTTGATATGCCATAAAACCCAACCAACCAAAACCAAACACACAAATGTAAATATAAAAGTACAATAAACGCGGTTCCCGAACCTCTTGGCATAGTATAACCTAGACGTGTTGACAGGTCACTAAAATCAATCAGTCAAACTGTTTGTAGCTTTTGGAACGTCTAATCTGCTGCCGGAAAATTTTTCCCATCCATAGAACCATCAAGATAAATAGCTTTCATACGTCTATGATTTTTGATTGATGCTCAAATATCGCGCCTAATATATATCTATCTCACTGATCGTTGCTTTATACGTTATTTGAAAACTAATGAACTTACTCAAAACCGTTGAACAGTAAAATAATATTAAGTACATTTGAAAAGTTCTTTATACAATACTGAATATGCATATTCAAATACGAAGTTAGAGTGACAACAAATTTCCGCAGTTTTCCAAGACTCTTCTAAATATTCTAGCTGATTTTAACAGTGCTATTGTCCGGATGGTATTGATTTTTCCTGATCTTCAGTTCCCCCAATTTGTTTTTTAGGCCTTTGGTTACTGGTCCCAGGGACGTTACAGTGGTCATGCAAACTGGTCTCTCTTCTGAGTAATGAGAAATTCCATTATTATGGTAACATAAACTGGGAATAAAATCCTAACTAAACATCATTTTACTCCTGGCTTCTAATTCAGTCTGCAATCTTCTTGATATAACCTGGCGGAACATTTTTTTTATAATTTCGTTGTTCATATTTTCCCGCTCGATTAGCCTTTGCTAAGAGAAGAAGATATAAAGACAGGAAAAGAGGCCATAAAAAACAAACAATTTCCACTTTAGCTATTTTTATGGTTGGCAATTTGCATCTTTTTTTTTTACTTTGTTCTGTTAATATGCGGCAAAGCGTTCAGTCGCAAATGGCTGCTATCGTCAAAGAATTATTCACTTTGCACAAACACCAGAATGTAAACACATTAACCAATAAAGGCAATCAAGAGCACTAATGATACAAAAGAACATTGTGAACAGTAATAATTATTATTCTTGGAAGGGACGAAGAGAAGAGTTATCGTTAAAGTAAGGTTTCTCAAACATTTTATTTGATGCACCCCTCCGTGTTATCATCATCATCATCATCATCCTTAGGGAGTGTTGACAGCAAAGATTCCTTGACTCTCTCTCCTGCCATTCGTTCCTATTGTTCATTGCTCTTGGACAAATCTTCTAGACTGCATCCAGTGTCCACACTCACCTGATGAATCAAATTTATTGCGGTGTCCAGAAGAGAACGTCGCTAATGAGTTCGTCCTTACTTCATCAGCAATATCCAGCATATCTTGTTCGTCTTTCTTCAATGGCCTGTGAGATGGGAGGTAAGTTGCTTTACAGATGCTGTTTTCTAAAGTACTGCTTCCAGGACTATTTCAAAACAGCACGCAGTATCCTTGTGTAGTTCCCCTCTAGTTTTTTTCTCCAAGCGATTCGTTAAGGTCCACGTGAAGCAGCCATACATTAATACTGACACAGTCACAGCTTGGAAGAATTCCCATTTTATTTTATTAGAGACATCAGATTTCCATATGATCGTTAACCTTCCGATAGCATTCCATGCTTTATCTACGTGTATGTTAACATCGCTTCTAGTAGATGCGATATTGCTACCGAGATATATGAACTGGTCTACTAATTTCAGTGGCTTGCTATTTAATGAGGAGAAGGCTCTAAGTTCCTTAAAACACATGAACATACATACATACATACATACATACATACATACATACATACGAGAGGTCGATGAAAAGTTCTCATTCAGGACATGAAAGGAATAGCCAAGAGGAAGGTTTCTCAAATTTTTTACTTGTAACCAAATATAATTTTCATTGACTCCAAATAAATTAATTTAATGTTTCATAAGATTTACATTAGAAAAGAATCAGTAGAGTATAAATGTAACAGCACCTTTAATTCTTGAATGATTTTTTAGAGGAAGGATAGGTTTTGTGAGCACTGTCGAGGTAAAAAAAAAAACCATATGGTAACTGTACAAAGATGTTGAGTTCAGTTTTGAACCAAGTCCTGAAACTAGAATCCTACAGCAATTAAGCAGTCACTGGTATCTCGTAAACCGACCAAAAAAGATAAGCAAGACATACTGGATACTGCTGGTAAAGTAAAAGCGACGTTCTTTTGTAGACTTCAACAAACGGACACACCAGTATTGGTCGAACAGCAAAAAATTTACGTTCATCACTTTTCTATGTAAACTGGGTGTCAATTAGAAAACTTACAAAGAGTGATGTTTGATAGTGACGGATAACAAGAGAGAGAGAGAGAGAGAGAGAGAGAGAGAGAGAGAGAGAGAGAGAGTCAAATGAATCTATGCCCTGATGAGGATAATTATGACGATGCAGGTTTGAGAGTTTGAGCTGCAAATTACCACATTCTATGTTCAGTAAAACATGCACATAACTAAATCCAGATTCCACAATATACAAACTAAGAAAATCTAGTAAAATGTACTTTAAATTGCTCAAATGAGTAAAATTGTTCAAAGTTGTCTGAATTTTTAAGACGAAGCTTGATGATTTTTTTCGTTCAGGGTCTTCATCTTTATTGTTAGAGTCTCAACATCTACTAAAAATAAGGTTAGAAGAACATCGGAAAGCAGTTGTACGAGGTGAAATTAAAAAGTCGGGTATGGTAGACCATAAATGGAAAGAAAACGGAAACCATCAGCTCTTACGGGATAAAGTTAAAATAATTGATAAAGATGAACACTGGAGAATTAGACACCTTAAGGAATCAGCACCTATGTTTGGCTGACCGTTGCTTTATACGTTATTTGAAAACTAATGAACTTTCTCAAAACCTGAATACAATATGGGAACCTGAATACAATATGGGAACCTGAATACAATATGGGAACCAATAACCTGAATACAATATGGGAACCAATAAGCAAGAAGGTTAGATTTAAAAAAATTGGAATATGAGCCCAGGTAAAAAATCATACATAAGTGTAGTAATCATAGTGATGTGAGAACATTAAGTTTATGAGACCCAAAAAGTCAGTCTAACCTGTCCAGCATATATATAGCGTAACGCTTATAAGCGTTGGTTTCCAAACCTACTCAACGGACAATCATCTGCAGGTTCAATCCTGAGTAAAAACACAGCAATACTTTGCACTTATACCCGGTTATGGTTAGCAGAATTAGAATAAGTGACCCCAGTGGATTAAATAAAAGACGTGTTTTGAAGCTCCGAGTTCGACAGACTCCTGAAGAAGGCCGGATGACATCTCGGTTGAAACGTTGTGAATATAAAAATGAAGACTATAGTCCGAAAACCCTGAAGGATAAAAATTGCTCAAAGGTTGGAATATTTTGCTGCCGTGTTTTTTCTTCATCTAGTATTTTATGTCAAAAAAGTAATTGAAAATATAATTAAAAATTTTTTTTTTCACGAAAATATGATTAAATTCGTCATTTATGACAGTGAAATGATCCGAATCTTTTCAGTCAAAGCTATATCGTTTCTTCATTTAAATGATCCAAGTGTTTTGAATGGGTCGTATGAGAATAAGGTCACTAGAGGTCATTACACCCAACCAGGAATTCTACAAAGTGTACGATATCAAGCAAATCATCTTCATGATCCGGCATCTTTTATACTTCTGTTATAGATGGATTTATCAATGCAAACGATGAAATTCCCTGCCGTTGGACCCCTGGCTTATATTAACTCAACCAAAATTTTATTCACTCTCAGGTGTTTCTAAGGACCATTTTGAGAAGCCCAAGGTGAGAGAAAAAAGGATATAAACAAAGATAATAAAAAGGGTACAACGAAAGAAAAATCGTCGTAATAATGAGAAAGACATAAACTGAGGAAGATATCAGCATAATATTAGCCTCATGGAGGTATAATTGTTATCAAGCTAAGCTAACAGATTATGGTTAGTGAGTTCGATTCTCTCTAAGTCCGCAAGAAACATTTTGCTAGTTCGTTTAGGTTTCATGGCATATCAACCTTTTTTGGTTATTCAATACCGAATCCATTTTTATACAAATAAACAGTTCAACTTCAAACAATTCAGTTTAGCATAAGTACGCAGTTTTAATGTCAAAACAGTTCTATTTCAAACACATCAGCGTAGCATAAGTAGGCAGTTTTGATGTCAAAATAGTTCTATTTCAAACAATTCAGTTTAGCCAAAGTACACTGTTTAGTTCAATTTGACCCATAGATAGAACCCTATCAGGAGTTAACACTTCGGGCCAGAGTGGGCCAGCGAGCGATGGCAATAGAGGGGTACTCCGCATTCATCAAAGCTCCAGCATTATTGGAACCTCACTATCAGATTGTTTATCCCGGGTACTCGTTGGGGGGTCTTACCTCTCTACAAAGATGTAATCGGTGTATTTTACAGCCTCAGCCGACTGGGCAACAGAAACATTTTGCTGAGTCAACGACAATCTAGAATAGATGAGTGATTGATTTTAAGGCATATCAATACATCTAGGCTTATTCAATGCCTTGAGGTTAGAGAATCGCTTTCATTGTATGCTCATATTTACATTTGTTTTGTGAAATTGTTTCTAAAAGAGATTTTTCACGATCTAATCGAATACGAATAGTGTTTTTCAAGATTTTTATGGTTAAAAAAGGAAAGTTTCATTTGAATGAAGTTAACAAAGCTTCAAGTAACTATTCTTGATACAAGTTAGATGTAGTTATATGGTATCACATATTCTTTTCGAATACGAATAATTTTCAAACAGTTTTATATGACCCATAAATGTGAACCTGGGCAATGAAGGGTACTCCACACTCCTCAGATGTCCAAAAATGGAGATTCACCATCAGATGTAGATTAGTATCATACTCATGACAACTCTTTTGGTTTGGTTTGGTTTCTTTGTTTAATGCCATATCAACCTTTGTAGGTTATTTAATGCTAAAACCATTCTCATAGAAGAACAGTGGTGGTACTATTTAACCCATAGCTAGGAGGATAAGGGGGTTCATACCTTTCCCAAGGGTATTTGCCCAAAAGTGAACGTAATAGCGTGACTGGAATTCGAACTCGCTTACTACGATTCCGCAGTCCATCACTTTAACCATTATATCACGAGGACACCCCCCAACTCTTTGTGGGGTGTCTTATCTCTCTACAGTGGATACAATCATTATATCATGAGCCTTACCGACAGAGTGGCTAAAATATTGGAGTAAACCTCCGTGATAAAAAAAAATCCTATCCGTATATTGCAGGTGGCGAGGTTGTATGTAGTAGTCACAAGCTTTGAAAGATTGATGTCTTGAATCACTGTGTCTTCTGCTTTTTTAGCTGTCGTCAAAACATATACGAAGGGAAACATGTATCAACTCGCGAAAAAAACTCCGGTCTTCAAGAGGAGTATTCGACTCCTGTTAGTACCCAGCTGCTGAAAGGCCAAAATGACAAAGTTATCTAGAGAAAATAAAGATCTTGTTGCTTTGGCCCGGGCGGGAACCCAGCCTATCAAGACTAAGACAGGTTTTTACATTTCCGTTTCGTTTAATGAACATGGGATTGTAAGCAAATATAAATCGCTGAAGTACTTTTCATTTCTTTTTTTAAAGGAAAGATAAAAAGAATCGGAAGGTATTTCTAAGGATGAGGTCATCCGGTGCGTTCTTTACGGGAACCGTCAAATCATTTGGATGCCGGGGATAAATATAAAGTTTATATAATCACACACACACACACACACACACACACACACACACACACATATATATATATATATATATATATATATATATATATATATATATATATTATCCGGCTTTACACTAAGTAAGCCTTGATCAATAAATCAGTTTCCTACACTCGGTCAAGTTAATTAGATGAAAGTGCCATTTTTATTTTTAGCTAGCGTCTTTTTCTTTCAATGTTTGTACAAGGAAAAAGATAGTTGAAGATGTTTAATATTCTGTGAGCCTTAATCGACTAGCTTAGACGAATTTGTATAATATATACCGCCTTTGTCACGTCTGCTACATACGGATGGGATTTTTTGACATGTCTGTCAATAAACTCCTGAGCAAAAATAGATGAATAAATAAATGAACCAAGCGGTTTCTTTTTTGTCTAAATTTATAAAATGAGATTATTTACATTATTTTACACGTTTCAAACTATTGTCCTTGTCTTAGTCATTGTATTTACAACGTTGTGTATATAATAACCAAGATGATGGAAATATGGACTATTATTCTCATCTTGTTTCGTACATTCACATGAAGAGTAATGAAGTTTTAAAACTGTCTTTAAAAATTTTCAATTAAAAAGATTATAAGTAATTTCAAATATACTCACACACAGAGTTGTCATTTACTAAGCTTTGCTTATTTCGGTATACAGTCATGAATAGGAGAATTGAACTCACACGCAATGATTTGTTGGATTAGCTCACTAACTATGCTTACATCCTGAATAGCACATCTGTTGTAAATTATTCTCTTATATTTGGCTTCTTTTCAATAAAACAAAAGAGTAAATTAATTAAAATCTGCTGAAAAGTGCTTACTTTTTTAATTTTGGGAGTGTCTCCAGAGTGGATTAGTAAAACTTTGAAAAAGCCATTAGCTGAATTTTGATTTGAAATATTCACTGTATAATGCTCAGTCTATGTGATTAATGTAAACTCCTTTACTTAGCCGATTATCTGGTGTGGAATTTCTCTAGTTTGTCATTTGATGGACCCGTACAATTGTTTTTTCTTCTTACGTTTTTTAGATTTTTTATTGTTGTTTTTCTGTTTATCCTTTGGTTATTTCTGTTGATATTGGTTTGGTTTCTTTATTTAATGGCATATCAAACTTCGTAGGTTATTTAATGCTAAGGCTATTTTTCTAGAACAGCAATGATGCTTTTTAACCCAGAGCTGAGAGGATAAGGGGTTCATACCTTTCCCAAGGGTATTTTTCCGAAAGTGAACGTAATAGCGCAACTAGAGTTCGAACTCGCGTACTACGATTCTGCATTTCAGCACTGTAATCGTTACACATCGAGGGAATCTCTTTCTGTTTGAAATTGCTATTACTGTTGCTATAATCAATCTTTCATTTATTCTTCAAGTCCCTGAATTGTTTCATCAACGCAATCCTAAATGCTGTCGAGCCATCTTCTTTCTTCTTTTCTAGTCCAGTCGGCTGGTGCTGTAGAATACACCGACTGTATCTCAGCGGAGGGGTAAGACCCCGCCAACGAGTGTCCTGGATTTGACATTGAACTATCAAATGGTGAGGCTCCAGCCTTGGAGATTTGGAGAGGTGGAGTACCCTTTGATTGCCATTGCTGCTAGGTCTACTCTAACCCTATCTATCGGTCAAACAGCAAACTATGTGTGCAAACAAATGACTGATGTTAAATTGTGACTGTTATATAGCAGTACTTGAAACTATAGTGTGCAAACAAGAGCTCAGACTCGTTTAAGAATATTATTGACAAAATGTGTTTACAAATCACACACACACACACACACACATATGTGTGTGTGTGTGTGTGTGTATGTGTGTGTGTGTGTGTGTGTGTGTAAACAGAATTTGGCATGAAATAACCTACAATGGTTGATTTGGCATAACACCAAACCAAGCCCTCCTTTTTTTCTTGACATAAGGTGTATGCTTAAGACTTTTTAAATTTTCCTTTTTTTAAAAAATTATAATCATTTCTCATACACAATTGTAATTTACAAAGCTTTGCTTTGTTTGGTGCACAGCCAGAAATATAGGGACACCTTGAGTGAATGGAAATCACTTGCTATGATCTACTGGACTAGTTCGCTAATCGCTTCACTATAAAAGGTACCCATGCTTATACCCACCCCCCAAAAAAACATATTTCTTGTTTATTAGTCTCATATATTTGCCCTCTATTCAATAAAACGAAAGAGGGAATTACACAGAATCCGTTAGAGAATGATTACCATGTATATGTATGTATGAATCTATGTATGTATGTTTGAGGGTAGATTAGCGAATCTATAACAAGGAAGGAGATAATATGGAAAAATGAATATTTCTAAGTATTTACCCAACCCCTCTCCCACAGGCAGGATATAAGACAACGTCAACTTCTTAGTAGAGTAAAGCTGGTTTGAATTCAGAGTTTTCCCACTCCTATCCTGATTGCCGTATTAAGGTTAAATATCCAAGTATGCCCTACTATTTACCCATGTTTTTTTTTTTTTTTTGGCGGGGGGAATGCAAGAGGGATTCCTGCTTTTTCCAACTACATTAAAAACTAAAACAGCTCCGGACAGAATTTTATTTCCTTTGATGATTATGGTTACGTCCTGTGCCTCAACAAAAATGAATATATAATTTAATTCTAAATTTCATTATTAATCTTATTATACATTTAATTATGAATTTAATCTTAAACTTTATTGTATGTGATGTGGACCCAGGTTGGGACCACGAAAAGACAACTCGGAACACGGTATAAGTTTAAAGATATATTGAAGTAACAAGATACAGAGAAAAGTAGTGGTGTAAGCTAGGCTTACTTGTCAGTCGGATATCGGTAGAATATCCAATATTAACGAGAGTCCTTGGTTCTCGATTAATATCGAATTTGGAAGAGTCCATGAATTGGTAGGTAACAGTCCCATTATAGTATGTTTGTCTATAAATTTAGTTTTAAATTTAATCATAACTTTAATCATAAATTCAACTAAAGATTTAATCATAAACTTGATTGTAAACGTAATTATAAATTTAATAATAAACAATAAGAAACTTTAAAAAAAGATTAATTGTAAATTTAATCATAATCAAATAATAAATTTAATTATTAAAATAAACATAAATTCAATTTTAAATTGAATCATAAATTTAATTATGAATTTAATCATACATTTAGTTTAATCTAATTATGATCTAATTATGAATTAAG
>OY757927.1:47985521-48073021 GCA_963585895.1 Sepioteuthis lessoniana | reverse complement strand
TTTAAAAAATTGAACAAATGTTAGATATAGCTGCTACAAATTTTAAGATATCAATGCGTATTATATACAAGGTATTTTTCCAAATTTTGTCGTCCAAATTTACAAGTACGTGTTGTACACCAACAATTAGAGTAAGTTCGTAAATAGATCTTCAAAAACTAAAAAGCAAATGCTCAAGATAAACATGCACGATGATAAAATTTATTAATAATTTTGATAGTTATCAAACAAAACTGATTGTATTCTCTGTCTCGTTTCCCAAGAGATTTCAGCTCCCCTTTCAACTTTTCAAACACATCTCTGACGTAACAATATCCTGTTATTTAACTCAACATTGCTTAATCTGACACACAAACCGCTAGTTGCTTACACTACCTGCTGTTCTTACAAGATCATGTTTATATAAGGGCAACTTCCTTCGTGTGCAAATTAAGAAACTGTCATCGGCAGGGATATTCCAGCCTCTTTGAAAATCCACAATTCATGTTGCCTTGTTGTAAAGAATACAAAAACGAGTTAATCAAATTGACTGTTTTAAAGAAAGCTTTAATGCGTAAAATCTGAATTTAATTTAGTTACAAAGACATCGTTGTTATTAGAAAAACCGTTGTAACAATGACAAAGGTCTTTCGTAGTCTCTTTCCAGCTCTATAATTCTGACGACTTTTAAAATTGTACCGATTGGCACTTTAGTTGAAAAAGTTACACCAAATAAGGAGTCGAGACTTGGATGGCAGCTTGTTATTTTACAATTTGTCAATTGATAATTTGCACCCACCAGAAATATTTGTTTTAAAACAAAACAACACGTAACAGAGAAGAGATTTAACAATAATAGACTCTGAAATTAGCAGATTATGTCACATACATCGGTAGCAATTTCTCATCTACTGAAAGCAATGTCAAGATTTGCATAGAAAAGTCATGAAGCACTATCGACAGACTATTGACCAGATGGAAATCTAATCTCTCTGATAAAATGAAATAGAAATTCTTCCAAACGATGACCCTGTTTGTGTTATTGTAAAGCTGAACCACTTTGATTTTAATGAAGCGCCTAAAGAAGAAGCTAAATGGGAACTTCACTAGGATGTTGTTTTGAACAAATCCGAGAAACAGCACCCAACCAAACAACAGTTGTATGGCCACTTGCTTCCAGTCTCACAAAGCATACGAGTAAAACGAACAAGACATTCCGGACACTGCTGGAGAAGCAGGGACGAAATCACTTGGGAAGTTCTCCAGTGAGCTTCCATAGACACACCAGCGGACTGACCGATAAAACTTTAATTTATTAGCAGTATGCGAACACTCGGTACCTTCTAGAGGACTTTCCAAGAGCGATGGACGATAGGAACTAATAGCGTGAAAGAATAAAGAGAATTTTTACTAATAATTCAATTCAACCTTATTCATTCGTTTTCACCAAGTTAAATGCTTTCAAGAATTGCTCAGACCAGTTATTCAATTTAATATCAATCATTTGTTCGCACTCTGTTAAATAGTTTCAAGTATAGTAAATGATTAAATAGTTCTAATTAACCCATAGATAGGACCTCAACAGGTACTACCACTCCAGGCCAGAGTGTATCCGGGAAGAATGGCAATGACGGAGCACTCCACATCCATCAAAGCTCCAAGACTAGAGTCTCACCATCGGTTAGTTTTGTGTCTTATCCAACACTCTCGTTGGATGGGAGGGTTTTACCCCTCTGTAGAGCTGCAGTCGGCGTATTCTACATCCCCAGACAACTGGGCTTGTAATAAAGAAGAGATTTAACAGATATTTTACATTATCTTATGAAAACAAAGAAACTGTTCCCATTGTTGCTGGAGCTATCGTACCGACAAATGAAGAAAAGCCTTGCATGAATGTCATCATCGACTTTAGGAACTATAACTCATACTAACTGTAAAAGAGTGAGAAGAAACCCAAAATGAAGATAAGATGTGGTTGAGATTTAAAAAAAAAAGAATTTTTATTAAATTCTCGGTTGATGTACTCAAAATATTGTCGGTCATGTCTTTACTGAGACTGCTACAGCTGCTGCAGCTGTTGCTTCTAACTTATCATTCGGCATCTATTTGAAGTTACTGCTGCTGCTTAGTGATCGTTTAACATCTCTTTGGAGGCTACTGCTGGTTTCTTAGCGCTCGACATCTTTGTGAAGCTGCTGCTGCCAGAATCCTCTTACTGCCGGGTCAAAACAATTTCTCTTGTGCAGTGAGAATGGCTCAAATTGATTCAGAAATTTACTTAAGTGAAAGTCGCGTTGCGGTTTCTAATTGATCGCGTGATATTTTCTGAAAGTATACTTATTTTTCTTACGTGTTCGTCTCGGAAGTGGATGCTTGAGAGTTGGGCAAAATTTCGGTTTGTCTTTGAAATATGGACAGTCGGTGTCGCGGTGACTACTTCCGATTGGAATATTAAAAGGATTTCCGCCTGCTTATGACACCAAAAACTGTCGATCACAGATACGAAATATGCTGAGCTCGGTCATTTCTAAATACACATGGGACCTATAAATCGAAAAGAAAATAAAACAACCATAAAATGGAAAAAAATTTTCAAAATTCACCAGCATTAATGTTATGTAGAGAAGAAAATGGCTATCATTACATTTCAAAAACTCACAGCAAATTTTAAATAAAGAACCAGCAAATATTACGATTGCAAGGTAAGTGCAGATACAAAAATAAGATTCTCCTACATTATTTATCATTCCTTCATGACTTGAATGGTTGGAAACATCTTATCAACCACTCATAAAAATATTTAGAAATATTCAAAATTTTATAACTCAGTTTTTTAAAAAAAATTGCTAAAGCGGTCTCGAAAAAAGTTGGTGGAGGATTTAGACGAGACGAAGAAATGACAACGAGTTCATATCAGATATTAAAAAAACGTCAGACTCGTGGTTACAAAAAATTACCGCTCACTTTCTTATTGGTGTTGAAACCTCTCTCTGGAACAATCACAATAACCGAGAGACGGGAAGGTGTATTCTCAAGTCGATGAAGAAAAGATCCAATTGTTTTATAAATCATAACCCGACTCCAATAAGCAGCGGCTTTGTTTATACTGAAATATCTCGATCATCATTGATTTAATATTAGCTCACAGTGACTAAATCTTTAAAAAAAAATCTCTAAACTCTCGTCTGTGACTGTTTCGTACCTTCCGTGACAGTTCCTTTTTGTAGTCGGTCACACAACCGGGCACCAGTTTCACTAGTGGTAGGAAGTGGTCAGTACATAATATTAAGGAGTGTTCGAGCGTAAGTGACGCTGACAAAGGAAGAGAAAGAAATGCCCGTGTAAATTAAGATAAGATTAACGAAACACTATGAGACATTATGACACCACTATAACCATAAATTTAAATAACTTTAGAAATTAGAACAATCCTATACTTCCAAATATTGTAACTGGTTTGAATTACCGATAGACAACTAAATGCTTGGAGTCAAACACGTGAGCACGGATGTGCCGGAATGATCTTGATGTACATGTTGATTTGACCGTGATAAGAAAGACTGATAGCGTCATTGAAGACGACACAGGACTACGTGAGTCAAGGTCAAGGGACTTTTTGTAGATTCAGTTGACTGACAAGACAATGAACAAGCAATTTCATGTTCGGTACCTGGTCTAAAGTTAGAACTAAGATCACGTCTTAATATATCCTATCGGGGATTGCGCCTTGAAGAAAGAGACCCCGCAAATATTACGATTGCAAGATAAGGAAAGTTTCTGTGGGTCATACGTCTACTCTGGATCGCGTAAGGGAAATAGAAGTTAGATAAACTTTTAACAGGGTTTATGTCGTCTGTGTCTTACCTACTCTCCACAACAGTTTTTCTTTCGTGATGAGGAGCACGCAAGAGTATGTTATGATCTACAAAGAAAATCTTTTTGATAATAAACGTTGAGAAAACAAAATCACCATCGCATATATATATATATATATATATATATGTGTGTGTGTGTGTGTGTGAAAAGAAAGGGACTTATTCAGACAAAAGAAAAGGAAAGCCGAATTAGTCTCAGAACAATCGATATATGCATAGAGTTAGTTTTTGAACCAAACAAAATATCTGAAGTCTTCCACTTAGGTTTCACCGAGATCTTTTGTAAAACTACATTATATATATATATATCATCATCATCATCATCATCATCATCATGTCGTGCTGGTAGCACGGATATCCCTGATCCCCTCTTGCCACTTTTCCCTATCGTTCATCGCCCTTGGCAGGTCTTCAGGACAACATCCCGTATCCGCACATAGTTGCTGAATGTATGTTCGTGCTGGTCGTCCTGCTTTTGCACGGCCATGTGTGGGGGTCCATAAGAGTACATCACTTATGAGTTCGTCCCTGCTTCTCCAGCAGTGTCCTGCATGTATGGTTCGTCTAACTTGAATAGTTTTCGTGATATGAGGCAGGTGGCCGTACAGTTGGTGTCTTGTGGGGTGTTGCCGCCAGGACTTGTTCAAGATTCCTTGCAGCATTCTTGTGTAATTGCCGTCTAGCTTCTTCTCCAGCCGTTTTATTAGACTCCATGTAGTGCATCCATATAGCAGTATCGATGTGACCGCTGCCTGGAAGAAACTGCGTTTCATTTTATCGGTTAGGTCTGATTTCCATATAATCGATAGCCTATTGATAGCTGTCCATGCTTTCGTTAACCTCGTGTCGATGTCCTTTTCGGTTGATTCGACGCTGCTTCCTAGGTAAGTGAATTTGTCTACTAGTTTAAGAGGGGTTCCGTCTAGAGTGGAGATGTCCCCCGTTTGATTATAGCACATATATTCCGTTTTGTGTGTATTGACATAGAGGCCTATGCCTGCGGCTGATCGTTCCAAACTATGCAGTTGTGTTTCGGCTTGGTCGGGTGTATTTGCCAGTATCGCTATGTCATCGGCGTAGTCGGCGTCGGTAATTGTTTTTGCGGGGTACCTTCTGCTTCTTTTCTTTGTCAGCTCGAAGCCGTTCTCTCTGATTTTGTCAATCGATGTTCTAAGTACGTAGTCTAGACAAATGATAAAGAGGTACGGAGCCAGCGTGTCCCTTTGTAGTACTCCTGCTACAATGTCGAAGTATTCTGTGTCTCCATCTGGTGATCGTACTTTTACTTTGGTGTTTCTATAGAGAATCGTTATTGCTGCTACGGTTTATGCCGTTCAGTTAAATATCTGAACTGATACACTTCTTAAGCAGGTGATTTTTTATCAAAGTTTATCTTTGAATAAAGTTTCTTTTTGATCATTACATTGTCTTGTATGATTATACCACCGAAGCAAAACACTTTGAGTGATCGCCTTGTGTAGGATAAGTAGAAAACAGGTAAAAGGTTTTGCCAGTTTTTATTCCTCTCACAAAGTCTATAAGAGACCTACTATCCAATATTAGCTTACTTATCATATTATCTTTATATTTGCTTGGTCTGTTCCTTCAATTTTCAGCCCCGAATGGAATATCTTGGGATGTGTGCTAAGTTCCAACTTTTAAACGGTTACAGAATACGAAGCCCTTAGGCCTTGTCACATGTGTTCGTACGTCGTCTGATATATATATATATATATATCATATATATATATATATATATATATGAAGTAAATAAGGACTGTGAATATACACAGAATGAGTGCTAAATGCACGGCTATTTAATACAAAATATACCTGCAGAGCAATATATATATAAAACACAGGACTATATATATATATATATATATATATATATATATATATATATATATATATATATTGTTTAAAAATATTGATATTATTTAGATGTACAGGTTGTTTCAGCTAAATTTTGTCTTTCGATAACTTAACCAATACTTGATCAAATGATCTCAAATTTTAACAGCATTTGTTGGAATTATTAAAAAAATTATTTTAATGCTTAAATACCTTTACTTTTATGGCAAATGGTATTTCTGTACATGAAATAAAAAAGAAGAATTTTGAGTTGTTTCTAAACAGTGTGTTAAAATTTGATATTTTTTAAATGAGGATTGGTCAAGTTATTAGATTACAAAATAATATCAAATTTTCTAAAACACCAAAATTATATATATATATATATATATACAATTTTGGTTAAAAACAAGAAAGTTTCCTTTTTATGATCTTATTATTCTTTTCTCTAGTTTTCTTGCTAGTTTCTTTGTGCCAGGATCCGATTGATCAAGAAGTTTTGTTCCCAAGAGTTTTTCATCATTTTCATTGATCGTCTTGAGGGGATTTTTTGGAGGCATTGTTGGTGATATTTATTTTGTTTGGAGAGTTTATTATTGGTGATGTTGTTTTAGTTAGCAAATTAGTTGATAAAAATGTTTAGTAAATTAATGCAATTGTTGAATGCTATTTTATTTATGTTTGGATATATATATATATATATATATATATATATATATATATATATATATATATATATATATAACAGACAAACAAACAACAGTATCTCAGAGCATATTTCATATGGAGAGATACATTACTTTTTGGTTTTCTCACAGACACATATTTAGCACATAAGTTTTGAAATACGAACGTTGACATTACCAAAGCCACTCAAATTTCTAAAGGAAGACACAAACTAATTGGTGCTTCCCTTCGCTAGCTGGTGTTATTTTCTCAAGGAAAAACTCCTTTTCGTTCTCCCACGCTCGGCACCAGTGCACGTGCCGGTGCTGACGCTAAAGCATCTGATTTCACTGATGCAGACATTGCGACGATGTACATTAACTGCTACCAATGTGTAGGCGTGGCTCAGGTCTTCCTTGAACCGGTTCAATAGTCAACCGTAAGTGTGACTGTGATATATTTAAAAAATTTTTTTTTTTTTGCACGGACGCTGTGACATCCAGGAAATGACCCATGTTTGACGCTCACACTTCCGTTAACTTTGTAAAATTTCAATCTCTTCCTTTATAAAACAAAGAGGGCAATTAAAAAGAAACTAGCAAAGTAAATAATGAACGAAAGAAAAGATGGCATTTTGTATTAAAGTCATTTTAGACATTGTCAACAGAGGAAATTTGAGGTTTGTTTTTTACCGAGATTTTGCAATCATTTTTTCGCTGACATAGGGTATAAATTCTCTTCAATAGTAGCCTCGTCTTTCCAAACAGTAATCAGGTTTCTTTTCTACATACTCATATGTAACCCTCACGCAGTTGTGTAGAAATACATCCGGATAATTCTTATATATGAACGGGCCAGTGCGCACACATACATATGCAGACAAGCACGCATACTTGCACACATATTTACCAAGATATATCTTAAAACATACAATGAAAACATACGTGACCACACCAGTATTTATATAGTTTGGGATATGCTGGCGTAAAAGCCACCGAAGGCAGCCATTTGTTGACTCCCATTCTACTTAGAGAATTCATATAATAAATCGATATTAATAGACAAGAGAAGTTCTCTATTATTAACACTTAATAGTTATCCCTCGACAAAATAAGCTTGGTTTGGTTTGATTTTATGGCATATCAATCATTGTAGGTTATTTAATGCCAAATCCTCTTTATACATATATATTAAATATATATGATTTAGTTTGGTTTGGTTTTATGGCATATCAATCATTGTAGGTTATTTAATGCCAAATCCTCTTTATACATATATATTAAATATATATGATTTAGTTTGGTTTGGTTTTATGGCATATCAACCATTGTAGGTTATTTAATGTCAATTCTTCTTTATACATACATAATAGATTTATATTATTTATTTAAGTATAGCTATTTATCACGAACAATTCAATTAAATATCAGCATTTGTTTACATAAAGTTAAAGGATCAAATAGTTCTATTTCAAACAATTCAGTTTAGTATAAGTCAACAAAGTTAAATGGTTCCAAGTATTGTTATGTACCACTGACAATTTAGTTAGACATCGGTCATTTGTTTACACACAGTTAAAGGACCAAACCGTTCTATTTCAAGCAATTCAGTTTAGTATAAGTCATTTGTTTGCACTCACTTTAAATGTTAAACAGTTTTATTCGACCTACAGAAAGGACCCTCTCAGGTGCTACCACTCCAGGCCAGAGTGGACTTGAAAGCAATGGCAATGTATGGGTACTCCGCATTTCCCAGATCTCCCGTATTAATGGAACATCATCAAATTGTTTAGAGTCATATCCAGGACACTCGCTGGACGGGGGGTCTTACTACTCTGCAGAGATACAGTATGTGTATTCTCCAGCCTCAGCCGAGTGGGTTGTCAACAAAAATAAGTCGCCTTCGGAAACCATTAAGACTTCCTTATAGATTTATAGATATTGAGAATTAAGTAGCTCGAACGCACCCCAATTTGATGGTCTTTTAGATCTTTTATCTTTACGTAAACATCCTGTTGTATTTTAAATTTCTTCTTCCAAACGGATATGAATTGTCTCATCGGTGATATTTTCCTGAAATGTTTTATGAAACGATTGTAACAGAATTTTCCTCAATTAAAGTACACAGAATACATTTAAAACAGCTATAGTTTTTGGTATCTTGGCGGACAGGGGAACACTTGGTGCAACCGAAAGCCCTAATAATAAACTTCAAGTGTTTCTCAACAAGAAAAGTTCTATCTTAAATAGTTTTCTTAAATATATTTTTAAAACTATATCTTTTGGGTCAGTTTATTTTTTTTAATGGCATATCAACCTTCGTATGTTATTTAATGCCAAAGCAATCCTTGTAGAAGGACAATAGTGATACTATTTTACCCACGGATATTAGTCCGAAAGTGAATTTAACAGTATGACTGGAGTTTGAACTCGCTTACTATGATATCACAGTACTGCACTTTAACCGCTAAATCATGGGGAATCCCCTATTTTTAATCGTCAAGCATGATTAGGAGGGATTGGTGATTCAGTTGAAATTGTATAAAAGATAAAATTTGATCATACTAACAAATAGTATATGCACCAATGAGAATCTGTCCCTGAAAATGAGGTACGTGAATTTCAAGGAATTTGAGATTCAAACGATTCACCCAAAACCGGCTAAAAGACCGAACCAAGTGATAATTAATAAGAACAAAAGAACTGGTCAACTCGTGGATTTTGCTCTTCTAGCTATCCATAGACTGAAAATTAAAGAAAGCTAAATGATAAACAAATACTTGGATCAAGGAAAAAGCTGTGGAATATGAAGGTGACGATGATACCTATTGCAGTTGGTTTTCTTGTAACAGTCCCGAAAGATTTTGAAAGGAGAGTGGAGGAATTGAAAATCAGAGGAAGAATTGAGACTATCCAAACCAGCAACAATACTGAGAAGAGTCCTGAAGATCTAAAGAAACTTGTTTCACTCAGAATCCAGTGAAAAGCCATCAGTTAAAACGGGTGTGAAAAATTCGTTAGGATAAAATCATGATATATAAAGATGTTCGTATTTTATCAGCAACGATGACCATTAACTTAGCCGAAGCTCAGCTAATGAATTACTCAACGATTTCTCTATTACCAGCCACACTTTTTGGATGATCTGATTAGAGAAGAATGGTGCACTATTGTGCCACAGATTCTTCTGAACAACTCTTCTCAGGTTTTGAATTTAGAATGTTTTCTCCCCCCCCCACCAAGTTGCTTTCCAAAGGCTAGGGAATACAGTCTGCTCTTGTATTTACCCATAGCAAGAGAAAGCAAGGAAGAAGAAATTCATTCATGTTTTAGTGCGTTATTGGGCCTGTTTAAAGATAACCATTAAATACCACATGTACCATCTAGTTTTATTTTAAAATGATATTTAACAAATTTATTAATCTATTCGTGGTTGATTGTTTTTTAGCATGTCAACTATGGTTGGGTTATTTAATGCCGAATTTAGTCTTCTTTTTTTTACAATTATTTGATTTCAAGTAATTATTCGATTCAACAATAGTCATCACTTGTTTCCCACAATTATATAGTTTCAAGTATTCTTTGCAAATATTAATAATCTGCACACAATTATATGGCTTTAAGTTACTGTTTACTTTAATAATAATAATTTGTTTGCACACGGTTATAAGATTTCAAGCATTCCTGGCTAATATCAATAATTTGTACACGATCATATCATTTCAAGTAACTATTCTATTTAGTTATAGTAATCAATTTTACACAGTTATATGGTTTCAAGTGTTCCTAGTCAATAGTAATAATTTGTACACAATTATATGATATTTAGCATTTCAAGCAATTATATGGTTTTAAGTTTCTAATATTAATATTCCTTTGTAAACAATTATACCTTCAAAAACTTATTCTTAACACAAATAATTTGCATGCTGTTATTTCGCTTCAAAAATTCTTATCTAATACAAATAATTTTCAAACTGATCAATTTTACCCATAGATGGGACCCTAATAGGTACTGCCATTCAGAGTCAGAAAGGGTCTGCTAATAAAGCTAATCAAAGGTTAACCCAGAGCTCCAGTTCTGAAGCCTCACCATCAGATCTAGTTTAGCATAAATTACCAAGACATAAATTTATTTATAAAGGATAGAATTTCTTGTTTGAGATGAGCACTTTAATCTTTCTCGGTTAATACAGAACTGATTCTAAAAGGTTTCCTTGTTTAGATAACTTCAAGCAGCAATAATGTAAAAAACTAAATTGGATGATTTCAGAAATAATGGTAAGAAAAATAATTTAAAAGGACATTTTTGAGAACTATAAGATAAATTACTTAACCGAATTTTATCAGCATATATCATAAATTATGACATACAATTCAACTTTTTAAGCGGCAAAAAACTCTACAAAAATTGGGATCAACTTTTACGGCAGGGCTAAAATCCAAACCTTTATAACATGGGGGATAACCAGTAGAACAGTATTCCAAACCAATATACACCACTTACCATAATTCTCACAGACAGCCACAAACATTTTCAACTTAACCTCATGTTTCGTGAACATAGTAAACCAATTAACACAGAGATTATCATAGAATAATAAAACTCTAATACAAATTAATCATTATATTAACACCATATCACATCCTATTACCAACTGCCAATGCACTGACTGTAAACTCTAACCAGAATGTTACCAGAATGTCACAGTAGCCTACTCTACGTTTGAGGGTCATCCTATACTTGCAGGTATTTGTCTAAACCAGAATTTTGTGCTAAACATCTTGCGGTTGATTTATATGCCTAGTCAACTAGTACACTGCAATTTACGGTAGATATAGTAGTAGTGTACGCAAAGATTCTTTTGTTTTAAGATTTATGTAGGAAGTTTATAAAAAGGGGGGATGCTCAAGGAGGCATAAGAAACAAGTTATAAAATAGTTGTGTGATGAAGTTGTTTGTTTCTATCTATTGTTTGTAGTTTTTTTTCCCTCTTTTGTTATTATTGTTGCTATTGTCATCAATAGAATGTGTAAACTAATGCTGTTTTATTAAGCAAAATGCACAGAAAAAAAAAACGTTCTTGAAGATATTGTTTTTGGGGTACAAACAGATGGATTTGCAATGCCAGCATGTTTCTAATGAAGCTTCATATCTTTCTGTTCCCAAAATAGAAATCTTCTGATGGCATCTTTGTCTCTGTCTCTCATCACCATAAGATGTTCCCATGGCCCTGTGTTTACTTAATATTTCTTAACAATGCTCAATTTGATGACAATTATATATCAAGGTTAATGGTTCTGTTTTCCTTTTTTTATTCCGTTATTATTCTTAAAGTAATGCCTCTTATTTATTGCCATGAAAACTACAATAGATATATGTAAAGTTGTAACTGAAGTTGGTGACCGTAGTCGAGGGCGAACAGAAGGCTCCCTTTTGAATAGCTACAACGCCGAGGTGTTAGGGAGGGTGCTACTCCTTTCCCTGGATTGCTGCACTTTAGCCTTGATACGTATCTTATATTGCTGAGTGTTAAGCAAGGAGGTATCAAGTACTATTTTTAAAGTCTTTGGTATGATGCGACCTGATATTGAACACAGGTCTCCCAGACCATTGGTGAACACTCTACCCACTAGGCCAATGAGCCGGTTATGGGTAAAATAAGTCATTCATTCTTTAATATGAGGGGATGTTCCAAAAATAGTGGTGCCAGTAGCTCTCTGTCATGAATGATGTACATATTTACCCAAGCTCACTGCTTGTGCTAGATGTGACACAAGGTCAGTTTTTAAGTGTTGTACAAATGGTTTGAATTTAGAGGTTTCTTTCTTCTAAACAGGTTGCCTAACCTCCCATGGATGCTATAAGAGTGTGATTAGTTCAGTTAAAGAACTGCTGACACAGGTGTTTATAGTGGTGAAGGTTTGTGTAGGACCAGCTACACGTTTTGGATGAGCTGATAACGGAAGAATGGTGCACTAATATGTCAAAGATTTTTCAATCAAGTTTTTCTTCATCTAGTCCAGTTGCCCTACCAGAACTAGAGTCTGGTCTTACCTACTATTTTATCCATAGATTTTAGAAAAAATGGATTCAAGACTTTCCCAAGCTCAAGGTGAAAAACAGCCTTGTTGAAGATTTGATATAAATTTGTTGAATCCATTTTCTTACAATAGCTCTTATGCCATACAAGCTCCAAAAGTAACGCCTCCAACTTTTTTCCTTGGAAACTACAACAGATACAAGTAACATAAAAATACGATTGGTTAGAGCAACTACAAAACTCTCTTTTTTCACATTGTTCTCACCATTTTCTATGCTTTTTTGTCAGCAATAAATAAAAGCTTTTTTGTCTGGCTCTAAAGACAGTTGCTCTGAAAGTTATTTTTTCATTTTTCTTTTTTCTTCTGAAAAGGAAAAAAGTGTGAGAGAAAGCATGAACTTATCTAGTCCCTACCCAATTTTTTTATAATAAAAGAAAGACAAAACAAAGGACACTCCCATAAGATAGGATCTTCCAATAAAAAAACCATTTGGAAACTTTGCCTATTCCACTGTATACCTCACAAGTGTTTTTTGGTTTTCCTTTTTTCAGACTGTTTTATATCTTTTACTTTGTTGAAATTCTTCATCTAAACTATACCACAAAGTCACCCGACAAGTTAAAAGTTTGATACGGATATATTTATTTTAACATTGGTACATATACCATGAGGTTAGTTTGAATACAAGATTATTACAGAATAAGTTTACCTTTTAAGTTATACCTCACCCTCTCTATTTTGGAACAACATTTGGATTTTATCAGGAAGTATATATATATATATATATGTGTGTGTGTGTGTGTGCGTGTGTGTGTGTGTGTGCGTGTATAGTTTTTGCTAATGCTCCAGGAGACCAGGGTTCAATCCCTGGTCAAGTCATACCAAAGACTCAAAGAATGTTACTTGATGCTGCCTTGCTTCGCACTCAGCACTATAAGGTAAGGATCGAGGGCAAAGTGCAGAAATCCAGGAAAGGAGTAGAGCCCTCCCTAACACCTCGGTGTAGTAGCTATTGAAAGGGAAGACTTTGGGTTGCCCTCGACTACGGTCGCCAACTTTCCTTTTTATGTATATTCGTGTGATCAGAAAAGAAATAGAAAGAAACATAAGTTTATTTAGACCTATCTCTAATTCTTTGTTAATATATATATATATATATATATATATATATATATATATATATATATATATATATATATATACTATATATCATCATTATCATTGACAAGCAATTTTTAGAAAATGATTGATATTTTTACTTTCTTTAATTTCTTTATTCAAACAATCCCACAAGTCCAAACTATAGGTTAAATAGCACCACTGCAATTCTTCTAGAAGGATAGCTTAGGCATTAAATAACCCACAAAGGGTTATATGCCATTAAACAAAAGAAACCAGACCAAACCATTCCACAAGGTTACCCCTCAGATTAAAATGCACATACCATTAAAATTGGTTCAAGCCAAAACAATTTCAGCATAAGTTTATCTCATGAATTATTGCTAACCATCTCTATCTTGGAAAAAAATGGATTTTACAATGAAATAAATGATTTATAACTTTGATCATTATTTGTGCTGTTTTTAAATTTGTTAGATCAATAAACATTAAGGTGTAATACTTTAAAAACAATGTATTTGTGTATTTATATTATCCAACGATATTTACAATCCTTATGACTCTTTTCTGATCTAAATCATACTTAGAAATAAATTTTCATCTACTTTTATAATGTTCTATATCCACAGAAACTGCAGTAGATACCGTGATTGAAATAATACTATTGGATAGAGTGGGTTTTCTGCTACAAACCATGAATTTGTTACATTGTATCAACTATGAGAAATACATTTTTACCAGTGATATATGTAGTTGGTATTTAAATCTATCTCTTTAGCTGTCATAGTTATTTACTAAGCTTAGCTTTTTTTTAGCATAAAATCAAATGTATAGGGCACCCAGTGAAAACCAAAATCACTAGCAATACTCAGCTAGCCTAACTTACTAATCATTACACCATCCAAGGTGCTGAGATATGTCACAGGTTCAACTTTGGTTTCTTTGTTTAATGGCATATTAATCTTTGTGGGTTATTTAATGCCAAAGCCATTGTTGTTGAAGGACAGTAGTAGTACTATTTAACCCATTGCTGGAAAGATAAAAGAGTTTGTACTTTTCGTAAGGGATTAGTCTGAAAGTGAACATTATAACATGACTTGGGTTTGAACTTGTATACTATGATGTTACAGTTCAGAACTTTAGCCACTATTTTATGGGGACTCCCCAGATATTTTACCGGTAGATGGGATCTATTTGACCCATAGATAAGAATCTAAGAAACCAGTTATCCTAGAGGTGTCCCTGCGGTGTAATGGTTAAAGCGCTGGACTGCAGAATTGTAGTATGCAAGTTCTAACTCCAGTCATGCTATTACGTTCACTTTCAGACAAATACCCCTGGGAAAGGTATGAAGCCCCTTATCCTCCCATCTATGGGTTAAATAGTACCACAACTATCCTTCTAAAAGGATGGATTTGCATTAAATAACCCAAGAAGGTTGATATGCCATTAAATAACAAACAAACAAACCTCATAATCAGAATCATTTATAAACAATTATAGCTTTAAGTTGTTATTCTTTATACAAATAATAAATAATAATATATTGTCTTCTTATCTTCATTTACAAATGATACTGAAACAGATTTCTTTGATCCATAAATGGGACCCTAACAGGTACTACCACTCCAAATCAGAGTGGATCAGGAAATCCTTGAGAAATATTTCAGGTTTCTTCAGCTTACTATAACTGGATGCATGCACTACTTTTCACAGTAAAAACAAAGAAGTAAGATTTAAAAGTCTAAAATTCTCTTTGGAAATTTGTTCTGAGAAAAACAATCTTCTTCTCTTCAAGGTTAAAGAATGGGAAACAACTTGGTCAGCAGGATTTCACCCAAAAGCAGACAAAAAAAATTCTAATGTAGGAGTTGAATTATTATTTATTTTTTTTTATTAAATTCATTCAAGGAAATTTGCAAAAAGGGAACATTTTCATTGTCTTATTATCATATAATGGCCATGTGACTTTAAATAAAATAATGTGTGGGAAGATGAAATTAACAAGCTGAAAGATGTTCAGTTCTTTTTAGTTACTACTTATGGACACACATGACAAAAACACACACAGACACACAAATACACCACAGACACACATACAAGAAAAACTGGGTAACAAGGAAGTTTTATGTTCCTTTTGCCCAAATATAAAAGGCATGAATTCACTTTTCCCTTTCCACTGTCCCATTGCTAGAAATCCTGACAAAATATCTCATGGATATGCAATCATATATATCAGAAAAGGCAATTTGTGATTAAGCACACAAGTAAATCCCCCAAGGTGGGTGGGTGTGGGGCAAAAAGTTGTTAACTGTATATGTGTCAAAAGGAAAAACACAGACACACATCTGACTCTTCTATACTTTGTGTAAACATCAGGACATCATAAATTTATATAAGCATAAATTGATCCTTGAACCTGGATGTTATCTCTCTCTCTTTAACTCTCTCTCTCCTCTCTCTTTATCTATTTGTTGAATGTGCTAGTTACATATTTACATTTATATATATATGGTTTTGGTCTTTTCCCCATGTTCATATTTTTCCAGTTGCTCAACTGTTAATACATTTATCTCGTTGTATACATAAAATATAATTGAAAGATAATCACAAAGTACTGTCCTTGGCATTTCTGCCTTCCTTCTTATAAGGCTGGGTAATCTCATTTATATGGCTAGGATTTGTCTGATACATTATATCTTTCTCCTCCTTTAATCCAAATATTTCCTTGTTTTGATGTATGTGTGTTTCGAACAGTTTGTAATTTTTTCTTGGTTAAGCGTCATTTCCCTTGCTTTTTTTTTTAAATTACAGGGATACAGTATAATGGTAATGGTCTTCTATAGAATCTGTGAGATGCTACATGAAAATGATCACCATTATTCTATATTTGTGTATGTACATGTGGATGTTTATGTTGTTGCTTACATTATAGTCGTCACAAGATTTGTTCATAATTTTTCATTTCATGTTTCTTTTCTATTATAAGGATTATAGTATGAAGTCCAGCAAATGCTATTTTGAAGTAAAAACGATGGCAAACACATTTAAAACAACTGCTTTCTTGATTTATTATGAGAATGAAAGGGAGTACAGATGTCATAGAAATGCATTTCATTTCAAAATCTCCTGTTAATATTTGCTGTCACTTCATAGATTTCATCAATGGTTCTACAGTGATTGTCGTTGATTATGTGACAAACTTTTCCAAGATTTTTTTTTTTTTGAGCTCAGATTGTTGTTGGTTTTAAAAAGTCTTTCTTAAAAGTTTTTTGATGCATGACAACAATATTCCCCAAAAGAAATTAGAGTATGCTTCCTGCATTCTCTGTGTTCTTTCATATCAACCATCATGAAAATAACAGCAAAAATGCTAGCCACAACTAAAAGAAAAGAATCACAGGAAGCAAATCTTTCAATCCAGAAACATACCATGTGGCAGGCTGATTCAGTATCATGTGGACTTATGGCACCAAGCAGCTCAATATGCAACACAATATATATAAATAAATGTATATATATTCTGGTGATAACAGACACAGGAGTGTCTACCAATTAAATGCAAAAATTCCCATATATTATGCTCTTATATGTCAAACAGCTCAAAATATAAAAATATATTACTGCCAAAATATTTTTGACAAAAAACCTTTTTCTTTTTTTTTTTCAACTTTGGCTAAATATTTTTTAAGGTTTTAATGAGACAAAGATTTTAAGATGTGGATGTGGCACCATCTCTTGAGTGCTGTAAGGGAAAAAACAGCAAGCAAATTGTTTTAAATTCTATATATATGTATATTGGATAATCAGGCTAAATTTGACAGTTTTAATGGACACAAAAGAAAACAAAATATCCCATCCAAGAACAAATGTATTTTAATAACAATTAGATTATGGTTGAGAGATAATAATTTGCTTAAAGAAGCCACCTTCAACATCTACCAAAGCCTCAAAATGGCTCTGGAACTTATGGATGAGTTCCATATTATATGTCTGGAAAGATCTTTGAAAAACTTCTTGATCTTGGCCACCAGCTAAGTCTTGGTGTTGGGGTTGGTGAAGTTGTAGAAATCTTCAGACAACCACTTCTGACTCTTTTCAGATGTATGATAAGGAGCTGGATCCTGCTACCACATATACAGTCTTCTAGCATCAACTCTCTCCAGCCAAGGTTTTACCACAGTCTCTAGCAGCTTCAAATTGCATTTGGAATTAAGCCTAATGGCCAGTTCAAAGATGGCATCACCCTCATTGAAGACATACCCAAAGATTATCACAGTTTGGGGAAATTTGATTTTTGTGATATGTAGGACACCATAAGCAAGCTCTCTTTTGTTCTGGGTGTTGTGCAACTGTTCCCGGCAGAAGTTCCTTTTTATCTTTGAAGAACCAGATTATCCCTGGCTGAACAGAATGGCTCAGTTTGTTCAGTCACTTGATGAAGGCAATGAAGCATTGCTATCATCAAGCAGCTCATCTTGGCCTTGTTCATTGAAATTTGTCATTTGCACTTCTTGTATTAGTTGTAGGGAAGGTCCTCATTCTGGGTTATCTTCATTGTGGCAATTCCAACATTCATCTACCTTGCTAAAGCAAGAGACCTAGGTTCAATCCCAGGTGGCATCATACTTAGACTAGAAATGGTATGTGATACCTCCTTGCTTAACACTCAGCAATATAAGGTAAGTATCAAGGGCAAAGTGGGGCAATCCTGGGAAAGGAGTAGCGCCCTCCTTTACATCTCGGTGTAGTAGCTATTGAAAAGGGGGCTTTCTGGTCACCCTCGACTATGGTCGCCAACTCAACTCATAGAAGTGGAATGAATTCTGCTGTGTTTTGTTCTGCTGGCCATAGCTTTGTAGTTTCTTTTGTAGCAGTTCATGTTACACCTTAGAACTTTTAAAGTGTTTACAAAGCATTAAGTAGCAGTCATAATGTCAGCATTTTGGCACTCATCATAAATCATCATGATAAAGGAAATTCTATTCTAATATTCTGATGGCTTCCAGTCCAGCTAATTTTTTTCTCAAGTATTTTTTGCTCTCCAATGCCATTGATTGTTCACAAATAGATTAAGCTCTTCCTGGTAAAAAAGGCGATATAAAAGTCTTTAAATTTAAACCAAACAGTTTCTTGATCTAACAATCTCTCTCTCTCTCTCTCTCTCTCTCTCTCTCTCTCTCTCTCTCTCTCTCTTTAAATGTATATATATATATATATATATTGATTTATCGATTTATTGATTTTATTTTTTACCTATTCTATAATTCTGACAGATTGAAAAAACCCACATGATACATTTTGTAAATAAAAAGATATTACACAAAGTGATATCTGAGGAAAAAAATTCCATAAAAAGAAGACTAAAGGCATACGTACAACTTGAAAATTATCAACCAATAATGCATGCCTAGTCAAAAGAAAAAACACTGTCAGAATTCCTGAAGCTAAATGTACAAGTGCTCAATACACTAAGTAGAGTAACACATGAATATCTGCTGTCAGAAAAAAAAATTTTTTCTGGCTCTGTAGGTATATATATATATATATACACACACACACACACACACACACATATATATATATATATATATATAGAATAAAAAGTGTGTTCAGATCATCACAAGACTGAATCTGTATTTATTAAGATTGAAATGAAAAATGAATGAAATCAATTAGCTTTAAAGTAGTCTCTTTGATATTCAACACATTTATTCCCATGAGTTTTCACTAAGCTCCTGTAAAATTCTCCTTTTGTTATGATGTTAATTTGTTTTTCTTTAAATGTCCTTCATACCCTCAAAGTTTTTAATGTCCTTCATGCCCTCAAACCCTTTAATGCACTGCATGCCCTCAAAGCTTACCTTTGAGATGAATTTTAACTTTAGTACACAAGTCTGGTGAGCATAGAGAGTATTGCACTTGCATAAGCCAGTGTTTTGCCAAAAACAATGGATCAGAAAGTTTTGAAAATTGCCACTGAATTATTAAAACTTCAGTCTAGACATCAGGGTATCATTGGATTATTAGAAAAGTTGGTAAGATATTAATGCGTTGTTTTTTAATTTTTAAAAAATTTCAAGTTTTGATATTCAATATTAAGACTTTTTTTTATCTCATTTTGTGTATTCATGTGTGTGAGCACATGTGTGTATGTGTATGTGTGTTTAATTGAGTGAGTGTCTGTATGTGCATGTGTGTGTTTGTGTAAAATAAAAAATGTGCAATCATATTCAATTTGCAAACTTATCCAATTTTCATATTTATTATCATAAATATAAACAACAAAAATAATATGAAAATTTTACATATTCACAGACATTTCCTTTTGCATATTTGTTTTTCTTTCACTGAATTTGCAAAACTCTCACATACATACATACATACATACATACATATATATATACACATACTACCCAACAAATGATCGGAAACACCCTGAGTTGTTTCTCTAACTTCATAGTAAGAGACTAATTTCATAAAGTTTGACAGGAACAGTCTAAGAATAAGCAAAAGAGTTGTTTACACATTTACACATTGCTTGGGAATCACTTCTACAAACATCTTTTTGCTAATTATAAGAAAGGGTGCTTAGAATTTGTTCTGAAGTAATAAATGCTTGTCATGGATTTTTTGATGAAAAAAAATATAAATTTGCTTTAATTAGAATTATAATTGTTTTATAGTCATTAATTTAAATTATGGCATAATTGCATGCAAACAGAAAAAATAAATTTATTTCTTTAAAAAAATGAAACTTTATTTTATTTTTAAGTTTAAAGAAAAAATCAATGAGGCACTAAACTTTTGGTCGGTAGTATATATATATATATATATATACTCGTATATATATATATATATATATATATATATATATATTACCAGCTTATTGGTTTAATCGGTAGAGTGTTCACCAATGATCTGGGAGACCTGGGTTCAATCCCAGGTTACGACATACCAATGACTTTAAAAATGGTACTTGATACCTCCTTGCTTAACACTCAGCAATATAAGGTACGTATCAAGGGTAAAGTGGAGCAATCCAGTGAAAAGAGTAGCACCCTCCCTTACACTTTGGTGTTGTAGCTATTGAAAAGGGAGCCTTCTGGTTGCCCTCCACTACGGATGCCAACTTACTTTATATATACATAACACATCCACAATGAACAGGCGTGACACAAGGTTAATTTTAAAGCAAAGCTCTGCTGATATGAATTTAGAATTTTTCTTCTACTAGACTGGTTGCCTAACAAAGAACTAAGTTTTCCCTACAATTATACCTGTATCTGGGGACAGAAAAGACAGATTCATGCCTTTCTCAAGGCCATTAGATTGAAGTAAAATGCAAACAGCCTCTTCCAGGATATGAACCGCAGTTGTCAATTCCCTTTTTACAATGACAACCATTACATTATGTATGGATGTATATATGAATACATGTATGTATGTATGTATGTATGGACATACATATAAATATTTTTATATGTGTGTGTGTGTGTGTGTGTGTGTGTACAAGAACTTGCAGAAAATTTTATAGGCAAAGAAAGAAAAGAACTAGAGACATTAATCATATACTCTGTTCTTCCTATTCATATTACAATTCAACACACTTGTTACACTGTTTCCTAAATTTCTTTAACTACCAAAAAACTCAATAAAAAGAAAGTAATCACTTTTTTGGTTGGGCTAAGAACTTATGAGAATTTCAGTCTTAGAGGCAATCGAGTGGCATTGGTTTTTTTGTTTCTTTATTTAATGGCATATAAAACTGTGGGTTATTTAATGCCAAATCCATCCTTGTAGAAATAGTGGTACTATTTTACCCATAGTTGGGGGATAAATGGGTTCAAACCTTTCTCAAGAGTTTGTTGTAATAGTCATCATCAAAAGAAATGAACTTAGTTCTCTGAATTCAAATTCTGAATAAGGCTGTTTGCATTTCACATAACACTAATACCTTTGGGAAATGTATTAATCTGACTATTCTACTCCCCACCCAGCCCAGATATTGGAAAATAGAACAGAATGGACTCTTTAACCATGTTACATCAACTAGTCAAGAATTCAAACCAGTTACTCACCTTATAAATTGACCTTGTGTCATATCCTGCTTGTTGTTAGGTGGTTGGGTAAATAGATACATTTTAGCCTTATAAGTTGGCGACCATAGTCGAGGGAGACCAGAAGGATCCCTTTTCAATAGCTACTACACTGAGGTGTAGGGGAGGGATTGCTCCACTTTACCCTCAATACGTACCTTATATTGCAGAGTGTTAAACAAGGAGGTATCACATACCATTTTTAAAGTCTTCGGTATGACGTGACTTGGGATTGAACCCAGGTCTCCCGGACCATTGGTGAACACTCTACCCACTAGACCAATGAGCCGGTTGAAATATACTAGTCAAATATCCATAGGTTTCCATGAAATTTAATCTTATTGATGAAGTCTTTTTATGGGTAATAATATCCATGAAGACACTTTTCTTCAAGACACAATATCATCTTCATCAAGTTATGTGGGTAGCATAGAGTTCCCTGTCTGTCTCTCTCATCATCCATCCCTACCTTCTCTACTTTTGGCTGGTCCTTTAGACTGCATCTGGTGTCTACACCAAGCTGATGTATGTAAGTCCATGCTAGTCTGTTAACACGGATGTGACCATGTGTAAGAGGTATTCATACTGGTGTATCCATACTGTAGGTCTGACATGGCCTCAGCTTGAAAGCATTCCCTTTTTATTTTATCCAAAGGATCCAATTTCCATATGATCAATAACCTGTCAATAGTAGTATATACTTTTACTAGGCATATGCTGATATCACTTTCAGTAGATGAGATATTGCTGCTGAAGTATTTGGACCGGTCTACAAATTTCAGAGGTTTACCACGTAATGTGAAGATGGCTACTTCATGTTTAAAACATATGAACTCTGTTTTATCGGCATTCATGTAGAGGTCGATGCCTCCTGTTGCTTACTTCAGGCAATGCAGTAGGGATTTGGCTTAAGCAGGTGTATTTGTGAGAAGTGCAACATCGTCTGTGTTATCTGACTCTGTCATAGTTTCTGCAGGATATAATCTGCTTCTTGTCTTTTTTGTATGAAACCATTTTCTTTTATTAGTTCAATTGATGTTCGTAATATGTAATCTCAGCAGATTATAGACATATATGTCACTGATGTATCTCTTTGTAAGACTCCAGTGATAATGTTGAAGTAGTTGTTGTCATCATCAAGTGAGCAAATCATTACTTTTGTATTTTTATAAAACATCATTATAGTTGTAAAAGTTGTTTTGGGAGAGACCATATGCTAGCAGTATTTTTATCATCTTTCCTCTGTCTAAACTAGAATCCTTTTTTCTTGCAAGATGTTGATCAAAAACCTTTTTCCAGTCTAATTCTTTATCCCTGAGATCTTTTTTCCTGGGAGGAGGAAATTAGTTCTACAGATTAAACAAAAATTTGATACAGCTGAAAAGAAAAGAAATTTCTATTTTTTTATGTCCAGGTGCTGATTATAGATATTTACAGGCACCAGGAATTATGTGTGTGGTATATTTTCTCTTTCTATTAAATCTTAATTGGAGCTTGTATGATAATTGACAAAAGTCAACTTTTGAGTTGACTTTAGGAATTGGTTGTTTTCTTGTTGATGCTCAACAGTTTTTAAAAGAAAAAAAATGCCTCCTCATGTTTTTCACTTCCCTTTTAACTTATTTTAAGGAAGATGTGGGTAGGGACTAGTGGAAAGAACTGATTAGATCAGATATTTTTTTCTTGATTTCTATGATTTAGGAAAAATAAAAGAGGAGTATGTTTAAAAAACAAAAAGGATATTTGTATCAAAAGAAAGAAAGAAAGAAAGAAAGAAAGTAAAATAAAGTAACAATCTTGGTTTAAAGTAAAAAGACTCTTGACAAAAATTCAAAGCTGAGACACTTGGTCTTTTCAAGTAAAATGCATTAATGATTCATTTTGTTATGTTGAGTTTTTGTGGGCTTCAGCGGTTAGAGTGTTCGCCAATGGCCCGGGAGACCTGGGTTCAATCCCAGGTCGAGTCATACCAAAGACTTTAAAAATGGAACTTGATACCACCTTGCTTAACACTCAGCATTATAAGGTACGGTTCAAGGGTAAAGTGGAGCAATCCAGGGAATGGAGTAGCGCCCTCCCCTACACCTTGGTGTAGTAGCTATCGAAAAGGGAGCCTTCGGGTCACCCTCGACTATGGTCGCTAACTTTACTTTACTTTACATCAACACCAAGTACATTGGCCTAATGAGTAGAGTGTTTGCCAATTGTCCGGGAGGCTGGGGATTCAATCCAAGTTTGAGTCATACAAAACACTCAAAAAAGGATACTTGATGCTGCTTTGCTTAACACTCAACATCGTAAGGATGAAGGGTAAAGTGGAGCAATCCAGGGAATGGAGTAGTGCCCTCCCCTATGCCTTGGTGTAGTATCTGTTGAAAAGGGAACCTTCTGGTCACTCTCAAATAAGATTGCCAACTTTACTTTTTTTTTTACATCAGTGAAAAATAATAATTCTTCTGCTTGGAAAGGTTCAGACAATATATTCAGAGAGAGAGACAGACAGAGACATAGAAAGTGAGATAAAGGTTTGAAAGAAAGAAAGAAAGAAAGAAGAAATAAAGAAAGAAAGAAAGTAAACAAAAAAGAAAGAATGAAAGAACCTAGGAAAAGAAAGAAAGAAGAAACAGAAGAAAGAAAGAAAACAAGAAAGAAAGAATGAAAGAAAGAAAAAAAGAAAAACCCCAAGAAAACAAATATAAAAAGAAAAAGAAAAAAGTAAGTAATCACAAATTATGTAAATGAATAAGTGAATGAAATGAAAAAGAGAGAGAGAGAGAGAGAGAGAGAGAAAGAGAGAGAGAGAAAGAGAGAGAGATAAACTAAGATAAAAAAAGAAGGAAGAAAAGAAGGAAAAGGTAATGAAGAAATAAGTGAAGGAAACATTGTAAGAAAAATGGAGAAATGTTGAAATTAGAAAAGTCAGAAGAAAAGAAAGAGAAAAAAAAACCCCAAATTATTAAGTAATTTAATGCCGAAGTCAGTCTTTTATTTCAAGCAATTATAAGGTTTCAAGTAACTAATGACAATCATTTGGAAACAATTATAATTTCTAATAAATTCTTAATGCAAATAGTTTATACTCAATTAAATCATTTCAAGTAACTATTCCTATTTAAATTGGTATTCTTGGAACGGTTCCCAAAGGCTTGGAAAGGGGACTGGAAGAGTTGAAAATTGGAGGATGAATCAAGACCATCCAAACTGCAGCATTGTTGAGATCAGCCAGAATATTGAGAGGAATACTGGAGATTGGTGGAGACTTGCTGTCACTCAGAGTCCAATGAAAAATCATCTGTTAACACTGGTATAAAAACTCACAATGAGTCAAATAATAATCCTACTTACCAACCCCTCCACTCGGGCAGGATATGACACAATGTCAATTTTTAAGTGGAGTTTAATAGGTTTTAATTCAGAGTTTTCCTTCTCCTAGACTAGTTGCCTCACCAAGGCTGAAGAAATCAGTCTGTCCTACTATTTACCCATAGCTGGAGGGAGAATAATTGGATTCATACCTTTCCCAAGGGTATTAGTGCAATGTGAAATGCAATCAGTCTCGTCCAGGATTTGAACTCGTGTCACTGTGTCCATTTCCTATGACAATAACCATTACACCATGGGCACCTCAAGTAATGATAATGATAATAATTTGTTTGCACAATTTCAAGTATACTATATATATATAATACTAATAATTTTCAAACAAATCTTTTTGATCCATAAGTGAGATCCTAACAAGTACTAATTCTTCAGATCAGAGGGGATTTAATAGAAATGGCACTAAAGAGGCACTAATAAAGCAGCAGCAACAAAGTTCTATTCCACATTTCCTAAAGCTTCAGATGGTGAGCGTTATCATCTGATACAGTTTAGTGGCATGCCCCAGACACCTTGTTTTTGTCAGAAGATCTAACCTATCAACCGAGAATACAGTGGGTATATTCTAAGCCCTGTCAACAACAAGCCATGGGAATAAGAGGGAAATATGAAAGGAAAAACAATAGTAATGATAGGAAGAAAAAACATAAAGAGAGAGAAAAATAAGATAGAAGACATTAGGAAAGAAATAGTAATGATGAAACAGATAATGTAAAAGTTGGAAGATATTAAAAATATAATAAAAAGGCATTAGGGAAAATTAACAATTATAAGAGAGGGAGAACATAAGAGAGACCTTGTTCATCCGAGAGGGAAGAGAAAGGAGAGTGTGAGGACATAAGAGAGAGAAAATGAGAAAGAGGGAGGACATTAGAGCAAGTGAAACCATAAGGGAGAGGGAGGATATGAGAGAGAGGAGACATGAGAGGGAAGAGATAAGACAGAGAGAAAGAATGTAAGAAACAGGGAGAGAACATAAGAGAGAGGGATCTCATAAGAAAGAGAGAATACATAAGATAGAGAGAGAGGACATCAGAGAAAGAGAGAGTGTGTGAGAGAGAGAGCACATTAGAGAGAGAGAGAAAGAGACCATAAGAGAGAGGGAGGATATTAGAGAAAAAGGAAATGAGAGAGAGGACATACGAGGGATGGAGGTCACAAGAAAAAGAGAGGACATTAGAGAGAAGACATCAGAAAAAGGAAAGACATGAGAGAGGGAATACATAAGAGAGAGAGAGAGAGAGAGAGAGAGAGAGAGAGAGGGAGAACATGATTGAGTGGGAGGATATAAGAGAGTGGGAGGACACTAGAGAGAGAAAGAGAGATCATAAGATAGAGGGAGGATATTAGAGAGGACATGAAAGAGAAGACATAAGAGAAGTTACAAGAAAGAGAGAGGACAGAAGAGAAAAGAAAGACACAGAACACAGAGGAAGATAAAATGACACAGAAAAAGGACAAAAGGGAGAAAAAACTTTTAAAGAGTAAAAGCGGTTTAAAAAGATTTCCAATGGTGGGGGGGAAGAACATTTGTATTTTTGCTTTGTCAGTTTTTTTTCACCATTTTCTCCCCAATTCTTCTTGAGGCCTTTCTTTATTATTCTCTTTTCTAGGATTCAAATTCTTGGATTTTCTAATGATTGCATTGCTTTTATCACAAGCCACATTGTTTATTTTCCTTCCATTAATAACATAAACTGAACCAAAAAGAAAAAAATAAGACTATTAACATTTCCAAAGAAAAAGCAATAAAATTTGGAGTTCATCTGTGGGGTTGTTGAAGTTTTACAGGAAGAATAATTGAGGAAAATTTGGGTACCCCACCATAACACACACACATACACATATACACACACACTCACACACACACACACACACATGCACACATACACACACACGTCATTTTATAGACCTGAAATAAATTTATAATGAAACTGCTGAATGGAATTTTTTCATTCAATTTTATAGAAAATATTTTTGCTCTGCACATGAGTTTCGATATATTTTTGATCTAAAATTGATTATATATTCAATAGCCGTTAACATTGAGCACTAAACTGGATATTCCTATCCACCTTGGATTATTACTAAATAGTCGAACTCATAGACTGTTTTCCTTGGATTATACAGACATATATATATATTCAAACAAGTTTGGTTAAAGACGATGGAACACTTTATTATCTTTAATTTCATTTTTTCAAGTCTCCTTGTTATTGTCCCATATCTTCTGCCAAAGCACTTTTGATCATACTTTTGGTATCAGGCATAGTATAGTTTTGAGTTGACTGTTGAGTTTTAACTGTTTTAATAATTTGTGGTGTTTGAAGTTGTCGGTTGGAACGTTTTCAGTGTTTTGTTTTAAAACATTCGGTTAAAAAAAGGTCAACTAATGCACCAACAGTTTTGGTTGATTGGTTGGTTGGTTGGCATATCAACCGTTGTTAGTTATTTAATGACAAATCTATTTTTATGCAAAAAGTCAGTTCTATTTCAAACAATTTAGCATGAGTACACAGTTTGTCAAAAACATTTCAATTTCAAGCTCTTCAGTTCAGTCAAACAGTTCTAATTCAAATAATTCAGTTTAGTATAAAATAGATTTTGTTTACACACAATTAAATGTCAAAACTGTTCTTTATAAAACAATTCAGTTTAGCATTAGTATAGTTCTATTTCAAACAATTCAGCTTAGCATAAGTATGCAGTTTAAATGTAAGTACAAAGTTTAATTGTCAAAAACATTTCTATTTCAAGCTATTCCTTTTTGTCAAACAGTTCTAATGCAAACAATTCAGTTTAACATAAGTATGCAATTTAATTCTATTTAACCTATAGATAGGGCCTTATCAGATGCTACCAATCCAAGCCAGAGTGGTCCTGAGAGCAATGCCAATGAAAGAGTGCTCTGCATTCCCTGAAGCCCCAGCATCACTGGAACCTCAACATCAGATTGTTGAGTGTCATATACAGGACACTCATTGGGGGTGGGTCTTACTCCTCTGCAGAGAAGCAGTTGGTGTATTCTACAGCCCCAGACAACTGGGCAAACACACAGAGTTAATATGAAAATAGTTTTATTTCAGATAATTCAGTTTAGGAAAAGTACATAGTTTAGAGGTCAAAACAGTTCTATTTTAAACAATCCAATTTAGCATGAATACACAGTTTAAATGCCAAAACCAGTAAACTCAAACCACAGTTTAATTAAATTTAACCCATAGATAGGACCTTTATCAGGTACTACCACTCCAGGCCAGAGTGGACCTGGGAGCAATGGCAATGAAGAGGTACTCTGCATTCCCCAAAGCTTCAGCATTACTGGAGCCTCACCATCAAATTGTTTAGTGTCATATCTTGGATACTCGTTTGGAGGCTCTTACTCCACTGCAGAGAAGCAGTCGGTGTATTCTTCAGCCCCAGACAACTGGGCAAACACACGGTGTTCCATCATCTCTAACAAAACTTGCTTCAATTATAACTTGCAAAATATGCACTCTTCAAAATATATATATGTGTGTGTGTGCATGTATGCATGTGTGATTACTTTGGTTTGGTTTGATTGTATTTTATGGCATATCAAACTTTGTAGGTTATATATATATATATATATATATAGGTTATATATATATATATATATAGGTTATATATATACATATATATATTCAAATATATATATATATATATATATGTATATATATATATATATGTGTATGTGTGTGTGTGTGTGTGTGTGAGAAGTTACTTTGGTTTGGTTTGATTATATTTCATGGCATATCAACCCTTACAGGTTATTTAATGTAAATCTTGCTTATACAAATATATTACATATAGATATATGATTTGTAAGAGAATAGTTTGCAGATAACATTATTTTTAAATGAGCAGGATATGACACTAAGGTCAAATTTTTAGTGGAGTAGTCCTGGTTTAAATTCAGGGTTTTCCTTCTCCTAGACAGGTTACCATAAAAAGACTAAAGAGCCCTACCATTTACCCATAGCTGGGGAAGAAGAGATAGATTCATGCTTCTATGAGATGGATTAAAGGTGGATTAAAGATAGATCAATACAATTAGCATTAGCACAACGTGTACTCCAAAACTACTTTGTCAAGGATTTGAATTCAGGTTGCTTAAACTATTTCCAAAGATAATGACCATTTCACCAAGTACCTCTACAAAATATTTATATATATATACATTTGTTTGTTTGTATGTGTGTGTTTGTGCACTAGTTGATACACCCAACATTTCTCAGGGGAAAAATAACTTAAGGTGTGATGAAATAAGGAATTATACTTGAAAAATATTTGAAGATTTATATTTCCTCAAATAGAATGTAACAAGTAAAAAAAATGAAACATCTGAAAAAGAAGCTGTCACTAAAAAAATCTTCTGAAGCGTAAACCCAAGCAAAATGATGTTTTTTCTTTGCATGCCAAGTTTTTTGGATGCACAATATTGGTGATTCTTCCAGGTTTTTGGATGCCATAATATTAGTGATTCTCTCATTGAGTGAAAAAATTGTTTGAGGAGATCCTACTCTCAAATGACTAACATAAAGCTGGCCATGGAAAAAAGCAGAGGAAAGCAATATGTTGCAAAAAATGCCAAAAACTTCCATAAAAATTAATTTTATGATAACAAATCATTGTCATTCATTCTGATATATTTGTTTTCAGGGTTTAGAACAGAAGATCTAATTCGTTTGATATCTGGTGAAGTTAAATGACATCTGATCTCAGCCTCATACAACCTATGTCACAAGTGGAGATTTTGTGAGTCTTCATGCCCAAAATTAGGCCCTGTATTTATACCATAAAATCCACAGAAATTAGAGAATTATTTATTAGTGTGTATATATATATATATATATATATATATATATATATATATATATATATATATATATATATATATATATATATATACGCGTGTGTGTGTGTACAAGATTGTATGATTTCAATATCAGACCATGCAAATGTGATATATGTGCTTAGATCTGAAACAATTGCAATATTTCAGATGTTGTAGTTATGTAATTTAATATCTTTTTGGAAAATATATGTTTCTAAATTCTTCCAGTTCTGTGATGCAATTTAAGAATGAAGGTCACAAATTGGGTGGGACGACAGTTTTGATGTGAAGAAGAGGAGGCATTTGGTAAATTATTATTTAAATGCAATTAATTACCTAACTTTCATTTCTGTTAGTTTTCTAGAAAGGGAGTGGTGTGTCTCAAGGAGAAAGTTCCCATTATACTTAGTATGCCACTATATATACAAGATAAATTTTGTATGCACACACATAAACACACACACACACACACACACACAACACACATGAATACTGGCCCAATGGCAAAATGCTTAGAGTGTTCACCAATGTCCTGGGAGACCAAGGGTTCAGTCCCAGGTCGAGTCATACCAAAGACTTAAAAAAGTACTTGATCACTCCTTGCTTAACGTATGGATCTTATAAGGTATGGATCAAGGGTAAAATGGAGTAATCTAGGAAATGGAGTTGTGCCCTCCCCTACACCTCTGGGTAGTAGCTATTGAAAAGGGAGGCTTTGGGTCACCCTCAACTAAGGTTGCCTACTTTATTTTACTTTACTTTGATATGTATATATATATATATACATACTAGAAATTTTTGCTTCTTTAAAAACTAAAAACTATAACATCAATTTAAAATCTAAAATTTCAGAGTTAACACAAGCAAAAGTAACAGTGCTCAGTGGGAAAAGTACAATAGATGCAATATAACAATATAAAAAAATGATGTAATTTCTTTTCATTTTTATTGTTGTACTGTAATTTAGCAATTGTATGGTTTTTCCTCACAGTCACTCATCTTTACTATTGCTATATGTACATATATATATATATACATATATATATATTGCCATCCACAGACATTATTTCATTGTGGCTAGACACTCAGGACACTTCAAACTGGGATCAAAACCTACCAACCTTTACACTAGACTTGTTATCTAACCCCTCAGTTTGCGCAGTTAGCTGGGGTTGTAGAATACACTGACTGCACCTCTGCAGAGGGGTAAGACCCCCCCAATGAGTGTCCTGGATATGACACTAAACAATCTGATGGTGAGGTTCCAGCAGTGCTGGAGCTTTGGGGAATGCGGAGTACCCCTTCATTGCCATCGCTCCCAGGTCCACTCTGGCCCAGAGTGGTAGCACCTGATAGGGCCCTATCTATGGGTTAAATAGAACTAACGGCATACTTATGCTAAAATGAATTGAGTAAACTGAATAGCTTGAAATAGAAACGTTTTTGACAATTAAACCGTACTTACACTTAAACTGCATGCTTATGCTTAACTGAATTTTTTCAAATAGAACTGTTTTTCGACATCAAAACTGTATTTACACTTAACTGAATTATTACATATAACCACTTGAATAGTTTGAAATGGAAATGTTTTTGACAATTAAACTGTGTACTTATGCTAAACTGAACTGTTTTCCATAGAACAGATTATTTACATAAAAATGGATTTGGTGTTAAATAACCTACAAAGGTTGATATGCCATAAAACCAAACAAACCAAACCTAACCCCTCAGCCATTTTAGCGAAATATGTCAGCTCAGGAATTATAATGCATTTGTATTAGCTTTCATTTGTTTATATTTTGTACTATTTGTACTATATTTTGTACCAGAGTGCTCAATTCATTACACGGGTGGCAGCCGTTAATTCCTTGACCAAAGTGCTCAACCCCTGAGAGCGGAGCATATATATTTTCATCCACTGATAGATTGTTTCATTGTATCACAACTTTTCAGTGAGGCTAGATACACATGACATTTCAAAACACCCTTGGGACACAGTGTATATGTTGAAGACTTGGATCAAGCAATTGGTGAAATATTGATTAGTTTTGAAAAAGTTGATCCATGATGGTTGTAAAGCATTTGAAGCATGGAGAAATGGGCTATACAGAAGCAGGATTTGATCTTGGTTCCTGATGTTTGTAACATCTGCTGAATCTGTAGTAGGGTCTGTTTATTCAAAGTCAATCTTACTAGTCATATAAGATGTCATGACAGCAAACAATCACCGACTGATTTTTCACAACTCCTTTCTCAGCAGCCAACTGGTATTTCATGTCAATTCCATGACAAAGTATATGAGTCTGCAGCGGCTCTGAGAAGCTATATGAGTGTACAAATCAAAAGATAATTGTCAGAAAATGTCAAAGATCCAATGAGAGTAAAGGAAAAAGATTATTCAAAGTAAAAATAAAATTGTATAAAAATGTAGAAGTACAAGATCCCAAACCAAAGCAAAGATCCCAAACCAAACCAACGTTTGGTTTGGGATCTTTGCTTAATAGCATATCAAACATCATGGGTTATTTAATGCCAAATTTATCCTTGTAGAAGAATAGAAGTGGTACTATTTAACCCATACCTGGAGAGATTAGTGGGTTCATGCTTTTCAGAATGGTATTAGTCCAAAAGTGAATGTAATAGCATGACTGGAATGCAAATTCATTTACAGTAATGTCAATTTAGCACATTAGCCACTACACCATTGAGACTTCCCCATCAGAAAAAAAAAGAAAAAAAAAAAGATTTGAATAAAGAAATGTATTTGTGTTGTTATAATCTGTGATTAGATAATGATAAAAACTGCTTTTTTCTAAAAAAAAAAAGTGTATTTTGAAAAACAGACGTGGTGTAATCTAAATCAATATGCATTGTTTTGGTAAATGGGAAATTACTGAATAATTGTATATGGGAGGGTGCAAAAGTTTCCAGCAAAACAATTTAAAATCTCAAATACTAACTCTATAGTTTTCACTAAAAATTCATGGGAACTTATGCACATACCTCATCTATCAATCTATCTATCTATCCCCCCCATATATAATTTTCATTTACAGATTGTGTTTCTTAATGATTGTATCTTCTATTTCATAGATGACAAATGAAACTATTTGTGATAAGACAAAAGTAAGAAAGTAAAATCCTAATTCCTTTTAGTTTAAGCTCTTCTAACAAATTGAGCACTTGAGTATCTGGTAACGCAAAATGTAAATAAATAAAAGCTAATACATAATGCGTTATAATAAGATATTAAGTCTAACATAAAGTTGGGTAGGTTTCGATGCCCATTTGAAGAGTTCTGTGTGTTTAACAAAACTGATGAGTTGCAATACAATGAAACAATGTCTGTGGATGACAATATATATATATATATATATATATATATATATATATATGTATATATATATATGATAAAGAGTTGGAATGAAATCCAAAGTATTTTTATTGTTAGTAAATGCTACATTTTTGTAAGGCCTTCATTGTGAACAGGATGTGGCACAAGTTCAATTTTTAAAATAGAGATTAGCTGATTTGAATTCAGAGTAGTTGTTAGGAAAAGATTAAAGGCTCCTGTCCACCCTAAAACTTGGATGCTAACATGTAAGTAATATAATGGTTACAGTAAAACTAGGAAGCATAAAAATTGCCATATATATGTAGATAAGATAAAGAGAGATAGTTATATATTTTGGAGTTTAATACATCATATTTACCTGTGTAATTCTTGTTTAACTGTATGTGTATAAGCACACAAATTTACATATTTGCTCATTAGCCCAGTGGGTAGAGTGTTCGCCAATGGTCTGGGAGACCTTGGTTCAATCCTAGGTCATGTCATACCAAAGACTTTACAAATGGTACTAGATAGCTCCTTGCTTAGTACTCAGCAACATAAGGCATGTGTCAAAGGTAAGGTGGAGCAATCCAAGGAAAGGAGAAGCACCCTCCTCTACACTTCGATGCAGTAGCAATTGAAAAGGGAGCCTTCTGGTCGCCCTCGACTATGGCGTCAACTTTACTTATATACATATATATATATATATATATATATATATATATATATATATATATATGTAAGTGCACACGCACAAAATATATTATCAATTATGTAGAGCAGGGTAATAATTCATGACACTGGGTTTTACTCCTTCAATTGTCAAATGAGCTGATAATCCATATGTCTGTTTCAACTGACAATCAAACAAGAGAAGCTAGGAGTCATTAGTTTTTATTCTGCTTTACATTTTTATAATGGATGATATATTTCAATATTGTCTTGTATTTTTGTATATTAAGCACTGTAAAGATTTTATGATTTAAAGTGGCTTTTCTCATTTAATTTTAATCATAATATATATAAATATATATATATGAATATGTATGTATTGGAGTGTGTGAGTGTGTGTGTTTGTTCATGTATGTATGCACACATATGTGTCTGTCTGTATATATTCATGTGTGTACACACATAAACACACACACATAGATTTATATATATATATATATATATATATATATATATATATATATATATATATATATATATATATATATATTATATGAATCCTCATCTTGACCATGAAAACAACTCTTACGGTAAAGTAAAGTCTGCTTTTCTTCATCTTCTACAAGGTTTTTACAAACCTAAAATCAAGACAAAAAACCAGCTGTTAAAAACAAGGTTATTTTTTTTTTGTAATTGATAATATATTTTGATATTACTCTGTTTTTTCTATATTAGGCACAGTAAAGATTTTGTAATTTAGAGGTGGTTGTATCATTAAATTTCAACTATTGTATATATATATATATATATATATATATATATATATATATATATATATGTGTGTGTGTGTGTGTGTTAATTCTTGCTGTGTGTATATACACTCACACACAAAATGCACACACACACACACACACACACACACACACATATATATATATATATATATATATATATTCATACACATATATGCATGAATTTATATATGTATGTATGTATGTATGTATGTATGTATGTATGTATGTATGTATACTGAATAATTGCTTAAGAATCCTCATCTTGACAACAAAAACAACTGTTAGACTAAACTTATTACTGCTTCTCTCAGCCTACTGGAGGGTTTTTCCAAAACAAAAAAAGGCTAAAAGCTACTTTTCTATCACTATCAAATTCCTACAAATGGAAGCATATTGAGGAACTGTTCAGTTACACACATTGGGTCAAGGCCTTGTCTGTTCTAACATCACTATCAGAAGTAAAGTTCCCAGCTGATAACTCCCTTCAATCCACCTTTCTATCATTCCAGATCTAAACACAGCAAGAATTAACATAGACACTTACAAGTTGTCGACCATTCCAGTTCCTAGAGAGGAAAACCAATATAGAACACAACCCAGCAGACTCACAGAAAAATATCAGTAACTAGTTACTAGAAATGTGTGGGCAGTGACTGTGGTTTGTTGATATTGGTGGTGCTGTTGAAATAAGCAAGGTAGTCTTTGAAATGATTTCAAATGTCTGGATTGTAATGATGTCAATAGGTTTATTAATGACCCTAATAATTATGTTATTGATGATGTAGATTATGTTAATAAAAATGATCAAGTTGTTGCTATGGATGTTACTGATGTTGAGAGTAATGCTTTGTTTAGGGTAATATCACTGGGTGAAGAGGTCCAGGAGATGGAGGGTCTGAATTCTAATTGGTGCACTGAACCCAATGAACAAGGTGGTGGTGATGGTGGGAGGCTTGTATTATCAAATCTTACATACTCAGCAAAATTGGGAGTATTTGGAAATGTTCCCAGTAAAAAGAAAGAAAAATGAAGAAAAAGAAAAGAAAAAAGAAAAGAAAAATAGAAGAGAAAGGAATAAGAAAAGGGGGAATTTTTTTTTCTTCCTTTTTTACACTTTTTCTGTTGTTGTCATTCATTGATTTTCTTTCCTGAACAACTTCATTTGACAACCTTGAATTACATTTTATTTTCATAAACACCCTTTTATGTATAAGTATATATATATATATATGCATACACACACACACACACAAAATGCACACACATATATAAAATACACACACATACATAAAACACACACACACACACACACACACACACACACACACACACACACACACACACACACAATGCCCACAAAAATACATACAACACTGACACCTATATGTACAAGGTGTATACGATAAGTTTCCAGACTTTTTTCGTATGGGCACTTTTATTGATAGTACACACATGAAACTCAAGTCCCCTTTGAAGTATTCTCCTCTGGCTGCAATGCACTTCTTGTACTGTTTCAACAACTTCTAGAAGACCCCATGGAAGTCCTCTTGCGTGAGCGTGTCAATGACCTTCGTCACAGCCTCTTTCATCTCCTCAATTGTCTCATAATGACAGCCTCTGAGCTTAGGAAATAACCAAAAGTCACTGGGAGCAAGGTCTGGACTATAGGAAGGGCAAGGAACTGTTTTGATGCCTATCTTGGTTGGATAGTCTCTAACGAGGATGTAGTTGTGGACTAGTGCATTTGTTATATAGTCACACATGTAGATTCTCATCTACATACGTGCACATATATATGTAGAATAACTCACAACGACACAACGACAAAGACAGACGCATGAAGGAAAACACCTGAAGGATTAAGATGCAGGAAGGAAGACGCATGAAGACTTCTTTAGCAACATATTTACCTCTCACTTTATTACAAGGTTTGAAAAGGGTTACTCAAGGGTTTGCATGTGAGAGAATGCTGGGGACCGAACATAAACTTCATATTTTGACCCCACTGTTATGACCGTCACGTTGTGTCTTTCTTGTTCTCTTAGATGCTCAACCAGAGGTCTTGGGGTCCACTCCATCGGGGCTTTTCCGAGAACCCCCTTGGTCAGGTGTGGCTTTCCCTACCACATCTGGTCTCTACTGTCTGGAAGTCTGCTGGCAACTGCATCGGGAGTTTTCCGAGTGCCCCCTCGGTCGGCTGTGGCCTTCCTTACCACATCTGGTCTCTACTGTCTAGAATTCTACTGGCAACTGCTTTTGCACCCCAAACTCAACTGAGTTAAATAATAACTCAACGCCCACACGATCGCCAACTGGATCTTCGAAATCGGATGTTTAATCATCATCAAGCGGAAATAACTGTCATGCAGTTCAGAGGTTACTCTCTTCCAGTGCATGACTGTAGTGGCACAATGAGACCTTCACCTTGTCCCATATCATAAACCTTAATCCGCCCACGCAATCTATTTCGATTCCTTGGAATAGTATTTTTGGGCCGGGTCGAAGGTCAAAATATAACACATTGTCCCGGTGGAAATGCCACCGACCCGATTTGAAGTTAGTAACCCTAACCCTAACCTTTTGGCCAATCAACTCTGGCATATTGACTTCCTTACTCCTCCCACACCTCTCAGACTCCCTTACAGACTCCCTGCCTTCCTTGAATCTCTTATGCCACTCAAAAACTGATGCTCGATTCATGCAAGAGGCTCCAAAAGTAGTCTGAAGCATTCCATATGTTTCTGTGGCATTTTTTCCAAGTTTAAAACAGAATTTTATTGCATATCGTTCTTCTAAAGTGTAAGATTGCATTTTTGAAATTCACCAGCTGTGACAATCAGGCTTTGGTAGGGTGTATTCCAATTCCTGCTGTAGTTGTTCATTTGAACATGAAATCATAAAAATTGATCAGTCATCTCATAAGAGGAATAGCAATAACATACTGAATTTTCAAGAGTCTATGATAAATTTAAATGCACATGCGAAAAAAGTCTGGAAACCTATTGTATGCACCTCGTAGTTAATCAGCCTGTCAGCAGGGCTTAGAGTATAGCAACTGTATTCTCAGTACAGAGTTAAGACCCGACCAAAAAAAAAAAAGGAGTATGACACTGAAATACACCTGGTGGTGAGGCTCTAATTCCAGAACTCTGGGAATTGTAGTGCTCCCATTTGTAGCCATTACTCTTTGCTCCTCTCTGGCCTGGAGTGGTAGTACTTGTTATAGTCCAATGTATTTGTCAAATACATGTTTGAAATTTTTTTATATTAGATCAGAATACTTGATATCACATTAGTGTATGTAAATTATTTGTATTAAGAACTGTTATTTGGTAGGTTGGTTGGTTGAGTTTTATAGTATGTCAACCTTTGTAGGTTGCTTAATGCCAAATCAGTTTTTATACAAATAATCAGTTCAATTTTAAAGCAGTTTAGCATGAATAGACAGTTTAATTGTCAAAAACATCTCTATTTCAAGCTATTCAGTTGAGTCCGTTTTAATTCAAACAATTCAGTTTAGTATAAGTATAGTTTTGTCCACACAAAGTTATAAGTCAAAATAGTTCTATTTAAAACAATTCAGTTTAGTATATGTATGCAGTTTAAATATCAAAACAGTTTTATTTCAAGTAATTTAGTTTAGTTCTATTTGACCCATAGATAGGGCCCTATCAGGTGCTATCACTTCGGGCCTGAGTGGACCTGGGAGTGATGGCTATGACGGGGTTCTTTGCATTTCCAAAAGCTCCAGCTTTACTGGAACATCACTATCAGATTATTTAGTGTCATATCAGGACACTCATAAGGTGGGGGTCTTACTCTTCTGCAGAGATACAATTGTGTTCTACTGCCCCAGCTGACTGGGCAAACTTATTTGAGGCCAAAGTCATTTACAAAGGATTATTATTAGTTACTTGAAACCATATAACTGTTTATAAACAAATGATTATCAGTGAATAGAAATAGTTAAGTGAAACCATAAAATTCTCTTTAAATTATTAGTATCAGATAGAAATACTTCAAACTATATAACTGTGTACAAAAACCTCCCTGAAACTGGTTGACATATTCACCTACCTAGGAAGCCGTGTCTCATCAAATGAAAAAGACATCGACACACGGCTAACGAAGGCATGGACAGCTATCGATAGGCTTTCGATCATATGGAAATCAAACCTGACCGATAAAATGAAACGCAGTTTCTTCCAGGCTGCGGTCATGTCAGTGCTGCTGTATGGATGCACTACTTGGACGAAACAGTTGGAGAAGAAGCTAGACGGCAATTATATAAGAATGTTGTGAGCAATATTAAACAAGTCCTGGCAGCAACACCCCACAAGGTGCCAACTGTATGGTCACCTACCACCTGTCACGAAAACTATACAAGCTAGACGAACCAGACATGCCTGGACACTGCTGGAGAAGCAAGGACGAGATCATAAGTGATGTGCTCCTGTGGAACCCCGCATATGGCCAATCAAAAGCAGGACGACCAGCTCGAACATACATACAGCAGCTATGTGATGATACGGGATGTAACCTTGAAGACCTGCCGGAGGCGATGAATGATAGGGTGACGTGGAGAGAGAGGGTCAGGGATGTCCGTGCTAGCAGCACGACATGATGATGATATAACTGTGTGCAAATTATTTGTAATAGATAGGAATGCTTGACATCATATAAATGGGAACAATAAAAACCCTTAAAAAGCAACAACATAAAAAATCTAAATATAAAGGCACAGTAAATATGTTTCCCTTATGTCTTGGTATAAAATGACCCCAGACCAGTTGATATGTCATTAGAATAAATCAATCAATCAATCTATATATATGGTTAAGGTTATTAATAAAATCTGATGGCATGAGAAAAAGAAGACAATAAAGAAAATTACATTGACATGTTTCACTATAATAGCTTTATTAGAAATGAAATTTTATTTCCAAAAAATAAAGATTAAATCTTGCAAAAAGTAGAGAACCATGTTTTTTTTTGTTTTTTTTTTAATTTTCATATTTCCTGTATTGGTAAAAAAAACTACTCTTTTAGTTAAACATGACAATTTCATTTTTGTTGTTGTCTTCAATTTCTTATATATATATATATGTGTGTGTGTGTGTGTGTGTGTGTGTGTGTGTGTGTGTTGAACTGTGGTTTAAAATTGCTTCTGAAAAAAATCTAAATATAGCCAAGCAGCACAAGATTTTTCCATTACTGACAGCTTCATGGTTATGTATCAATCATCAGACACACCTGATATCATCATGACACTGCCAATAATGCAAAAAGCTTGTACAGAGCAGCTGTTTCTTTATGTTTTTTTTAACTATTCTAAAAAAACTAAAACAAGCTAAAAAAGAATTTACATTGCAAATATTAATTAATTTTACATACTCACACACACACACACACACACACACACACACACATGCACGCACGCATGCACGCATACACACCCACACATATATGTGTGGGTTTATATATAAATATATATATTGTCTATTTATTTGAGGCCATGTCAAACTCTTATTGGGTTATTTAATCATGAAATTGGACACAAATAATATATATATGTATTTTTTTGTTTAAAAAACAACATATTTAGAAATTGTATTCCATAATAAATTTATTTCACTTATTAAAGCTCATCAGATAGATTTCAAATGGAGTTTGGTTACTATATATATATATATATATATGATAGAAATATGTGGAAAGTTGGATAAGTGTTTGATTTATCCATATATATATATATATATATATATATATATTTGTTAATTCTTTAATGACATATCAACTTGCCAAGTTGGCTAGGGCTGTAAAATACACCAACTGCACCTCTGTAGAGGGGTAAAACCCCCCACTCCCAACGAGTGTCCTAGATATGACACTCAACAATCTAATGTTGAGGTTCCAGTTATGTTGAGGCTTCATTGCCATTGCTCCCAGGTCCACTCTGGCCTGGAATGGTAGCACCTGATAGGGCCCTATCTATGGGTAAATTAGAACTAAACTGCATACTTATGCTAAACTGAATTGTTTGAATTGGAACTGTTTGACTAAACTGAAGAGCTTGAAATAGAAACCTTTTGACAATTAATCTGTGTACTTACATTTAGATTACATACTTATGCTAAAGTGAATTGTTTGAAATGGAACTGTTTTTGACATTGAAACTGTACTTATGCTAAACTGAATTGTTTAATGTAGAACTGTTTTGACATTTAATTGTGTGTAAATAAAATCTATACTTATACTAAACTGAATTGTTTGCATTAAAACTCTTTAACTAAACTGAATAGCTTGAAATAGAAAATGTTTTTGACAATTAAACTGTGTACTCATGCTAAATTGAATTGTTTGAAATAGAACTGATTGTTTGTTTTAAAATGGAATTGGCATTAAATAACCTACAAAGGTTGATATGCCATAAAATCCAACCAACCAACTAACATATCAACCCTTCTGGGTTATTTAATGTTGAAATTTGAAACAAATGATTTGCACACTTGTATCTTTTCAAATATTCTATCTGATCCAATTTATACACAATTATAAGATTTCAAATAATTATTCCTATAAAATAATAATGATTATAATCGTTTATTTCTAAACAGTTGTATTATATCAAGTATTCTGATTTCATCCAAATAATTCTTAAAAACACATCTATTTGATGCATAGATAGAACCTAGTTGCTTTGGAAATAATGGCAATAAATGGGTAATGGAGTCTAACCAATGGATGCAGTTTAGATTTATACCCAGGATACCCCTTTTATTTGGTAAGGGGTGGTCTTATCCCTCTGCAAGTGATACAGTCAGCATAGTCTTAGCCCCACTAACAGGGTTTATATATGTGTGTGTATTACACTGCAAGTATGTGTGTATGTGTATGTGTGTGTGTATGTGTGTGTGCGCGCTACTCTCCGTATATAAATACATATACATACATACGTATATGTGTGTGTTACACTGCAAATATATGTATGTGTCTGTGTGTCTGCATATATAAATATATATAAAGTTAAGTTGGCGACCATAATCGAGGGCGACAAGAAGGCTCCCTTTTCAATAGCTACTACACCCAGGATTGCTCCACTTTACCCTTGATACGTTTCTTATATTGCTGAGTGTTAAGCAAGGAGGTATCAAGTACCATTTTTAAAGTCTTTGGTATGACGTGACTTGGGATGGAACCCAAGTCTCCTGGTCGATTGGCGAACACTCTAACCATTAGACCAATGGGCCGGTTATAAATATATATATACACACAAATATATATGTGTGCTTGTGTTACACTGCCTGCATGTGTGTTACACCACATATACATGTGTGTGTTCCACAGCATATGTGTGTGTGTGTGTGTGTGTGTGTGTGTGTGTGTGTGTGTGTGTGTGTGCATACAGATGACTCATCTTAAGAGGAAAGCTAAAAGGGGAAATATTTTTTTAAAATGTTATCTGAGAAGAGCAAATCTAAAGAACAAATTTTAACCCATTTTTTGTCAAGAGTGGAGATGTGGTATTTAAAATAACTTCATGTTCTTTTTTGGGAAATGGACTAAGTAACCAGGTAATCTTAAAATGTTTCCTTTAATAGCCCTCAGCCCTTTCCATCTTTCCTCTTTTGCCACCAGCTTCATTAAAATAATCCAAGACAGAGTAATTGTAGATATATCTCTCTCTCCATCAATAGTCAAAATGTTTTCACAATTTCTTCAAATACCAAAATGTTGGCAATAAAAGAACAATTAAATGGAAAATAAGCCTGACATAACTTTTTGAGACTTCAGACTTGGTTGTTATGGCTTTTGTTATTTTTGCTATCATTACCACTGATATACTAATCAAGACTATTATCATTATCATTTCACCCTGTTGGAGGGGATTAGAATATGCTGATTCTATCCCCTGCAGAAAGATAAAGACCCCTGTCCCACCACCCCCAAATAAAAGCTTGTTCTGGTTATGACACTAAACTGCATTTGATAGTGATGCTCCAGTTCTGGTGCTCTGGAAATTGTTGAGTAACTCTTCATTTTAATTACTCCCCGGTCCACCCTGAATGTTAGTTCTTGTATGTGCAAAAAAAAAAAAAAAAAAAAAAACTTTAAGAAACAACAACTACATAAAAAATGTAAATATAAACATACTATAAATGCGATTCCCTAACATCTAGGCATAAAATAACCCTAGACGGGTTGACATGCAATTAGAATCACTCAATCAATCAATCATATCATTACCAATTTTATTATCATTAGAATTACAATAATAACTTACTCACTGCCTAAACGGGGGTAGGGTAACTATTATTGCATTTTTATTCTCTGCCTCAACTACATGGAATAGAAAACACACGGTTTTTGGTGAAGTTCTCTTCTAAGGAAAGTTCATTTCAGGAGAGATATCTCCAAAGAATTGCACTGCCTTGATGTTATGTAGACAATAAATATTTACCTAACGCCTCTACATGAGTAGGATGTGAGACAAGGTCAACTTTTTAAGTGGAGTTTAACAGGTTTGAATTGAATTTTCCTTCAAAACCGGTCGCCACACCAAGGTTAAAGAGCCCAGTCTGCCCTTTTATCTATTTGGAGGGAGAATAATTGGACTGATACCTTTCCCAAGAGTATTAGCATTATGTGAAATGCAAACAGCCTCGTGCAGGATTTGAACTTGAGTTGCTCATTCCATCTTTTTACAACGGTAACCATTACGCCATGGACACCTTGTATAGGCCATATATCTTTTGAATCTTTTCTAGCATTCCTTTGATAAGAAGTGAACTGACTATTGCAGTTTTCCGACTCATGTCATCAACCCGTCTATCTTTGATAGCTGAAGTTGTTGCTATGCTTGTAGAGTAATTGTCATTCTGAAAGATGTTTCTGAGCTGATTATCTCATTTTAGTATGTGTCTGGCTAACCACTTATGAATTTTATTCTATACTGTTGGCAGTCGGATATTCTTTCTAATTGAAGCTGTGTCAGTACTACTGTATAGTTGCACCGCTTTAACGAAACATTGGAGAAACACTGGGGACCTTGACCCGGAGTACTAAATCATGCATATCTTGTCACAGCCAGTCCACTGGAAAAGAAGTTGAGCTCGAGGAACTCGTTTTTTTTTTTTCGGCAACAGTTTTTTTCCTTTTTGTTTTTTATAACTTATCTATTCGCTCTGACCCATATCATTTGCTTAATATGTGATTCTATAGTAACGATGTAATAAGCAGAAAACCAGTATCAGTCTGGTATTGTGCATTCACAGCTGAGCATACAAATCTGTTGAATGAGCCACGTTTAGGGCATTCATGTCCCAAGTGGTTAATGACCAGTCTAGGCAGAATTTTCTCACTTTTGTTAGATTTTCTGTTATAGTTTTTTTTTCTCTCTGAAGGAAAATGACTAAACAAAGTGAAAACTGGCACTAAATAAAAACAACTGAAAATGTTGGTAATTAGTGATAATCAAATTATTTTTCGGGGGAACTGTACTGATCTAAGTTTTGGGGGTCTGGCATTCGCAAGTGCTAGGTCCATCTGTTGTCGACCCATTGTTGACTTACAGCAGCCACACTTGAACAAATATGAAAAGCGTTTAAGAAATAACACTGACAAATGTTCTGTTGATTTGCTCAACCACCAAACCTGACTGCACCCCAATTTAAGAGAGCAGGTCTCAGCTATTTTTTCCATTTTTTTTTTTTTTGTTACAGCAGGGACTAAAAATGAATCATGCATGTTCATGTTATGAAATAAAAACATTCTTCCTAGAGGGGTGCCCTTAGAAAATAAATCAGGGAATCAGTCAGTCGACTGCAGAAGACTTAGGATTCAATTCCTGAAATTCGAAGAAAATTTCTTAACAGAGAAAATCTTCACACTTCTATACTCAATATATTCTCTCCATTCGTACATTATTATAAATCTATCAGCATTTATCATTTAATACCAATCTGGAATAATGTATAATATACTAAGATACAATATCGTCCATACTTAGGTGTGTTGGTGCAACAGTTATTATCTTCGGAGGTGCCCGTGGTGTAATGGTTACCGTCGTAGGAAATGGACTCGGCGACACGAGTTCAAATCCTGGCCGAGACTAATTGCATTTCACATTGCACTAATACCCTTGGGAAAGGTATGAATCCAATTATTCTCCCTCCAGCTATGGGTAAATAGTAGGACAGACTAGGTTCTTTAGCCTTGGTGAGGCAACTAGTCTAGGAGAAGGAAAAACTCTGAATTCAAACCTATTAAACTTCGCTTAAAAATTGACCTTGTGTCATATCCTGCCCGAGCGGAGGGGTTGGTAAATATGATTATCTTCGGAATCGGTAACCCGATCAGTTTACTTGAAGAAGGAAAACTCCAAATTCAAACCAGCCATACTCTGCATAGAAATTTACTTTTTTTCGAATCCTGTCCTTACTGGAAGAGCAGGATACATACATACATACATACATACATACTGTGATTTGTGGTAATATGTTGTATAAAAGAGATGAACCGGTAGAAAGAATGAAAGAACAAAAATATTACAGTATACAAGAGAGAGAGAGAGAGAGAGGGGGGGGGAGAAGGGAGAGAGAGAATATATAAAAAAATTAACGAATAAAAAACAAGAAGTCAAGCAATGAAAACAATCAAAAGAAAGAAGTGTTTTTGAAAAATCAAAAGAAAAAGGAGAAAGATAAATAAGACAATCAAAAAAGATTTTACTTAAATTACAAAAAACAATTAGAAGAACAAAGAATTTTTTTTAAGATGGAGAAGGGAGACGCAAAGAAAGGAAGACAGCTTATGACATGGAACAAAAGTGCTGAAGCATCTGGTTCGCATCTTAAGAGAGAGAGAGAGAGAGAGAGAGAGAGAGAGAGAGAGAGAGAGAGAGAGACTTAAACAACCTTTAGCCTGATCCTTAAATACAGTCTACCATATTGAAAACTTCACTTAGCCGAACACCAACTGATTTATGTTGGGAATTTTAAAAAAGAAAGTAAATGAATGGAAAATTCATTAACAAAAACTTTACACATGTTTTCAGAACAGGAATATTTCCTGAGTATCTTTTAAAATATATTTTTTGCATTTCTTTACAGCCGTTTTTTTTTTCAACCGTTTTACTGAAGGGCGGTTCTACATTTTTCGTCAGACATCTTTTAAACTCCCCACCTCCAATATTCTGTTTTATCAGACACTGCTTAAAATGCTGGTTTAGTAGACTGTTGGTGAGCCTGACCGTTGTGAACGCTCGATCATGGTATGTCAGAGTAGGTATTTATCCACCCCCTCCGCTAATGATAATGAGGGTGACGGCGATACCAGTTGTAGTTGGTGCACTTGGAACGGTTCACAAAGACTTAAAAAGAAACTAGGGATATTGAAGATCAAAGGAAAAATTGAAATCATTCACACCACAGCAATGTTAAATTTATTAGGATACTCATTAAATTACTGGAAACCTGAAGAGTCACTCAGACTTCAGGGAAATACTCACCTGATAAAACTGGTGTGAAAAACTCGTAAGGAGTAAAGTATCATAATAATAATTTTTTTAACACAGTTATATGGTTTTAAGTATTCCTATCAAATACTAGTGATTTTTAAACAGATGTATTTGACTCATAAATCGGGTATAAACTCAGTATTACCACTTTGGTTTAGAGTATTCCTGATAGAAATTTCAATAGAGAAGTAACTCCAAACTTTCTAGAGCTCCAGAAGGGGAAACTCACCACTAGATGCAATTTAGCATTATCCTGGACACTCCTCATTGGGGAGTTTTGTTCCTTGTATCACCGGCATGGCGGTCCTGGATGACGGGATATCAACAGAAAATTAACTAATCTCGTATTATATTAGGAACTAAAGCAAGGTGTGAGGACGGGTGTGATGTTACTGTTATCGATGTGGGTACTGGAAATATGCCGGGCGCCGAGGAAATGTATCTTGCAGTTTTCCTCGCTAACAGTTGATTCTTTTTGAATCCAGCGGCGAAAAATCCTGACTCCAACTCATAGGCTAGAAATTGCTTTACTTGCCGACGAGAAGCGACACTCTCCTCCTTTTGTAATGGGACCGGCTTTTTTTTTATCCATATCAGTAGAATTTTCTAGAACCTTCAATAAAATTCCACAACATTCGAGAAACAGAAGGTGAATGTTTTTTTCCCTGTTTCTTTGTTTCCTTTTCCGCATGTAACCTCATGCTTACTTAGAGTCATGGGGTTGTTTCGTTTAACCATTAAAACTAGCACCAATATGACTTGACCATGACATACTACCCCAACTCCATTACTGCTCTATTCTGAGGGTCAAATAACAAATGGATTCAATTTTGGATGCTATTAGAACTCACCAGAGTCCACAAGAAAAATGCTAATAATTTTTTTCTTTTAAAACACCCAGCGGTTAGAGTGTTCGCCAATGGCCCGGGAGACCTGGGTTCAATCCCAGATCGAGTCATACCAAAGACTTTAAAAATGGAACTTGATACCACCTTGCTTAACACTCAGCATTATAAGGTACGGTTCAAGGGTAAAGTGGAGCAATCCAGGGAATGGAGTAGCGCCCTCCCGTACACCTTGGTGTAGTAGCTATCGAAAAGGGAGCCTTCGGGTCACCCTCGACTATGGTCGCTAACTTTACTTACTACTTATATATATATATATATATATATATATATATATATATATATATATATATACTTTTCTCTAAAACCAAAATCCACCGCGAAATGCCCCATTACGCTACATAAGAATAGTTAAGCAACTTTTTGAATCTTCTGTGAAGAGAGATAAATGAATATATTGTTTCTTATGAATAAAAACGTAAGAATTACGTCAAAATAGCGTCTTTATTTAACATAAAGAACGTTACATCTTACAAGCACAGAGTCCACGTGTTAGCTGTCAGGTCACCATTTTGGTTTGACTGAAAGGGGCATAGTCAGCTGAAGTATATCTCGGCCTGAAGAGAGTTCCATTAAAAGAGGGATAACAAGAAGAATTAAACGAAAGCATAGTTCTTACAAGAATCTTTTGTCAGATGTGTTTTTTATCTGCAGACATCAAAACGCTTTTTTCTTAAATTTCGTAAATACGAGGTCTCTTTAAGATTCCACCAGACACGTGCTGTAGTTTGAAGTGAAAAAGAAAGATTAAAAAAAGGAAGGGAACGATGTTTCGGCTGACCGGCTGTCACTTTTTTTATAGAGATGTGTGGGGTTCAACAACCATTTCATGGATGAGGGAGTTTTTCCTGAATATATAGAAAAGGTTGAATCCCCCATTTAAGGTGTCAAAAATACGTTAATCGTTTTCATGTATATATGTGTCCGCATTTGGTATTTCGGGCTTCCATAAGGGTTAGTTTGTAGTTCAGTTGTGGGTCTTCTATATTTCAGCATAATGCTGACCGAGAGAGAGAGCTGCTACTGGGTGAAAGGAACTAACCGATGCTACGTCCAAAGACGTGGTGCCCAGACACGTCAGCAACAAAAGCGTGGTGCCCAGACACGTCAGCAACGATGTTATCAAAACGCTGGTCACTGCCTAAAGAGAAAGAATAGCTGGTCCCCTTTGTCAAGAGGATGCCTTTTTTTCTTTTTACGCATGCGTCATCTCCTTTTCCTGTTAGGGACCTCTGGGAATTTCTGCAAATCAAACAGTTTTCTTTTTCTTTTTTTAAAAATTTAATCATAACTTTTTTAAATTTATTTGTTCGTTCCCTACAGATGTGATATGTCAGAGGCTCTAATTCACATCTTGGCGGTGAAATTGACTTTATTTCATATCATAATTATTCGTGCATAACATGCACCCCTAAATTTGGGCTGAGAAATACTGGAAAATGAATGAATAAATTAAATGCATCTTGAATATAATTCTTCTTAGAAGATATTTTTAGAATATATGGTAGCTAAATTTTGATGTTAGTTCAACCTTTTATTTGGTTCGACTAGAAATATAAAATTTATAGATTTATATTTTGAAACAAAACATTTGCGCGGTATTTAGAGCAATAACCTTACCATATTTACACAAAAATGCAACAAACTTGTAGCAAAATTAAACTGACAAGGCGAAACAAAATTATAAACAAATACACATTACAGTTACTATTTCTCTGAAGCGACAGAAAACAGATGTGTTTGTTACATTATAATTAGTTTGTATCATACATGTAACTTACATTCTGTCATACCGTCCTTAATATAGTGATGCACGAAGCCGTATAAAAAAGTAATGCTCGATTCTTGTGTATAATACACCCCCCTAACTTTTAGGTTTAAAAATGTGAGAAAAAGTGCGTGTTATACACGAATAATTACTGTGCTCAATGAAACAAATCGTAAGCTATAAAATCGTGCGACTGAACAATCAATAGTTGGGGTATAACATCATGACTAACAATGACACACATTATATATATATATATATATATATATATATATATATATATATATATACTCACACACATACATTCAAGGTTGGTGGTCCAGAAGAAACGCCCTTTTTCACTGTTTATTTAACAATTTTAGTGACTTTTAAAAGATTCAAAATCTTAACAAATTATTCTCTGTATAAAAAATACACAAATGGTAAAATAAAAACAACGTTTCTTCTTAAACGGTACTTGTCTTCAGCTGTAAACTTAAATTTTGATGATTTGATTATAAACAGATTAGAAATATTCTTGGCTAACTACTTGAGAATATGGTGATATTTAAAGGATAATCTAAACATTTACCGATCATCTTAATTTGTAATTTTTATGTAGAATACTTTGAACTGCTAATAACTTTCATTTCCATTTCACTTTTTATCATAGATAGATAGATAGATAGATAGATTACGCTGATATTTCAAGGCATTTAATCATTTATCTATCATCTTAATTCTTTATTTTCACAAAAACTTTGAACTAGATAATTTTCAGTATTCATTATAACTTGGATGTATCTCCATTTCGGAATTTATTTTAGATTGATAGATAGATAATCTCGCCATGCATTCCTTGACCCACTTTTTAAATATTTCAAAACTATGCTTCCCAAACTGAAAATAATTATCTATTCTGCCTTTTCTGTAAATCAGATGGTGAATGAATTACAACCATTTGAATAGACGCTAATTGGGCTTGAAGTGTGAATTCTCTAAATGGATTTACTTATCTCGTTATTTTCACCGTCTTTCAATTTTCATTTGATCTTTCGTCAATTTCCCTTTTTTTTTCATTCCTTCTTGCAATATCCATGTTCTCTTTTCGGTATCATTTCCACTCCAGCAAGTAGCCATTGTAAATCTCTGACCTCCTGACGAGGTTGAGTTGAAAAGAAACTGGACGAAGCACATGCATATAGATAGGGGAAATAGACCAGAAAGAGATGAGGCGACATTTTGTTCTTCTCTTATGCCGATGCAATGAAGCCGAAATCTTGCTTCGCTGCTCTTGACGAGAAAGGTAAAATAATTAATGAAGCAAAAAGAATCTTTAAGAAATATAGATATATAAAACAACGTATTTGTTTATATTTTAATGCTGACTAGTTGGTGCATCGTTTGTATAAATTTCAAAGGAAAACAGTAGGGCGAAAAAAATGAACAAATACATTGACCTAGTCTGACAAACACACACACCCACACACACACACATACACACACACACTCACAGAGAGAGAGAGAGAGAGAGAGAGAGGGGGTGGATATTGACATAAAACGGGCAAAAATAGGTAAAAGTTATTTTATCCGGAAAAAATGCACAAAAAATAGGGAGCAGAAATGGTCAGACGTTGAGTGATATCAGCAGTCAAGATCCGTTGGCAGAATTAATCTGTTGAGATCCAGTATCGCCCATTAAATAAGTTGAACCCAACCAATTTTGATAAAAAAAGTTTTGCTTGTTTTTTTTTTTGTTTTGTTTTGTTGTTGTTGTTGTTGTTTTTTTTCTTCAATAAAATAAACACAGCACAAACATATTTATGCCATTTTCTTTTTGTTTACAGATGTGTCGTAGTTTAATTTTTGATAATTTTTTATTACTAAGATTCAATTTAGAGCTTAATAATAAAGATTACCTGATAACATCAGTTTTGATCGTTTAATGTTCCACAAAAAATTATAAAATCCAGGTATCTAGTTTAGAAGAAAATTTACTTCTTGTAAACAATCACAAAATACTCATAATGAATAAGACCTTATGGGGAATAAGAAGGTTTGGTTGGTTATTATTTCGTTCGTAGGTTTTCGTCGGTGTCGGTGTTGGTCTATGGTCGTTGGTTTGGGGTATCTGACTGCTTTGCTCTTCTTCTTGCCTCATTAACTTGTCTCCTTTCTCTATGAAGGCTGTAAGAGAATTTAAGGAAGGAAGGAAAGAGGCGAAGATACCGTTCAACTGCAACTTTATTTTAGGGTTATAATAACTATTATGTGGCAGGGAAAGTTTTCCTGAATTGGTAGAAATATGTCAGGCTTCCCTGACAAGGCGTACATAAGTAATTTTTGGTGAGTTAGGAGTTTAAAGTCCGTGATTGTGTGTTTTTAGTCAGGCATGTCAGCAGAAAAGGCTGCCAACAGAAGATTCGTTTTGGTGAGTTGTGAATTTGAACGTCTGTCCTGAGTCTAGTAGATATGTTCAGTAAAGGCTGCAACTGTTGGGAGAGTCACACGTGGTCTTCCCAGCAGCAGCAGAGAGTATTTGTCGCTGCCTCCCACCAGACACGACTTGACACAAGGTCAAAAGCCCAAAGGCCGATTAAAGTGGGTATAAGGGGGAGGGAAGGTCGGGAACGAGTCGAGACTCGAACCCTGCTGGTCTGTGCTGCTCATTGGCTCACTTGGTGCAATGTGAGCCTGATGAGGCAAGCAGTTTCACGAACCCAGATGTGGGTCCGGGCACGTATGCTGGGTTATGGCTTGAACTAGGCACCAAGGTCTAGTGCCATACATAGGTTCCTGAGAGCGTCCGAAGAGCGGCTTCTGAGAGCATCCGAGCAGCAGCAGCAGAGGAAGAGCTAACCTTTCAACTCTGAGTGATCACTGCTTAACTAAGAGAATTTTTCTTAGCGCTGGGAAGGCCCTTTCTTTAGCCATGTGCTGTTCTTGCGTTCTGTCAGAGGGCTTCTGGGAACTGCTACATTTTAAAAATCTATTTTATATTATTTTATTTTTTATCTTTTTTATTTTTTATCTTTTTTATTTTCCAATCCCCACACAATCTACAAATTGTTCTCAAGATTAATTGATTGATTTTAACGGCATGCCAAGCCGGCTAGGATTACTTCATGCCGAGAGGTTAGGGAGTCACATTCGTTGTACATTCTTTACTTTTTTTGTGCAGTTGTTTCTTAATATTTTATTTTTTGCCCCGGGTTCCGTCGAATACGAATAATTTTCAAATATTTGACCAATAGATGGGGTCCTAACAAGTACAACCACTTTTAAACAGGTAGGACCTTGGAGTAATGACAGTGAATGGGGTACTCTAAATTCCTCAGAGATAAAGAACTCGATCCCCACCATCAGATACAATTTAGTTTCGGAACACTCCATTTTTTGAAGGGCAGGGGTTCTTACTCTTCTGCAAAGTATACAGTTAGCATATTTAACAGGGCTTTGTTCTTATGAATAATGTTAACTTAAAATTCTTTTAAATGTTTTATTATTATTATTATTATTATTATTATTTACTCCTTAAGAGCTTTCTCATCAGTGGTAGATGATGGTCTTTCAATGGAGTTTGAATGACAGTAAGTCTCCTCAAGTCTCCAGGACTCTTCCAGGATTCTGGCCGTTCTCAATAATGTAGTAGTTTGGATGATCTCCGCTCGTCCTGTTATTTCCAAGTCCTCCAGTCTCTTTAATAATCTTTCGGTGACTGTATCAAAAGCACCAATCACGATTGGTTTAATTGCCACTTCATATTATTATTTTTATTTTACTCTTTGCGAGCTTTTCACACCAGCATTAGCGGATGGTCTTTCACTGGAGTTCGAGTGACAGCAAGTCTCTTCAAGTCTGCAGAATCTTAGAATTCTAGTCGACCTAAAAAAAGCTGTTGACTGGATGGTCTCGGCTCGTACTCCGATTTCCAAATTTTCCAGACCCTTTATCAAGCCTTTGAAGATCGTTGCAGGTTCCCCAATTAAAATTGGTACCACCCTCACCCCCATGTTCAACAGCTTATTTTTAGTTCTCTGGCAAGGTCTAAGTATTTGTCTCCCTTTTCTTTTTCCTTGATTTTAATTCAGTGACCACTGGGACGGCAAAGTCCACAATTCGACAGGTTTTCTTTTTTTTTTTCGTTGTTAATTATCGCTAAGATTGGACTTCTGGCCGGGGTTAGTTTACCCATTTGCTTTCAAAATCCCATAGAATTCTGTGCGTCTCCTTCACCAGGACTGATTCTCTGGTTTGGTAAGTAAAGTTGGCGACCTTAGTCGAGGGCGACCCGAAGGCTCCCTTTTCAATAGCTACTACAACGAGGTGTAGGGGAGGGCGCTAATTCATTCCCAGGATTGCTCCACTTTACCCTTGATACGTACCTTATAATGCTGAGTGTTAAGCAAGGAGGTATCAAGAACTATTTTTTAAGTCTTTGGTATGACGCGACCTGGGACTGAACCCTGGTCTCCCGGGCCATTGGAGAACTGGATATACTATTTGATAATATGGTCAAATTTCACTTTGCAGAATTCCCCAGGGATCACCTTCTCCACTCAATCATGTCTACTTTTGTATCCTTTTTGCACTAATTTGCTGTATTCGCTTATTATGTGATTGATCATCTCGTCTCTATCACCATATAACCTACACTTGCTATACTTTTACTTCTTATATATTTTTGCTTTAATACTATTATTGTTGGATTCTTGAATAATAAATGAATTGTTTTTCTTATGTATCGTTTGCTTTCTCTCTTTTTAATTCAGACTGGAATTCTTCAAACAAAGAAGTCAGAATACTTCATTGAACCTGTGAAGGACCATCCAATAGAAATGGACGGGAAACATCCACATATTCTATACAAACGTTCGGCATTACCTCAACATTTAGATATTCATCAAAATTCGGGAACATTCAAACAAAAAGGCATGGAAGGATGTCCAGTTAAAGGTGATTTAAGATTTTTTTTTTCAAATTAAAAGTACGTGTCCGACAGTTCACCTGCAACTACACACATACGAACACACACATACATACGAAAATACTCATATATGTACGTATATAAATTTGTTGGGGTTAAATGTGTAAAGGATTGAATTGAACACTGATCAACAGATTAGATAAATTTTATTTGTTATATATATATATAGTCATCCACAGATAGATCTGTTTCGTTCTATCAGAACTAATCAGTGTGGCTAAACATACCAGCTTCCCGTAGCTGGAATCGAAAACCGGTTGACTCAAACGCCAATCCAAGCCTCTAACCCTTCAGCCACGAGGAGCCAGAAGCAGCGAAGTAAATTTTAAACGGTTATGAATCACAATTACTATTGTTTACATACACATGTTTAACGGCCACCGAGGCCTCAATTCATATATGAAGAGACTTGCAATAAACGCTAATGGCAACACGATTACTTCATTCACCGGAGAATTCAACTCATATATATATATATATATATATATGTATGAAAAATAAACTGATTTCCATATTAAAAGATGTTAATTTTTGTGCAAAAATATGCTCGAAAAGCTGTAATTTTTGTAACTATATATATATACTTTTTTTTTTACTAGGTTTTGATGTTTTCTACATCGCTAACCACAATACACTTTTATTTTGATCTTCTCGCCCTTCTTGATATTAGCTCAAATCGCTTGACGTTTTCATCTGCCCAATGTCATGGATGTCTTCCGAGTAGTCACTTCCGGTCTCTCAGATACCTCTTGACAAAAGCACTCGTGGTATAATGACAATTGTCGTAGGAAATAACATGGCGATCTGAGTTCAAATCCCCGACGAGGCTGTTTGCATTTCACTCAGCGTTAATACCCTTAGGAAATATATGCATCCTACTATTCTCTCTCCAGCTAAGAACAAATTGTATGGCAACCAATCTAGGAGAAAGAAAACTCTGAATTTGAGCCTTTTACACTAATTTGGCAGAGGATCCATTTCGAATACCAAACCCCTAGAAACTCTACACATGCAGAAACAGTCTAACCCACATCGGGTGAATGCCATCCATCATACATACACACACACTTGATAACTGTTGCTTCTGAACATTGTGATGTGATCTGCCGAGCAGAAATTTTACTTCATTATCACCTCCTTCACTCCCCCCCGAATTACCTCGCTTCGTATATGCTCACACAAAAATATTCCCTGCATGGATCCTTCCAGAGCCTAATGTCGTAACAAGCCTCTTTTATTTTTATTTCGTGGAAGCTCAAGTTTCAGCTGCGTATAGCATTGCAGGCAAAACAATCCTATTGAAGAGATTGGCCCGTTAGGTCTTCTACAGCTTTGCCTTGAGCATTTATTTCATTTTGTTAAAGATCTTCAACCCTAATTTCATTCTCCGCGAGATTTCCGTATCCATATCTCAGCACATTTTTTCTATTCGACCTAAGTACATATACACTTTCATCTCCTCGATTTCATCTCTTCTCACCATTATACGGCCCTGTTGCTCAATTTCCAGAGGATCACCTTCCCTATTTAGTCATGACTATTCTTGTATTCTTTTTGGCCCATATTAGTTCAGAACTTTTCAGCCACCGATTAGTCTTTACTATATTTTTATCAATATTTTAAATTTTTGTGTATCGTCCATGTAGGGGTTTTTGTTCCTGGACGTTTTCCTATTGATTTTTGTCTTTGTGCTCTAACTTCTTTCTTTATGTTTTTGCTGCCCCTATTGCTTGATATTTTATGTCTATTTTTTCGGCATGATGTCGAGTTTATTAGCAAATTGATTACTTTCTTTACTAATTGAAAAAATTTTCTTTTGTTTTTCGTGTGTGTTTACTAACTGTTGTATCCTATCTGTTGTAGTGTCCATATATTTCTTCATTCCTATTGTGGTTGTTTTGTTGATCAATTCTAGTGGGATTAATCCGCTTCCATCATTTTCTCTCTTAAGGTAGGGACGTTCTTTATCTGCGCTTGGGTGATGAATTCTGCGGCTGATTATTCATTTCATAACTCTAGTATCCACCATATTTCAGGTAACATCCAGTTTATTATATTAAAACTGTGTCATTACTGGCATTGCCATAGTATTAATTGCTATAACTTTATTTTTTGCATTCAATTCTATTGGTGATATGGTTCTTATTCTCTTACATGATTATTTTCTTATTTTTTCTTCATTTATAGTATAATTAATACCATTCGCTTCATTAATTCCTAAATATTTTAGGTGTTATAGTTTTCTAACTCTGTAATTTCTGTGTTTGTACATAGTGATACTTTTAAACTTTACATACGAGCCTTTATTAAATGTGACTTTCGCATATTTTTCCAGACTAAATTGCATCCCTATGTCGTCACAAAATCTTTTTACAGTGCTTCCAAATCTTCCAAATCGTTATCATTTTTTACACATTGTTTTAAATCGTTCATATAGAGTTAATGGCTAATGTTTTAGTAGTACTTTTATAACCATAGTCTGTTTTTAAATTTTATAGTGAGATGTATTAAAGCTATACAAAAAAAGTAGAGGAGAAAGTGAATCTTCTTTGCAGGTTCCATTGTTAATGTTCAGATTTTTTGGCATGTCTTTTTCATAGATTAATTTTAGGTTAGTATGTTACCGTTCCGTATTGTATTTTGGGTTATGTTGTTATAACTGGGGTATTTTTAGAATATTGCAAACTTTTGGAGTCCATTCATTGAGTATGCTATTTAAAGCGTTTTTTTTATAATCCTAGCCATACTAAGTGTTTTCTGTTAGCGTCAACAATTCTCCATGATCATCTTTGGTATAAAAAGGTAATCTTCGCAGTCATATAATTCTTTTTGCACCCCTTTTGTTCTAAATAGAAGATGTCCTTACATTCAATGAATTTGTCTCTTCTCTCGATTTTATCATTTTATATGTTTTGGGAAGTCATGTGATTTGTCGGTAGTTTTTTGGGGTTTTTTTGCATTTGTTGTTTCTTTTGTTTTTGGTAGGAGGTATGTTTCTCCTTCTGTGAACCAATAAGGCATTTTTTTAAGGTTATTCAATGATTTTTAAAGCAAGTTTTGTCATTTGTTGATGTGTGGGGGATAATCATTACGAATGATATCACCGTTACTCTCATGTTCCATAGTTTTTCAGTTTTTTAGCAAGGTCTTAGTACTTATGTCTCTTTTGGCTTTCTTTCATTTTTAGTTCTAGTCTTATATTCTCTTTGCTCTAACTTACTGCATTCGCCTATTATGTGATTGGTCGTTTCGTCACTGTCACCACATAATCTACATCTGCTATTTTGTTGCGTCTTGTCTATTCTTGTTTTGACATAGTCCTTATGGCGTTGTTTTGTGCTGCTATCTGAAGAAATTGACTTACACTCTTAAGGCTTCCCTTTCTTAGCTATGCCCGGTTTTTCTCGTGTCCATACAACTGTTTTTATTCCTATTTTTGTTTTCTGGTTATTCTTGTTCCGTTGATGCTTGTGTTGTCAGTTTGTCTTCCCATGTGCTTTTTATGTAATCTTCTAGTCGTTGCATTAATGCATCGATGCTATCTTGAATGCTACCGTGTCCTCTTCCTCCTTCATTTCTTGACACATAGAATCTGTCTACGTCATCACTGGGATATTAGGCCTTATGCATCGTTATGAGTTATTTTGTTCTCTGGGCCATTTGTTGACATTCTTCACTGGTCCACTTTAAGAATGGTCCCTAGTGCCTTACGAGGGGGACAGGACAGTCCAGGTAATTATCAATTTGATGAGATTTCTACTATGTAGTTTGGTTTCAAGTAGTTTTCTCGTTCTCCTGAGGTACTTTTTAAAAAAAATTTTCTTTCATCTCCACATGTTTAATGGTGTCCGCTTCCAATATTCCCAAATATTTGTAAATTTCTTTTTCTTCGAGCGTTCTGATTTTTTCTTGATTTGGTAGTTCTATTCCTTCCATCATTTGTTGTTTTCCGCTTTTCATTATTAACATGGTACAATTTTCTCTGCTAAATTCCATCCCAGGATTTTGACAGTATATCCTCACTTCCTGTATTAGGGTTTCCAATTCTTTTTCATTTTTTGCAAACAATTTAATGTCATCCACATACATGAGGTGGTTATTTTTTCCTGTGATTTATGAAGCTTGTATCCACCTGTGAATAATTACTTTTTGAAGGAATATGAACTTGATATCATCGTTTGCTTATAAATAAAATAATATATATATATATATATATATATATATATATATATCGGTCACAGTACCTGGTTTCACTTTTTAGAAATGATAGATTCAGTGGTTGAAGTAACAAGGTGTATATTGGTTTCAGTTCTAAAAAATAATCTAATAAAAATTCAAATATATTAGTGATTTTTGCACCTTTAATAACTAAGTTGATTGTACTACTCAATCTCTCTCTCTCTACACACATACACACACACACACATACACACACACACACACACACACATATATATATATGCATTTCTTGTTTCGGTGACCAGGTCTAATTACTGTGTTATCAGAAATTCCGTTAAGATAACATGATGCTCGTCAGTTTCTTTTCAAAAACATAGTCTCCGAGAAATTCAAATATCATGGGTAATAACTTGGTAGACTACTCTAATTAATCTCTCTCTCTTTCTTTCCTTCTTTTTCCCCTTCCCTTCACCCTTTCTCCCACCTTTTTCCGTTTCCTTCTCCCCCTTTCCTTCTCTTTTTTTCCATCTGTCTTACTCTTTCTTTCCCAATTTCCCTTTCCTTCTCGCTGTCACTTTTGCTCGTTCACTTTCTTTCTTCTTTTTCCTCTTTTACAATAACTTTTTAGATTTCCCCTTCTTGATTCTCCCTTCTTTCTGACCTCGCCGACACGACTGATATTATCAGTCACGCCGAAATTCCTATCCATCCATAATTAAACTCATCATATATGACGAGAACTTTCTGAGTTATTTTATAAATTACTCAGTAGATTAGATTCTTGAATTGGTGAAATAACTTCGGGAAATGAAGAATGTTCCAGCGTTGAATAGATCCAAAATTCTTCAATCAAAGAGGAGTGTGAAGTATGTGTGTGCGTGTGTGTGTCTATGAGAGAGAGAGAGAGAGAGAGAGAGAGAGAGAGAGAGAGAGAGAGAGAGATTACAATACTCGACCTGCTTAGAGTACCCTTATCCTCTCAGCTATGGGATAACTAGTACCAGTACTGTCCCTCTATAAGGATGGTTTTGGCATTAAATATTCCACAAAGCTTGATTTGGCATTAAAACAAAGAAATCAAACCAAAAAGGAATACCCTACTCTCTTGTAGTTCAAAGGTCACATGGCAATATTTGGATTGTTGCTTCAGCGTATTTTTGAAACTACTGAAAGGAGAATGTCTACTTCAATAGGAACGTAGATGTTCTTTTATATGACTCTTTTATAAATGACACATTCCTAAGAATAAAAACGCCTTGTCGGTGTGGCTGAGAATACGCTGACTGTATTCTCTGCAGGGAGGAAAGACCCCTCACCCGCCCAAGGGGTGTCCAGGGTATGAGACTAAACTGTATCAGATGGCAAAGCTCCAGTTTAGGATACCCTGTTGGTGGGACTGAGAATACGCTAACTGTATCCCTTGCAGAGAGGGGTGTCCTGGGTATGAGACTGAACTGTATCTGATGGCACAGCTCCAGATCGAGATACACTATTGGTGGGGCTTAGAATATACTGACTGTATACTCTGCCGGTCGTAAGGTCCTCCAAAGATGGGTGTCCAGGATGGGACACTAAAATGCATCTGATGATGAGGTTCCAAATATCTAGGAAGCGTGGAGTACTCCTGCATTGCCATTACTCCCAGGTCAGCTCTGACTTTGTTCGGATCCCATCTGTTTTAAAATCATTCATACTTAATCGGATCATGTGCAAAAGAAAAAAAACCCTTCAAAATATTCTAGCTGATTTTGTACAGTGCTGCGGTCTGAAAGGTCCCGATTCTTCTGATTTCCTGTTTTCCCAGTCTTTCTTCATGGTCTTTGAGAACAGTTCTAACTATTCTTGGTATTATTGTCTCTTTCATGTTTCTCAACTCTCTGGCAAGATCCAAATATTTCTCTTTCACTTTTTATTTTGATTGATTAATAAATCAATTTATTTTTATTCTGTGGTTTTCTGTAACAACAAAATCTACAAGTTGACCGGTTCTTTTCTTCTTGTTGATGAATACAATATCAGCTTTTCCAGCCGGGAACGTATGATTCGTTGGTATCTCAAAATTCCAGAGAATTTTATGGGTCTCATTTTCTAAGATAAATTCTGTTTTATGTATATACTGTTTGTCAGCATTGTCAAATTTTCATATCTTGCACAATTCTCAGTAGATCATCTTTACCAACCAGTTGTGCCTAATCTTGTATTCTTTTTGCACTTACTTTTCTGCATTCGCCTATTACGTGATTAACCGTTTCGTCTCTTTCAACAGATCACCCACACTTGCTATTTTTATGCATATTCGCAATTTTTGCTTTGACGTAATTGGTTTTACGGCATTTATGCTGCTATCTAAAGAGATTTAGTTTCTCTCTCCAGGTCTCCCCTCCTTAGCCGCCTCATGTGTACTGTGTTTGTCGCTTAAAGTATCCTGATAGTTGTTTTTCTTTCCATTTTTGTTTTCTAGATTTTCTTGTATTTTTGTTGACCTTTTATTGTTACTTTCAGTGGCTGCTGTAATCCATCTCACTTTGCTTTGGTTTATATATTCTTTGATTCCTTGTATTGCTCAATCCACTTAGTCCACCATGCTTAAGAATCCTCTTCTTCCTTCTTTTTATGGTCTGTTGGTGCAATTTTCTTGCTCTTTATAATTATTTTACTCCTTTGAGGGCTTTACACCCGCATTAGCAGACTGTTTTTCACTAGAGTCTGAGTGGCTACAAGTCTCCTCGAGTCTCCAGAGCTCTTCTCAGTATTCTGGCAGATCTTGATTATGCTCTAGTTTGGATGGTCTCGTTTCGTCCTCCGATTTTTAATTCCTCCAGCACCCCCTTACCAAATCTTTAAAGATCGTTCCAAGTGCACCAATTACAACTGGTATTACAACCACCATCATGTTCATCACTTTTTTAGTTCTCTGGCTAGGTCCATGTATTTGTCTCTCTTTTTGTATTCATAGATCTTCACTGTGGTCCTCTATCGGCACAAGTCTCTAGTCGGCTGGTTCTTTTCTTTTTCTTTTTCTTTTCTTGTTAACTATCAGTAGGTCTTGTCTTTTTACCGAGATCAGGTGATCTGTTTGTATCTCTCCATCCCAGAGAGTTTTGTGCATCTCATTTGCTTGAACAGATTCTGGTATATGCATATACTATTTGTTCCTATGATCAAATTTCAATTTCATTCACAATTCCAAGCGGATCACCTTTTTGCACCCAGTCGTTTCTAGTCTTATACTCTTTTTGTGCTAACTTGCTTCATTCGCTTATTATACGATTGATTATTTCCTCTCTATCACCACATAACTTACACTTACTATTCATTTTTCATTACAAATTGTCGGATTTATTTACTTCCATTCTGTCCCATTGACTAACAAAATCCAAACCAATTCTTCCCCTTCGATATCTCATATGGATGACATCAAGATGGTTCGCAGATGCAAAGACCAACTCAAAAAATAGGAAGACTTTTCTAACCAATTATATACAAGAAAAAAAATCATACATACCAGCATATCCAACGTTCTTCGTCCATCCCAAATTTTTTCCGGATTACATACGTCTGTACATTGAAACTTCTATTCGTGATTAAAAAATTTCCGAGACACATACCTTTGAAAAAGCCAGACTTATAGAATTTGAACTTCGTCGAAAACAAAGAATGATTCGAAATCTTTCTAGATAAACAAACGGAAGATAAATTTCTACACAATATTTCTAATAAGTCACATGACGTAATTTAAAATAACAAATGCTGATTCATTAATCAAACAGCCAACTTTTTCGTGTCATAAACGGCCAACTTTGGAGGTGCCCGTGGTGTAATGGTTATCGTCGCAGATGTGGACACGACGACACGAGTTCAAATCCTGGACGAGCCTGATTACATTTCACATAGCACTAATACCCTTGGGAAAGGTATGAATCCAAATATTCTCCCTCCAGCTATGGGTAAATAGTAGGACAGACTAGGTTCTTCAGCCTTGGTGAGGCGACTAGTCTAGGAGAAGGAAAACTCTGAATTCAAACCTATTAAACTCCGCTTAAAAATTGACCTTGTGTCATATCCTGCCCGAACGGAGGGGTTGGTAAATAGGATAAACGGCCAACTTTTTTCTTATTTACTTGCTATTCTGTTGCGTCTTAAGTTCTGATTTTCTTTCGGTTTCTTACAATCATTCACCAGTTCTTTACCCAAAACATAGGATAAGGGAACGTAGTGATTATATGCATTCTTTTTCCCCCATTCACATTGATGATACACTTCTAAGGAGATTAGCCATCCCGCAGAGCAATTTTTTGAATTTCATAAAGGCTGGCAAAGCCAAGAGTCTTGTTGAATTTATGTTCCTTTTTTGATCATACCCAAGGTTCCTACTACTTGACATAGTAGTAGTTTAAATGTGCCACATTTTCTTTATTTCTATTTCTAGATTATTATAATCCTTTTACTCCTGGCGAATTTTTCACACTAGCTGGTAGTTCTTCACTCGTGTCTAGGTGACAGCAAGCCTCCTCTGATCTCCAAGATTCTTCTGAGTAGTATAGTTGATCTAAAAAATGCAGTAGTCTGGATGGTTTCCACTTCATCCAGTCTTTTCTCCAAGACTTTGGGGGTGGTTTCAAGCGCACCATCTACAATTGGTATCACTGTCACCCTCATGTTCCACAGCCTTTTCAGTTTTCTAGCAAGCTCCGAGTACTTGTCTGTCTTTTTTGCTTTCTTTTATTTTCACTTTGTCATCCGCCAAAACGGCAAAGTCTACATAACGGCAAATTCTTTTTTCTTGTTAATTGGTCGAGATTAGGTGATCTGTTTGTTTCCATTATTATTGTTATTATTATTCGAACATCAATTGTCTTAAAGTGGGACGCAATGTCGTTGTCCAGTTTTGCGTCACACATATACTGTTAAGCGAACAGCCTCCACTTTAGAGACACTTTACTCACTCCCAAAATAAATAAAAAATAGCGAGTTTCATAAAATGACAATCACTTAAAAAAGAAAAAAAATCAGCAGATGTGGATGTATAGAAAAAATCCTCCCAAAATACCCTTGTTTGATAAACCGAGTATTAAGCAAAACTTTCCCCCCTTTAACTCGAAACAATCTGGAAAATAGTTTGAGTATCCAATAAAAGACGACATATATAAATGAGACGATAACGAAGTGTAGAGAACAGATGTCAGGGTAGATCTGTAAGGAATGGGAGGCATACGAGGGTTGGAGGAGAAATCTAACCGAGAATTGGGGCGGACGGGTATAATTTGGGTTTACATTTTAGCAGTCGACCGTCTGAATTTTCCTTAAACTTGACTGATGGTCGCCATCCAACCGAATAGGCTTAATTCCGTTCACAAAGTCGATTTGAATTACTATGCGACGCAGAAGTCCATAAAACTAGAACTTTATTGCTTTTGACTCCTTCAACTAATCTTCTTCTTCTTCTTCTTCTTCTTCTTCTTCTTCTTCTTCTTCTTCTTCTTCTTCTTCTTCTTCTTCTTCTTCTTCTATTATTATTATCATTATTATCATTAATCCTTGCGAGTTTGCTGATACTCTTTCACTTGAGTCTGAGAAACAACAAGTCTCCTCAAGTTTCCAGGACTCTTGTCAGTATTCTGCTCGATCTTAACAGTGCTGGAGTTTGGATGGTCTCCGCTCGTCCTCTGATTTCCAACTCTTCTTATCAAGCCTTTGGGGAATCATTTCGAACGCACAAATTACAGTTGGTGTCACCGTCACCTTTATCTTCCATAGCTTTAATAGTTCTCTAGCAAGATCCAAATACTTAGCTTGTAGGTGAGTGAAAGTATATTTAGTATTTAAGTTTCCCGCACGTTTTATGTTGAGTTTATGTATATTGAAAATAAGGGTTTATGTTTTAGTTTTTAGCGTTTTCCCCACAGGTTTAATGTTTTCCCTCACGATTATGTTGAAGTTTGATATCGAGTGTTTAGTTTAGAATAAAGGTTGAATAGGCATGGATAAAGTAGTAACTGAAGAAAGATATGCAACAAATGAGTAAAAGATATGAAACAAATAAAGGTTGTAAAACGGCGCGGACAAAAACAAATTTATATTCTACAACAATAAATCTTACACTGATACATAAAAAATATTACTAACTCTACTAACAAAATAATAGTGTGTATATATGTGTGAGCTCGTGTGTGTGTGTGTGTGTAACACAACTAAGCTACAAAAAGAATTGCAAGTTTAAAATGTCCTTTTTTTATGGTTAGAAACGGGCAGTTTCTCAGAGACGGGAAAGGGTCTCATAGTCCTTGTATATGAATGTCTGCGAGGCCCATTCATGGTGTTGCTTTTCTCTCCTGTTGATTCACGCTGAAGGAAGTGTGTTGCTGCTGCGAAGAAATTTGGTCAAAGAGAACAAGGGTGTTTGAAGACGACGTATTTATAGAAAATACGCGACTTGTAGGTGGCTCAAAAACACAGGACTTGAATTTACGCGCACACCTAGTTTTAAACATGTCACGTGGTCCTCCTGGCCAATGGTTTCCCGAGACTGAATATTGAGCGTCCGCCATCTTTGTGGGAACAAGTGGCATACCGTCCAAACTAATTTATAGGAGTGTAAAGTCCTATAAGCTCTCTTTTCGTTTTCTTTGATTCTCACTCTGTGGTCAGCCATGACGGCAAAGTTCACTAGACGACAGGTCCTTTTTTTTCTTTCTTTTTTTTTTTTTTTTTTTTTGTTACCTATTACTAGGTCTGGTCTTCTGGCAGGGATTAGGTTATCTGTTAGTATCGCAAAATCACAGAGAATTTTATCCGTCTTAATCTCCTGGACGGATTCTAGTTTGTGCTTATAGCATTGTTATTTTTTTCTTTTGAGAGTTTTTCACACCAACACTAGCTGATCACTTCTCATTGGAGTTTAAGTGACTACAAGTCTCCTCAAGTCTCCAGAACTCTTCTCAATATTCTAACTGATCTCAACGATGCTGTAGTTTGGATGATCTATTCTTGTCCTCTTATTTTCAAGTTCCCCGGTCCCTTTACCAATTCATTGGTGACTTACCGAGTGCACCAATCACAAATGGTCTCACCGTCGCTCTGTTCAACAGTTTTTTCAGTTCCCTAGCAAAGTCTCGCTACTTATCTCTCTTTTCATTTTCTTTTGAGTTATACCCTGTGGCCAGCCGGAACAGCAAAGTCCACTATTCAGCAGGTTATCTTTATTTCGTTAAAAATCACTCGGTCTACTCGTCTGTCCGAGATTAAGTGATCCGTTTGTACGTTCACATTCCAGAGAATTTTTTGTGCGTTTCATTCTCCAGGACGAATTCCGAGTTGTGCATATACCATTTGTTCATATGGTCAAATTTAAACTTCTTGCACAATTCTCAGTGGATCTGCTTCCCAACCCAGTCATGTCTATTCTTATACTGTTTTCGCGCTAACTTTTCTCACTTCTCATTAATAACATGGCGCATTTTTCTATACCGAATTCCATTCCTATGTCCTGAATGTATATCCTCACTGTTTGTATGATGGTTTCCAATTCTTTTTCCGTTTTGGGAAACAGTTTGATGTCATCCATATACATTAGGTGATTAATCTTTTCCTGCGATTTCGTAAGTTTGTATCGGCCTGTTCATTTCCTAAGTTTGTGATTGTGTGGCATCTCTCTGGAAGATATTTTCTGGATTTTCACCTCAGCTAAGCCTTTTCCTCCAGCTGTCAGTTCCACTCTCCAGTTTTTCATAGTTTTCTCGGTAAACCTTATGAATTCGTCGGATATCTTGTACAGTTTATGACAATCAATTATCCAGCTTTGCAGGACTATATCGTATGCCTTTTTATAATCAATCGACGCCATAACCAGATTTTTCCGTCTCATTTTAATCTACTTGAGGATACGATGATCAAAATATAGTAGATATCTTGTTCTTCTGGTCCCTTGCGGCATCCCTTCAGTTCGTCAGCGAAGTCCGTGCCTAATTAGCGAGTAGTAAATCACCGCCTAAATTTTTGCCGTTAGTATATTCCCCACTATAGGTAGGCAAGTTATAGGTCTATAATTTGGGGGGTTCTTTGGTGGGGATCAGAGTTGTCTTTTCTTTGGTCACCAATTCGGGTATGTCTGCTTCTTCTTGGGAGGTGAACTTTTCCATAATGTTCTGAAGTTTCCCAATTTGTTGCTATGAGTGAATCGAGATGTATTTCTGTCTTCGGGTCTTCTTCCAGTCTTTGCAACTCTTTTCCCATTTTTTAAATCTATTCGGTTTTTCAGTTATGATCTCTACGTTCACATATTTTGTTCCAAAATTGTTTTGCTTCCCTTGCATCCGCTTGTTGGTATATCTTCGTGTATTCTCCCCCTACTTGCTGGTAGAATTTTCTATCGTTGTTTTGGAATGTCCTGTTTGTCTGTATTGCTTGATCCTATCTCGGTATCTTTTTAGTCTTCCTTCTTTCACCAGTACCTTTTGATGTATTGCCTCGAGTTGTATCGTTTGTTCTAATCGTGTTGCTTTGCTGTTTTTGTCCCAACATATTCTCGCGTTTTTCTTCTGTCTTAGAATTTTTGTTTGTTGTCGAAGCTTTCTTATTTGTATTTCTAGTCTGATTTTCCCACCAGGTTTTCAATTTCTTTATGGGAACCCCGATTTTTTCACAGACTAATTTTGCTCCTGCATTTATTAGTTCATTTAATTCCGTGATATTGTTCGTTGAGATATGTGCTAATAATTTGTTTATTTTTTTAGTTTCTACGTCGACTATTTTCCAATCTTGGTTCCTGAGAGATGATAATGTGTTTTTTTTTTTCAGACATCATCCTCTTTATTGTTTCTGTTGTATAGTGACTTTCGATATCATGGAGCTATAAAAGACTTCGTGTTTCTTAAACACGTCGGTACTGAAAGATCTCGGTCAGTAGTAAGACCAACTTCGGACGTAACACCCACAGCGTGAGATTTATAATATTTGTTGGACAGTAACACTTCAGTTAATAAATAATTAACTTTATTTCCCTGTGTATCTTTCTTACCACGATACAACAGTTTCTACATTTATTTTTCTTCTTGTGTTAGTATTTGTTCTGTGTTCGGGCGTGTGGTGTTTCGATTACTATTACTTTGCGTTTCAGTTTGGTTAGAGTGTTCTTGTTTTTCGGTATTTATCGTCTCGATTCTTGTGTCCGGGTCTTGTTGACATATATTCCTGTTTATTTGTTAGTGTATTTCTAATATTTCAAGGTCAGAAAACCAATCTTTCTTTTTATCATCCTACTTTGGTTAGTGAGATTTTGGCTTGTCTTAAATCTAGTGCATTCTAACCAGATTTCTTTCATTCTTTTTCTATACCTACTTAGCGTCGGGTTGTTACTAAAATAGCTGTTAAGTGCAAGTTTATCATCCTCTCTTGTCCATTTTCTGCGTTGAACTCTCGGATTTGAGAGGTTGTTTAGGTCGTCGTTTGTGTACCTGGAAAAAGAATGGCCAACATTCGCAGGGTGTCTACGGATCCCCTATGTTTGCTATTAAAGGCGCACCTGCCGATCATGACATCCAGACCTACTGTCTGGGTCCTGCATTGAATAACGTTTTGAGAAGTCATGTTTTCATGGGTTATATATTGTGGCTATAACAGACTCAGCGGTTGTTTATTATTTGCGTCCCTAACACAGATGTGACCAAGTTCTCTCATAGTGAGAGAATTCTTCAGCGGGTCACAAAAAATTAATTTTCATATCTGTTAAGTTTTAACTTAGATAAACTTCACAGTAAGACTACTTTTTTTTACAGTATAATTAATGTTACTATATCCTGAGCTATTTTCAGGTATTCCAGTATCAAGATCTTGGCTAATTGGAATCTTTTGCTGATAAAGTTAACTACTTTAGTAAGATGATACCTCGAGTTTTTCCTCATGTTATAGCTAAATTTATTGAAACTACGGTTGTGTATTCAAACAGACACGTTGCAGAAGGATTAAAATCAAAGAAATAATAATAATAATAATAATAATAATAATAATAATAATAATAATAATAATAATAATAATAATAACACAATAGAATATGCGATTAGTTTCCAAATTTTTTTGCACAAATTGGACGAAAGACAAGTTACTTTAGCCGTCCATTTCTGGATTTTAACACACACGATAAGGCAGCCTTTGGTTTTTGCTTACTTTTTCCTCTTCCTCCTCCTTCTCTTTTTTTTTTTCTTTTTCTTCTTTCGTCGGCCGCTTTCCTCCGGTATTATTATTATTATTATTATTATTACCCTCCTGGTGAGTTTTTCATACCTGGTTTTACTGGTGGTCTTTCACTGGAGTCTCAGTGGCAACAATTCTCCCGAGGTCTCCGGGACAATTCTGAGTTTTCTAGCCGATCTTAACAATGCTGTGGTTTGTGTGATCTCGATTCGAATTTCTCCAGCTGTCTTTCCAAGTCTTTAGGGGTCAATTCCAAGCGCCCCAGCTACAACTGTTATTACTAATATTTTCATGTTCCACAGCTTTTTTTACTCTCTTGCAAGATCCAAGTATTTTGGCTATCTTTTGGTTTTCTTTTCGTTTTACTTTATAATTCACTGGAAGAGCAAAATCCACCACATGTCAAGTCTTGTAAATTAATACAAGATCTCATCATCTGGTCGAGATTAGGTGCTCTTTTTTTTATTTCAGATAATTTCCTGCAGCTCATTTTTAGGATTGATAGTGGTTTATGCATATACCATTTGTTTATTTGGCAAAAATTTAACCTTTTGCAAAATTGTCAGTGGATCATTTTTCCTATCCAGTCATGCTTACTCTTATATTCCACTTGTGCCTGCTTTATATACATTTTTGACGTTAAATAACCTACAAAGGTTGATATACCATAAAACACATCTAAACCAAATCAAACTAAAAATAATCTCGCTTTGAGGTTCCGGTTTTGTAAGGTTACGTTTACATGTATTTTACTTTAAAACTAATACAATTATCGTTCGTCTGAAAACGTCAATTTAAAAACAAATACAGCATTGCCAACCATTGCAAAAATATTGTGCTCAATACAAAAATATCCCAGAACCAATATAACAATAATGTTATTAAAAAAATAAAATCCCCTAACACACAACTTTAAGATTCACAATTTTTTTACTATCTGGTAAGTTTTAGAAATCGTGAAACGTAATGTTGTGGGTTGGGTGATTGTATTCTTTTTTCTTTGAATATATATATATATATATATACACACACACACACACACACACACACACACACACACACACACACACACACACATATATATATATATATATAGGTGCACGTGTGAGTATTTTTGCATCAATTTATTGTTTATACAAGTTTGGTTAAAGACCACAGAACTTCCTTTTCATGATCTTATGTTTTTTCTCTAGTTTTCTTGCTACTTTCTTTGTGTCTGAGTCCAATTGATAGAGAAGGTTCTCTCGGTCTTGCTCGATCGTATCGATTGGGTCTTTTTCTTTGAAAGGGCAATTTTATTTTTAGACGAGATTAAACACTGAAAACTTGGAGACCGTTACAGACTCAAACGATACCAACAAAAAAAACCCTTCCCTGACGACGACGACGACCAATTGTAATGAGAACAGAACCTATGGCAACTTCTCTATCAACTGGACCCTGATACAAGGAAACTAACAAGAAAGCAAGAGAAAAACTTTATAAGATTATAACAAAAGAAAGTTCCGTGTCTTTAACCAAACTTGTATAAACAGTATATATATATATATATATATATGTATATATATATATATATATATATAATCAATAAAAAGATCAAACTTTTTATTCATAATGAGAATAAAATCTAACCTGTCATTTTAAAAGCTTTTTTCACATTATGAATAATATTTTGGTTCTTTTTATTGCTATTATTAAATTCTATACTACGAATATATATATATATATATATATATATATATATATATATATATATATATATATATCTGTGTGTCTGTGTGTGTGTGTCTGTGTGTATGTGTCTCTGTGTGTGTGTGTGCTTATCTTACTTATGGAATTGGCATGTCTCTGGTATATCTCTTATAGAATGGCCATATATCTGTAGGGTATCACGTGACTGCACCCTTTCTCGATCTTTTTTTTTGCCTCTAGTCTTTGTCCAATAGAGACGTCGTTTCTAAACCCTCCAATTGAACGGTAAAATTACATAGCCATCTTACCCACACTTGAAAAATAAGCTTTTTTCCATTGTACCCTCCTTCCACATCTAGAATACACAAAACAATACAAAAGGAAATCAGAATGACCCTTCAATTTTAGAGTAAACGTCTATAAATTCAAAATTTAATGTTGGCATTAAAATAAACTTCTCCAAGTAGGACATTATTTCCGCCAAACAGACCATAACTTTAACAGAGCAGCTGAATTCACCTGAATAGAAAATATCGAGGGAAGAAAAAACACCATCAAAAACTATATCAATTCTAGAAACCCATGAAGATAAATCGATACCTTGTCGAGAAACCTTTACCACAAATAAATGCAACTACGAATTAAAGGCGAAAAAAAGCTCGAGAAAGTGCTGTCATATGATACCCTATGGAGATATGCCCATTCTGTGAGTGAGATAAGCACACACACACGCGCGCGCGCGCGTGCGCGCACACACACACACACGCATTTGATTTGATCCCTCAAATACTTATGAAAATGTTTTTAAAGTTTCTTATCTTAAAAATCCTCACTGAATTTTCCACTTAACGACATCTTCGAGAAATAAATAAAATCAAATTATTGATAAACATGGACAAAATCGGACGACTGTGTCGTTTAAGCTCAAGTTCAAATTTAATTCACACATGAAGCCAATCCTTTGGTATTCATAAACTTTCCCGTCTTGAAATATAAACAGTCATGACATAAATATCTCTGATGATCGCTGAATGCTAAAATCGGTCGGGATCAACGAATTTCTTAAAAAATATATTTTACCAACACATTTAAGAGTGTGTTCTTTCGTTCTCAACACACACACACACACACACACACACACACATATATATATATATATATATATATATATATATATAAACATAATAAAGCTTTTATTAATTTATTCATAGATAAAAACTGCATGATATGGTATATGCACATGCATGTTAGTTGACTGTGTAATTTTATCTCCAGACTCACGCGCATATATATATATATATATATATATATATATATATATATATATATATATATATATATGTCTGCATGTATGCGTCTATTTTAGTATGCACACGATACGTGAATACGTAAATTTGTATAAAGAGATAATAAAAAGTCTATTTGAAAGAGATATTATTCCTCTTCTGTCACTCCCTTACAGTTTGAAAACAATGGCGTTTTGGTGTTTTTACAAGAATAAATGTTATTCTCTGACGTTGGCCTTGGTTCCCATGCCATTTTACAACATCGTTCCTCCCTAATCCTGAATATGACCAAACATGAATGGTTATTTTCCTTTAAATGACCAGACTTGAGAAGAGAGATCTTCTTTCGTTCACACGTGCCAAACAGATGACAAATAATTTCTAGGTTTCATTTAAGACGGAGTTTAGGTAAAGATTAAGATTATCACTTGGTAGATTCGTTTAGATGTCCCTGATGTAAACACTCGCCTTTGTTTTCAGATTTGATAAAATAAAGATAATATTGGTAATATGTTGCTTTAGTCATGTGTCTTTCTGTGTCTGCTTTGATAAATTGACGATTTGAAAATGAAATGCGTAGCATTGTCAACCACAGAACACAAATACTGGCATGAACGTCTTCTGATGGAAAAAATAATTTAAAAATTAAGAAGAAAAATAAAATAAAACAAAAAACAAAACACAGACAAGACAGGAAACGAAATAAAACGTTTTAAACAAAACGAAATAAAAAAAAAAAAATCAGTTTTATCGCTGAGAGTATTCGAAATATCTTTATAATTATATTCAAAACTTTTTGACCGATGCGCCCCTCGGCTTTCTTCCGGAACCAACTCGGAACATCGAACCGAACCCTTTATTTAATTTACTGGGACAGATTGTTCTATTTCCGTTAAGCATAACAAAAAAAAAATCAAAATTTGAAAGAAACAAATCGAAAAAAAAAACCATACAAAACAAAAAGAAAACAAACAAGCAATAAAAAGTAAAAAAACAAAAAAACAAAGCAAAGATAAAACAAAAAACAATCAAAATAAAAAATAAAAGCAAAAGCAAAAGCAAACAAAGCAAAACAAAAAATTACAAAATATCAAAGTAAAAACCACCACCACCAAGAACAACAATAACAACCACAAACATCAGTGATACAAGTCTGCGAAACAATTAGAACTATTGCTATAATTTTCGGCCAGTTGGATAATGAATGAAGAACGTAGGTAGTCAGCCTAGTTGTTTGAATAGGAGAAAATCTTGATCAGCCGCTAATTCTACCACGAGTCGAATATATTTCATCTCGTATCTATGTATGTCTTTCTCACCAGCACAGTATACCTATATCTTATGTCCACTAGATTTCTGGTACATTACAACTTATTCAAAATACAACTTCTCTCAACGTGTTTTCGGGGGGCTGTCCTCGTGGTGAAATGGTTAAAGCGATGAACTGCGGAATCGTAGTACGCAAGTTCGTACTCCAGTCGCGCTATTACGTTCACTTTCGTGCAAATACCCTTGGGAAAGGTATGAACCCCCTTATCCTCCCAGCTATGGGTTAAATAGCACCACTACTGTTCTTCTAGAAGAATAGCTTTGGCATTAAATAACCTACAAAGGTTGATATGCCATTAAACGAAAGAAACCAACCAAACCAAACCTCAATGTGTTTTCCCTGATATCTTCAATTTCTCAACCTGCATCGAACGACAACGGGGTCATTTCCAGACCATTTTATTACTCAGTTGTGTTAGCAAGGAATAGCGGGTCACAGGCCACAAGATTTTGGAGAATAAAAAAAAGAAAAAGATATTCTAGAAATGATAACGCATTTGAGTACTTTTCTAGGAGAGGGCAAATTTATTTCTAGATGTGATGAAACACTGATCTAAAGACGAAAAAGCACTTTAATTTGGAATTCAGAGTTATCCTTCACTTAGATTAGCTGCTCTATCAAGAGTAGAGAACCTAATCAGTCCTACTAACACACAAGTCAGTAGGTTTTGCACTGAGTTAGGAAAAACCGACAGCAAAAGTTATACAACTTTAGTCACAAGACAAATTGTTGTGCCTTGGTACATTAAGGAAGGAGGAAAACAAAGGAGTTGACGAGAATATTGATGAGTTCTAAAAACTTTAATGTCAGCTTGAGTAATAACCCTGTACTGAGAGTCGTACAAAGGGAAGAAAACAGTTACGGATGTTAGTGCAAGAATAAAGCATCTAACTTCAACCTTCGAGGACCAGTTGGTCTAGAAGGAATGAATAAATGATAAAGGAATGATCTCTAGAGAAAGCAATGGTCCAAAAATTGAATGCGCTCTCCTCTTGTTGAAGTTGGTCTGTTCTGCAGCTAGAATGAGTGAGGAAGAGAGGAAGAAAGTGTTTACACAGCCTTATATATTGCCCGGGAAAGTCATCCGAGCAGAATGGCATAAATCATTTTCATTGGTCGAAAATATAAATCGAAACTTCAACGGCCAGAATAATTCCCGCGCCAAACAATAAATTTGAAATTATTTCTTTCTGCTACACTTCCTTCAAAACTCCTTGAAAGAAGTTCCTGAAAAACACCTTCGATTACAATGTGTTGAAAAGTGAAAATAGGATTATCGTCTTCTTTATAGAAGCGGGGTCATAAAAAATCCTTTTCTGTTCTTTTATTTCTAGCATCATGGGAAAAATGTATTTATTTTGTTTTCTCTTAATTCTTTTTTTTTTTTTTCATTTATTTTATTCTATCTTATTTTCGCTCAAATTAAAACAGGCTTTTGTCCATTTTACAGACATTGAAAAAGCGAACAGGAAACGTGAAATGTATGAAAGACATCGGCAACGAGGAAAGAAAAAGACCACTGATTATCAAAGACGACGGAAGAGGTCAGTTTCATCTGAAAAACACGTCGAAACGCTGGTCGTTGTCGATCCCGTCATGATGAATTATTACTTTAACGAAGATATGGAGACGTACGTTTTGACCATCATGAATATTGTAAGTTTTACTTATCATTTGGTTATTCATTTATAATTGAATACTGAGCAATGATTAGTTGTATCATTATTAATTTAGATAAGTATTTTTTTTTCCCTTTCTTAATTTCTACTCGTTTCATTATATCTACAACTATGTTCATTGAAAAAAATAAAGCATTAGCTCCTGGTAAGATTCGAACTCACGATTAAATTTGCCTTTCATTCATAGTAAATAGAAATACTTTTCTTCTTTCTTTTTTTCTATTTACCAAATGTAATCTAGTCTGGCACAAGGCCATAATAGTGGAGTAAAGGAAATAATGATCTACCTAGTAGAATGTCTTGAACGAATTGAAAAAAATCAACGTGGTCTTGGGGGCATCTATTCCTTATATTCACTTACTAAGCATAGTGTAGTGATATCAACCAATCACGTGCCGTCTTGTGCAGACAAGACGATATATATTTACAATAGGTGTGGATAGTGGTAACCAGACCAGACATGCGTACTGGCAAGCGCAAAGCTACGACACGATACATAGTTTACTTTACCAGAAATATGAGGAACTCAGAACTGACCCGACTAACAATTGTCTGCTAAACTAACTAGCTGACCATACGATATGAAGTATCTTTAAAAAGTTTCGCTTTGAGTTGACAAAAGGTTGTAAATATGGAGAACCTAATGGGGATCACATCCTGTGCTCAGTAGTAAATGTCATATGTTGAATATTTGGGTCTCTTCTACACGCGAAGGTGGGGGGCTCTCCCGATTGGCCTGTCTCCTTTCTTTACTTTACATGCTTCTTCTTCAATGGCTGCATTGCAGTAACGTTTAAACAGAGATATCTTCTACTGGGAAGAATAAATACTAAAATACTTTTTGTGTGCACACTTTGTTTATTAATTTCTTATCTAAGAGGCCTTTTTTTTTTTTACTGATAACCCGACTACTTCAGGGCGTGGCCATATTGTTCATGGATGAAAAAATGTACGCACGCCGTTTTTGTACATGTGTGATCATCAATGACTAGGGAATCAGCAGAAGTTTCTGTCTAAATTCTAATCTTTCTTGGATCATGTTATCACACTTATCCAATGAGAACTGAACTTTCAATTGATCTCAAAGTCACAACACATCACTCAAACCAAGTGAAATTCTAATGGTCTGGATTTATTCAAAGTAATGTAAACTTCATGTCAATGACAGATTCAGCTGCTTTACCATTTAACTCATTATCATCATCATGTCCTGCTGCTAGCACAAATTTCCCTGACTCTCTCTCGTCTCTCTCTCTCTCTCTCTCTCTCACACACACACACACACATACATACACACATACACACCATTCGTCTCTATCATCCATCACTTCCAGCAGGTCCTCAAGACTACATCTTAGGTCCGTACAGAGCTGTTATAGATAGGTTCTTGTTAGTCGTCCACCACTTGCACGTCTGTGTGAAGGGTTCTATTGGAGAACGTCGCTTATGAGTTCGTTCTTACTTCTCCGGCTGTGTGTTGCATGTCTTGTTAGTCTTATTTGGATGGTTTTATTGATGGGAAGTATGTGGCTGTACAACTACTAGTTGTGAAATGTTGCTTCTAGGATTTGTTCAATATGACTCGTGGCATTCTTGTGCAATTTCCGTCTAGCTTTTTCTCTATACACTTAGTCAGCGTCCATGTGGTGAATTCATATAGTAGAATCACTGCTTAGAAAAGAATTGCTTTTTAATTTATCAGATAGGTTTCACTTCCATATGATAGATAACTGATTGATAGCAATCCATGCCTTCGCTCGTCACACATTGATGTCATTTTCAGTAGATGAGACGCTACTTCTAAGGTAAGTAAACTTCTAAGGTAAGTAAACTAATTTCAGAGAGCCATCATTTAGAGTGGTGATCTCTCCTTTTTGATTAAAACACATGTAATCCATTTTGTTGGCATTCATATGGAGGTCAATGCAACTAGAATTCGGTTTGGGTAAGTGTATTTGCAACAAGCGCTATGTCATCTGTGTAGTCTGTCTGTAATAGTTGGTGCAGGATATCATCTGCTTCTTGCCTTTTTAAGTGTAAAGCTATTTTCTTTCATTAGATCTCTCAATGTTCAAAGTAACCAAGGTATATTATGAACAGATATAGAGCTATCGTATCCTTTCCATGAACAATTATCCAACACCAAGACATCCATGTTCTGCTTCAAGTATAGTTCAACATCCCTGGTGATAATTTTTCTGGATCATTCTCTTCAAAGTTCAAATTTGTTCAGGTCCAAGTAATTAGCCAATATCAGTCTAAGAGAGGTTTTTTTAAAATCTTTAACTTATAATCATGTTGTTTTTAAAATCAAAGGGAGTTCCTTTGGTGTAATGGACTGCAGCCTGGAAATAAGCCAGTTTGAATTCCATTTGTGCTGGTATATTCCCTTTCATACTAATACCTGTTAAGATCAGCCAGAATACCTGCTCAGTTGTCTGGGTTTGTAGAATACACCAACTTCTTCTCTGCAGAGAGGTACGACTCCTGCAACAAGTGTCCCGATATGACACTAAACAATCTAATGGTGAAGTTCCAGTAATGCTGGAGCTTTGGGGAATGCAGAGTACTCATTCATAGACATTGCTCCTAGGTCCATTCTGACTCGGAGTGGTAGCACTTGATAGGGACCTATCTATAGGTCAAATGGAACTAAACTGAGTACTTATGCTAAACTAAATTGAAATAGAACTGTTTTTGACATTGAAGCTGCATACTAATGCTAAACAGAACTGTTTTAAATAGAACTGTTTTAAATAGAACTAAACTGTGTACTTACGCTAAACTGAATTGTTTGAAATAGATCTGTTTCGACATTTAACTGAACTGTTTTGATATTTAACTGTTTGTAAACAAAAACCATATTTATATTAAATTGAATTGTTTGAACCTTGATTTGGCCTTAAATGATCTGAAAAGGGTTGATACCCATAAAATAAAACAACCAACCAGCCAACCAACTAATCAACCAACCAGCCTCTAAAGAGTCTGGGAGTCACTAAACTCTAGTTAAGTCATAAACCATTGGCCTAATGAGTAGAGTGTTTGCCTATGGTCCTGGAGACCTGGGTTCAATCCCAGGTTGAGTCATACCAAAGATTAAAAAAATGTTTCTTGGTGCCTCCTTGCTTAGCATTCAGCACTATGAGGTGAAGATCAAGGATAAAGTGGTGCAATCCAGGGAATGGAGTAGTGCCCTCCCCTACACCACAGTGTAGTAGCTATTGAAAAGGGAGCCTTCGGGTCACCCTTGACTAAGGTCACCAACTTACTATATTAAAGTGAAAATCAATTATATGCACCAGAATAGCAAGTGTAGATTATGTGGTGATAGAATGAATCCATTAATCATATAATAAGCAAATGAGGCAAACTAGCACAAAAAGAGTATAAGACTTGACATGACTAGGGGGGGAAAGGTGATCATCTTGAAATTGTGCAAGAAATTGAAATTTGACTATTTTACCAAATGGTACATACACAAACCAGAATCTGTCCTGGAGAATAAGTCTCATAAAATTCTCTGGGATTTTGAGTTACAAACAGATGACCGGATTGGGTGGTCCACTAAAAAAAAGGAACTTGTTGAATAGTGAACTTTGCTGCCTCAGCAAACCACGAGTGAAAATCAGCAAAAGCAAAAAGAGAGACAAGTATATGGACCTTGCTAGAGAAGTAAGAAATCTGTGGAACATGAGGGTGACGGTGATACCAATTGTAACTGGCATACAAGGAATGGTCCCTAAAAGCTTGGAAAGGGTTGGAGAAGAATTGGAAATTGAAGGACAAATTGAGACTATCCAAACTATATCAATGTTGAGATCAGCCAGAATATTGAGAAGAGTCCTGGAGACCTGAGTGAACTTACTGTCACTCAATTTCCTGAGAAAGAGCATCAGCGAATGCTGGTGTGAAAAAATCACAAGGAGTTAAATAATAATGATAAAGGACTAGAAGACTTAGAAATCAGTTGACAAGTAGAGACCATACTGACTACAACATCATTAAACTCTGTCAGAATACTGAGAAAAGTCCTGGAGACTTGAGGTGATATGCTGTCACATAAAACTCCAGTGAAATGATGGCATGAAAAACTCTCAAAGGAGTAAAATGATTATAATAATATTTCCTCTGGTTTTTATTCTTATGTCTGTGTTTGAACTTGCCATTTTTACTTTAGCCAATTCTTTTGACACATCTCAACCACATTTTTTAGAATTCCCCGACTGTCAAACAGAGATTACTCTGTTTGTAGGATTCCTATAAGTCTCAAAACAGCAATGATAAATCATATCTATGGTTATGCCAGCAATTGGACTGGCAGTTAGAATGCATCATTTACCTCCAGCTGGCTGGCTGTGTTAGAAAACCAGAATAAATCTTAAAAAATTCAGTTCTTGCCTTGTTTATTTATCTGTTCTGTTTTACATTCTCTTTAGGTCATCCATTTATGTTCACTTCACACTAATGCCCTTGGGAAAGAGATGAGTACACTTCTCCTTCACCCACTAGCAAAGAATAAATAGTAGAGCAGTTGGAGCCTTTTAGCCTTGTACTTATTTACCTAACTTCTCAATCAACTGTAGGATGTAACATAGATTAATTTTGAAACAACGTATGGCTGGCTTGAATGCAGAATTTACCTTCTCCTAGATCAGTGATAGCGTTTGATATATAGATAGATAGACAGAAGCAAAAGGAGCCATATAGATATGAATAGATTGATAGATATGAACCAAATGAGATAGATAGATAGATAGATAGATAGATAGATAGATAGATAGATAGAATTAGAATGAGACAGACATAAACAGTGTGATAAATAGACAGATACGTACTGTGTGAGATTGATAGACAGAGATATATAGATTTAAGTAGAATGAGACAGATATAATCAGATTGAGAGATATGAACAGAATGAGATAGCTAGATAGATAGATAGATAGATAGATAGGAGTAAAATGAGCCTGTCCTATCTTGATTTTCATATTTACATTATCATCACCATCATCAAGGTATCTGAACAACATGGATTCTTTTAAATATCTCTCATCATCAGTCCCTATTGACCATCACTCTTGGCAATTCATCTAGACAGCAATCAGTGTCTGCACAGAGCTGATGAATATAAATTTTTGCTGGTCAGCCAACATGGATATATCCAGTAGGGCAGGTTGATTTGTCGCTTTTTTGGAAATTCAATATAACTTTCATGTCGAAAGCTGGGGTTTGGTCTTATAAGAACTGACACCAAATATTAGATTCCTAACTTCAAAACACAGTTAAGCATTTAATTTTAAATATCATCTACAAAAATATACAGAAACACCTTATTTCCACAGGATTTTTCTGACAAACTGACTTCAGAATTTCATTATTTCAGTGATAAATCCAGATAAAATTGATATTTTTAATTAGATAAAAAGAATGGAAAATATATTAAATATTTTAAATTTGTATGGTTCATTGAACATTACACTAAAACCTACAGCACGTATAAGATTATGTAACGATAGAACTAAATTGTTCAGCATATTTTCCTTTTGATGAAAATGCTGTCTTTTTTGGTGGCACAATGATTTGGTTATAATGTGCTTTTATCTTGCTTCCTGTCTATACACAATCTATGAAGCTTCTATTGTTAATTTAACATCTCTTTACACACTTTGTGAGTGGGCAGGTAAATTTGGAAATTTCAATTCTGTTCATTCAATAGAGATTCTATGAGTTCATTCCAAGAAAAACCTTCTGCAAGTGTAGGTTCACAAACCCCACTTTGTGAGAGGTCAATCAAAGTTGACCAATGTGTGGCTTCAAAATTGATTGAAATAATTTTCATTAATCTTTTCATTGGTGGTTCACTACTTCTGAAAAAAAAATTGGAAAATTTACCCACACTTGATTATATTTTTGGGATGTAATTTGAATAAAACTTATAAGTATTCTTGTATATTGACATACTAATTAAGTATGAATAAATGTTTATTTTCCTGATGGACAAAATCTTTTTATGGCCTCTTCCCTCCCCTCCAATTCATTGGACTTCAACATTGACAACAAAATATTTTCTAAAAGCAAAACAAAAACATTGTTCAGTAAATTTTTAATGCAACATTCTGGATTTCAAGTGACGGTTTCATTACTCTGTGGATCATATTAAAGATATACAGTTGTTGGTTATATTCAAACCAACTAACTGCTTACACCTCTGGGGCACCTCTGGTGGTGTAACGGTTAGCAAGCTAGACTAGCAGACCTACACAAGTGAGTTCGAGTCTCATTGGGCGCCCCATTCATTCAGTCTTGTGCCACATCAAAGCAAAGCGCTTTGTAAATTAGGGGTATCCTCGTGGTGTAATGGTTAAAGAGATGAACTGCGGAATCGTAGTACGCGAGTTCGTACTCCAGTCGCGCTATTACGTTCACTTTCGGGCAAATACCCTTGGGAAAGGTATGAACCCCCTTATTCTCCCTCCAGCTATGGGTAAATAGTAGGACGGACTAGGTTTTTCAGCCTTGGTGAGGCAACTAGTCTAGGAGAAGGAAAACTCTGAATTCAAAACCTGTTAAACTCCGCTTGAAAATTGACCTTGTGTCATATCCTGCCCGAGCGGAGGGGTTGGTAAATAGTAACTAACTGCTTACACTTGAATGCTTAACAGGACAATGGCGCGTAATTTATCTGAGTTTTGGTGGATACACACCTCTGATCCATAAATACATTAACCTGATGGCTTTGAGGTTCAATTTTCCAAGAAGCAAATCTAGGGTTCACGTTCCCTTGAGAAATGCCTACAGCATATTCAAGAAGTAATCATTGGTCACCAATGCCTTTGCAGGGAGATAAAAATTATCTAGAGGGCCACTGATAAGTTCAAATTTTACCTGGGGCAAATCTTGGTAATTACTTCAACAAAGTTTCCCTAGAAGATTAGTGAAAGTATTTGGGCTTCTTGTTGTTCCATCAATTGTTTTAAAGATGACTCTAAATGGAAGATTGTAATGATGATGTGAAAAGCCAATGGTGTGTACCTTTCTTTTTAGTTTTTTCTTCAGAGCTGTCACCATCCCTGCTTCACAACCAGTGTTTGTACTGGTACTGTCCACCAGAACTGCCATAACAGTATTTATATTGTTATACACTTCTGGAGCAGCAGCAGCAGCATCCCCTGCTATATAAACACTACTTGAACCAATGTTGGGTATGACTTGGTGGGTAAGATATTTATTTGAGGTGCCCATCTCTTTTGTGAATGTTAAGTGACACTCTGGTCCCTTACTTTTTAAAATTTTTTGTCACCATTTTCTTCTATAATCTCCTTGTATAGCAAAGTGTCCTTATCCAATCGGCAATCCACTCCAGTGCATATGAAATTGTCATAGTCCTGGATATGCTTATTTAGTTTAGATTTGTCTTGAATAATGTTGTTTTAAGGAATTAAGAAAGCCCATATCCGTTAGATCTAATAGAAAGACATTAGTAAGACAAGTCCCAAGGTTTGATGATACATTACCCCAAATAAGTTCCATAGAATAACTTGGGACTTTTAAAAGACTGTAAGGTCCCTTAAACTTTCTCCCTGGCTCAAAACTGTCATCCATTGCTTCTTCACTGCAAGATATCTGTGAAAAAATACTGGAAGTATCGCGTGAAGAATCTTGTTGCTATTTGTCTAACCTCTGAATTTTGCTAAAGTTTTTTTGTATTTTTTGACAGTAACTGAATTCAGACTCCAATCATCTTTACTTGTGGACAAATACCCCTGGGAAAGGTCTGAACCCCTTTATCCCCAGGCTATGGGATAAATAGTACCACTATTGTTCTTCATAAAGGATGGCTTTGGCATTAAATAACCTCCAAAGTTTGTTATGCCATTGAACAAAGAAAGTAAAGCAGACTAATCAGACATCATATTGATGCAGTTAAAGATGTTGGAATGCAGTGGTATTATAACGGTATTAACATTTATTGACAAGTGCCCAAAATTTTCTATTTTTTTAGATTGTAAAAATTATCTTAATATTAAAGAAAAAGCTATGCAATCTAACATTGAAGAAAATCAAAGCATAAAAAGATTTTATGAAAGCTTTTGTTTATCATGAAGTTTTAAATGAGAAAAATATTCTTTTCTGCAATTTAATTCATCTGTTTTATTCACTCAATTCATCTCTTTCTTTCTCTCTCTCTCTCTCTCTCTCTATATATATATATATATATATATATATATATATATATAAATATATATCAAAGTTTAAAACAAAAGTTATAAAACAATTAAGAATAATATTTCTTTGTAATTACTTACTTACATGAATTGAGAACAATTATTTATAAATTGTTCTCAACTAGATTTAACCTTAGGTCATAGGCAGTGGAAAAAGTTTTTTTAAAGAGGTTTTAATAGAGTTGATATGTGAGAAAAAACATCACAAAAATTAACCAGTAGTATAGCATATCTATTTATTAAATGTATATATATATATATATATATATATATATATATGGATATATAGCTAATTATTGAGTAATATTATTCATATAGACTAATGAAAATGTGAATTTTTCATTGGCTCAGCCAGTTTGTTAGAGAAATATAGAAAACCCACATCACATTAATTAAAAATTATATATATATTGGGTTGAATCATAAATAATTTCCATTTGTTAAAAGCAAGTTGCAACAATGCATTTCAAACTTCCAAGGTTTTAAACATAACCAGAAATTAAACGATTAAAATTTTGCCATCATCAGTCATTTTTATTACAGAAGGGAAAAAGGGTGCATCATAATTTAATCTAAGATCGCACCCTCTTAAAATGGAGCAACTTAAAGTGCATATTTGACATGCAATATGGTAAAAGTCTAAGAATAACAAAAACACTCCACAAACTGTTAAGAAAACTTGTAGTGCTTATGGCAAGATGTCATTACTGACTGCCAAGTCCAAGACTTGTTTTCAAATTTTCATTCTGGTGATACATCATTGAGAGATAAACCTAGATTAAGATATTCATTAGACTCCAATCAAGATGTTTTAAGAGAATTGGTGGAATTCAATCTGCAAAAAAGTACTCCAGAATTAGCACTTGAACTCAACAGATAATCTGCCACCATTTGAAAAAGATAGGAAAAGTGAGCAAGCTGGGCATTTGGATTACTCATACTCTTAGTAAGAAGAATGAGAAAGATCACATACCCAGAGCAACAAATCTTCTAAGGCAGAGAAATGATCCATTTAAGAATATCATTACAAGGGAATAAAAATGGGTCTTTTATGACAATGTTCAATGCAAAAGGCAGTGAATTAACAAGGGTGAATGTCTGCTGCCAATCCCAAAGGCAGAACTTCATGGAAGAAAAGTTATGATGTTTGTATGGTAGGATCACAGCAGTATTATTCATTTTGAGTTTTTAACCACAATTAGACACTCAATGCAGACTTATACCCTCAACAACTGTAAAGTGTGTATGAAAGAAATCATACCACTCTCATCAATACAAGAAATTTTGAGCTTCTCCGTGATGCAAATCCACATTCAGCAAGAATCATGCAGAAAAAAATATTAGACTTAAGCTGGTCTATTCTACCCCATCCACCATATTCACCAGACCTTGCACCAAACTGCTGTCCTTCTACAAGGATGTCTTTATCAGTAAATAACCCATGAAGTTTGTTATGCCCTTAAATAAAATAGGTTTTGCACCATGTGATTTCAATCTTTTTTTGTTCTCTACAAAATGTTCTGAATAACACAAAATTTTCTAAAGAATATTTGGTGAAAACATTTGTGGAAAACTTCTTGAGGTTAAAACCAGCTGAATTTCACAGGAGAGAAATAAACAAGCTACTGAAGAAATGACAAGATGTGATTCAAAATAATGGCAAATATACTACTGAAATTTATTCATTGATAAATTATTCATGAATGAATTATATTTGACTAAAATGGAAATGATTTATTACTCAACCGATATTTGTCACTGCCTCCCATAGTTTAAATAAATATTTTCTTTTTACTCAACCACATAAAAAGAAAATATTTATTTGAACTATGTTTTTATCATGATTCTTTTGCTTGTTTTCAACCTTTCGTAATAATTGGACTCAATAGTATTCACCTATTAAAGATAATTTATATCAATGATTTTAAAATTTACACAAGAAAATTTTTATATTGTAAAAAGTATTGTACTTTAAAAGAAACAGAAGAATTAACTGATATCAATGTTTTTAAACAAGACAATAGAAAAAAAATTACCAACAAAATCTTTTCCTTTGCACATAATCATAATGATTTTGAGTGCCACTTAGATTTGTCATATCTATTCTAGACAATATAGGGAAAAACAAGATACTTCTTGAAAAAGGAATATTATTTCAGAAGCCTTTGCAGTTATTGCAGATCTAGACTATTATTGAAAAAGAATTATCATTACTGTAATCTCAGTATTTAATCAACCCCTCACAGTGTTAGGATGTGACACAAATTTGGTTTAATATGGAGAGCTCAGCAGGAAGCAAGGCTTCCAGGGAATGGGTGCAAAAATTGCTCAGTTTTTTTGGCATTGCCCTTCATGGGCACATCAAGTGGTAGTCAATAAACCTAGCCCTTACTCCTTTTATGTGAGGAGGCAGGTGCTGCCTTGGGAAAAGTCTCTCTTAGAAGATGAACGATTAATTTTTAGAGACCACCCTGCACAACAGTCCAATCTCTCATGAAAATATTATTTTCTTAGTCTTCATATCTTCTTATATAAACCTAGAATATCATTGAAAAAGAATTATTGTTTCTTTTGTCACTGTATCTTCATATACAAACCTTGACAATTACTGAAAAAGAATTTTCATTTCTCTTGTGGGGAGTGGGTGTCCTCATGGTGTAATGGTTAAAGCACTGGACTGCAGGATCGTAGTAAGCGAGTTCAAACTCCAATCATGCTATTATGTTCACTTTTGGACTAATACCCTTGAGAAAGGTATGAACCCCCTTATTCTCCCGGCTATGGATTAAATAGCATCATAGCTCTTCTTCAAGAAGGATGGCTTTCACATTAAGTAACCCACAAAGGTTGATATGCCATTAAAGAAAGAAACTAAGCTAAACTAATTTATCTTGTTTCTGTGTTTTCATTTACAAACCTTGATTCTTGTTAGAAAAGAATATTCATTTCTCTAATTTTTAAATCTTCATATACAGACCCAGGCTATTATTGAAAAAGAATTATCATTTGTCTAGTCCCTGTGTCTTCATATACAAACCATGACTCTTATAGAAAAAGAATTATAATTTCTCTTGTCTCTATGTCTTCATGTACAAACCTAGATGAATATTGAAAAGCAATTATCTTCCCTGTATTCTCTGTGTCTCCACATGCAAATGTGGAACATTCTGCAAAAAATCAGAACAACTTTCAAATATAGGTTAAGGGAAATTACAGATTTCTTTCCAAAATTAATGGCCTTGACATTTACACCAGATTGACTTTTTGTCTGATGCATTCATCTTTTCTCAAGTTACATCACAGATTTGGTTAAATGTTTTTAAAACTTATTTGGCATTTTTGCGTATATGTGTATGTGAAGATAAATTATTCTGCATCTCATGCTTTCTAAGCACATTCTTGTTATCTCAAGTACTTAAAAAGGCAAAAAATGTCTGGGTTTCTAAATTAGGTGAAAAAAGCCCTGTATACCATAAAGGGTCTGATGCACTTGTAACAAAAAGTAAAATAAAATAAACTTGGGTTGGTGGGGCTGATAGAAAGATAGCTATGTCTTTATGTCATATGAAGGCCAAGTGGTTATAAAATATTTAAGTCAGATGTAACAGATACAAGAAAAGAAACTAGGGCAGAGTATAGAGGCTATCACCCCGGGTAGATATTCCAACATTTTTATTGCAGTATAATCTTGCCACAGATTGACAAAGATAATTCTTTAGCTCTTGGAGAATTTTCCTGCATTCACCCTGATAGGAATTTGGTATTATATTAATGGGGCATTATAGGTTTCATTTTTAGTCTTGTATTTTATTGTTTGATAAACAAGGATTTAAGCTTCTATATTGATACAACAGAAAAGTAAAGAAAATGAAAAAGAAAATATAGAAAAGTGAATGAAAGAAAAAAGAAAGAAAGAAATTATGTCAAGAAAGAAATTAAGTAAAGAAAGGAGAAAATGAAAAAGGAAGAAAAAGAGGAGGAAAGAAAAAATAAAAGGAAAGTAATAAATGAAGAAAGAAAGAAAGAAAGACAGAAAAAAGAAAAGAAGGAAAAATGGAAAAAGAAAAGGAAAAAAAGAAAGAAAGAAAAAGAAAAGAAAGAAAGAAAAGGAAGAGATAAAAGGAAAGTAACGAATAAAGAAAGTAAAGAAGAAAAAGAAATAACAGATAAGGAAGCATAAAAATAAGAAAAGGAAAGTAAAAATAAATGGAAAGTAAAAAGAAAATAAAGACAGGAGGGAAAAAAGAAAAAAGAGAAGAGGAAAGTAATGATAGAGAAAAAAAGGAAAAGAAAAGAAGGCAATATTCATGTTACACACACAGACATATATATATGGTATACTTTGGCGGCAAATCATTATCAAAAAAGGTTTGGTAGAATACCGCAGATTGTTTTTTTTTTTAAATCTTCAAGTGAAGATGTTCAAGTCTTATTACTAGTTTTCTTATTTCAAGGTCAAGTTGGTAAAGAAAGAACCCTGTATTAGCCCAAGAACTTTTGACCATTTCACTGGTCATATATATATATATATATATATATATATTGCAGGCCATTGGTCTAATGAGTAGAGTGTTTGCCAAGGGTCTGGGAGTCATACCAAAGACTCAAAAAATGGTATTAGATGCTGCCTTGCTTAACACTCAGCATTATAAGGTTAGGATCAAGGGTAAAGTGGAGCAATCAAAGGAATGGAATAGCACCCCCCTACACCTCAGTGTAGTACCTATTAAAAATGGGTCCTTCAACTAAGGTCGTCAACTTATATATATATATATATATATATATATATAATGTTTATGATATAATCATATGATTTGCTATATTTATAAAAATAGTTCTCACGATCAATGATTGAGCATATTTCTATCTTAGTTTGAATATCATAGAAACAAAATAAATGGCATTTGGTGTCTCTTGTTTTTTTTACCTGATGATTTCATTGGTGAGAAACTGATAGTCACTAAGTTGCATTGATTCTGTATCTAAAATATTCAAAACATTTTTTTCAACATAAGTCCACATGTGTCTTCTTTCAGGGTTTCAGTGCTTGGATCTCATTAGCCAAAAAAGTTATTGACAGCTGATATGA
>OY757927.1:47900521-47983021 GCA_963585895.1 Sepioteuthis lessoniana | reverse complement strand
GAAGGAAGAGCCATTGCTAAACATCTTTGTTGTGGCAACACACTACCACTTCCTATAAAACTAGAAAAACTAATTCAGATTTCTATCTTAATTTCTTTGCAGATAAGATCCATATAAAGGAAAACGGTGTGCAACAAATCTAAAATCTGTGTAAGGCTTAGAACTTTTTCAACAACCCTTGTATATATATTTATATATATACATATCTATGTAAAAAATCTTTTGTTGATCCCATGAGATAATAAAAGTAAATATTTTAAAATAAAATGGTTTCCGAGGGGATTTGTTTTTAAGTTATTTATTTATAAATTGGTTTGAGTGTGGGTCATGGCAGCGTTTCCAGAATTTACTCAGAAATCCTCCAGAAGTTCCACATGAACTGGTCAAGGGGATTATAAGTAACAATTAGACATCAAACTAGGACCATTTGCACAAGAACTCGACTCATTACTGAGAAAAATTAAAAAAAAAAGAAAAGCAGCAGGGCTCAATGAAATACCCACAGAAGTATGGAAGACCAAACAATTTCACAGCATACTACTCTGACTCTGTAATGCCTATAGACAGATGGATAAAGGGATGCATCCTCCCTTTCCCTAAAAAGGTGACCTCGGATTAGCCAACTACCGAGGTATAACCCTTACATCTATAGCAGCCAAGATATACAATGCTCTACTACGCAACTGCATAGAACCCAAAATTGAGAAGATGCTTAGGAAGAACCAGAATGGCTTCCGGAGGAATAGATCCATGATGTCACAAATTTTGACTATCTATTGAATTCTTGAAGGTGTACATGCATAAAACCTAGAGGCAACAATAGTATTTGTTGACTTTACCCAGGCCTGTGACTCCATTCACAGAGGAAAGATGGAGCAAATTCTAATTGCCAATGGTCTACCAAAAGAAACCGTCACAGCCATAATGATGCTGTATAGAAACACAAAAGTAAAAGTCCATTCCTACAGACTATTTCGACATTGTAGCAGGTGTACTGCAAGGAGACATATTAGCACCATACTTCTTTATCATCTATCTAGACTGTGTGCTTAGAACATCTATTGATAAAATCAAAGAAAACGGTTTCAAGCTAACAAAGGAAAGAAGCAGACGGTACCCAGCACAAACAATTACCGACGCTGACTACGTCGATGACATAGAGCTTCTGGCAAATGCACCGGCCCAAGCCCAAACCCTGCTACATAGTCTGGAATGAGACACTGCAGGTATAGGCCTCCATGTCAAATCACACAAGATGGAATGAATGTGCTTTAATCAAACAGGTGACTTCTCCACACTAAAGGGTAGCTTTCTGAAACTAGGAGACAAGTTCACCTCAATAAGAAGCAGTGTCACATCAACCAAGACAGACATCAACACATGACTAGCAAAGGCATGGACCGCTATCGATTGGCTATCGGTCATATGGAAGTCAGACCTGACCGATAAAATAAAATGCAATTTCTTCCAAGCAGCGGTCATGTCGATACTGCTATATGGATGCACTACATGGACGCTAACTAAACGTATGGAGAAAAAGCTTGACGGCAACTGCAAGCAATATTGAATAAGTCCTGAAGACAGCACCCCACAAAGCAACAGCTGTACGGCCACCTATCACCCATCACAAAAACTATCAAAATTAGATGAACTAGACATGCGGAACACTGCTGGAGAAGTAGGGACGAGCTCCTAAGTGATGAATTCCTGTGGAATCATCCTCATGGATGAGCAAAGGCAGGTCAACCAGCTTGGACCTACATACAGCAGCTCTGTGCCGATAAGGATGTAGCCCTGAAGACCTGCCAGAAACAATTGACGATAGGGAGGTGTGGCAAGAGAGGGTCAGGAATATCCGTGCTGATTGGGTGTCATGATGATGATGATGATTTAAAAATTACTTTGCGGATTTTTTATTTCAAAGTATACATATATATATATATATATATGTGTGTGTATACTTATATATATATATATATATATATATATATACATTTCAACATCCCCACTGAACAAGCAGGATGGGATACATGATTGATATATATATATATATATATATATATACATACATATATAAATGGTGGGAACTACAAACTGAGATATATTTCTGGAACTAAACAAGCTTGAATATTGTATACTTAAATATTGTAAACAGCAATGTTATCCAAAAAATCTGTTTAGAAAGTAATAGAATTTTGCCAACCATGCAAAACAAAAACATGTTGGTTGGTTGGTTGGTTAGTTGGTTGGTTGGGTTTTATGGCAAATCAACCTTTGTAAGTTATTTAATGCCAAATACATTTTTATTGAAATTATCAGTTCTATTTCAAACAGTTCAGTTTAGCATGAGTACAAAGTTTAATTGTCAAAAACAATTCAGTTTAGTGTAAGTATAGATTTTCTTTACACACAGTTAAATGTCAAAACAGTCATATATCAAACAATTCAGTTTAGCATAAGTACAGTTTCAATGTCAAAAACAGTTCCGTTTCAAACAATTCAGTTTAGTATAAGTATGCAGTTTAAATGTAAGTACGGTTTAATTGTCAAAAACATTTCTATTTCAAGCTATTCACTTTAGTCAAACAGTTCTAATTTAAAAATTCAGTTTAGCATTAGTATACAGTTTAGTTCTATTTAATCCATAGATAGGGTCCTATCAGGTGCTACCATTCCGGACCAGAGTGGATCTGTGGGCAATGGCAATGAAGGGGTGCTCCACATTCCCCAAAGTTCCAGCATTACTGGAACCTTGCTATCAGATTGTTTAGTATCATATCCAGGACACTCGTTGAGGGGTGGGTGTCTTACCCCTTTGCAGAGGTGAAGTCGGTGTATTCTACAGCCCCAAAACAAAAACAGAATCTGCTTTAAATACATCAATTGCACTATACTAATTCATTTACTAGTTTGATCACCAATAAGATTCTTAAAATCAGTCACAACTATATATGAACTAACCCAACCACTTTGCATAAGCAAAATGTGACACAAGATCAATTTTTGAAGAGGAATTTAACAGGCTTGAATTCCAAGTTCTTTTTTCCTAGATCAGTTGCTATACCAAGGTTAAAGAGCCCAACTTACCTTACTATTTACCAATAACTGGATTTTTTTTCTGGGGAAAATTAATCACACTTAAAATGCTTAAATCAATTTTATTTCCTTCCTCTTACTAAATCAAGTGAGCAATTTCAGCAGCTTGGACGTTCAGTTTTAAATGAAGCCTCAAAATTTCAGAATTTCAATATCTACTGTTAAGTCATCTGAAACAAAAGTTATAGCTGCATAATGATGATGATAATAATGATATATATATATATATATATATAGTCATTCATAGATACGCCTGTTTCATTGTATCACAAGTCATCAGTGTGGCTAGACACACAAGATGCTTGAAGCTGGGATTGAAATTTGGCTGACTTAATGCCAGCCAGATATTCTACTGCACAGCCTCCAGGAACTCAGCATAAGAGAAGGGATTTTCACGCACATGTATCACATTAGTTTTGTTTACATATATACACTTAATGGCTACTGAGTGCTCAATTCCTTAGAAGAGCTTTGTATTACAACCGGTAAATATTTTGTGTGAGTACCCCATGTCCCAGGAATGTTAATAATAAGGTTATGTCATAGATAGACTTTAGAATTAAGCTTGGGAGTAAAGTGTGTTGAAATACAAAAATATTTTTGATACACACTGAATACACACAGAATATGTCCCCAGAAATAAATGTCCAACATCTTTCTCTAGTATTTTTTACTTTTGTCAATGTTGACAAATTAACCTGGTGTCACAAGAGGGTAATGAGAAATTCCATTTTATGAGAACAAAAAGTATTACTTGAGTAAACAGAAGAAAGAAAGAAAGAAAGAAAGAGGAAAACAAAGAGAGAAAAAAAATGAGAAGAAATTCAAGAAGAGAGAAGGAAAAGACTGAGACAAACACAAAGAAAACTGAAGAAGGAAAAATTTTTGGTCTGATGAGAAAAAATTAAAATTTGTAAGATTAAAAGATAAAGAAAGGGAATCAGGGGGAGATTAAACATGATAGTCTTTTGATTTTTGCTTAAAATGATATTAAGTCATGAATCACAGACACATCTCTATAGTCACATGGTATTTTGCAGATAAGTAGTTTCTTAACTTACACAAGTGGTTATATATATATATATATATATATATAATTATTTTCATACCATATGTGTGTATATATATATGCATGTATATCTATGTATATTTAAAGTTACATGGTGTTTTATAGATAAGTGGTTTCTTATTTATGAAATATATATTTATATGTATATATAATTATAAATATTAATGTCTTATGTATTAAGTAGTTATATAAATGGGATTATATATTTAGAAAGAGTTATATATATATTGTAAAATATTTATGAATATTTTCTTAAGTTTATAATTATAAATATAAATAAAGTCATATGATAATTTTAAAGATAAGTAGTTTCTTATATATATATATATATATATATATATATATATATATATATTATAAAGAATGCATATATATATATATATATATATATGTATATATAAAATTATGTTATTTCATAGATAAGAAGTTTCTTATCAAGAATATATATATATATATATATATATATATATATATATATATATATATATATATGCCCCCATGATGACCCGAAAGGGGGAGAAGAATGAGATCATCAAACTGAACACTTCCGTTAACGAACCTGGGCCGTCCACGGACATACAATGCTGTTGCAGACGCAGCTTTGCAAGCATCAAGGGAATGCGAATCCACCACACAAAAATGGGATGCGTAATTCGGCAACGACGTAAATCTCAATCCGAGATTAATAAATCGATTGAAGGGAACCAGAGCCAGGAGAACTACCACAGTACTCAGGATCACTTTGTTTGTCAACCCAATGCACCAAGTGTGAAAGGGAATTACACATTAATTGGCCTAAAGCGAATGACGATAGATGGAAGGTCCTCAATGAAGAGGTGTCTTTTATTCTCCGAAGCAGCTTGAGAGGATCTATTGGCGTGAAACTACATTCTTTCACTAAAACTATTCATGCAGTTTGCCTCGAGCATTTTGGAGCTGAAGACGTCCAAAAAGGAAAAAAACATAAGAACAGCCAATAGAAGACAGCGAGAAAAGTGCCGGCTTAGAGTAGAGCAAAGGCTTCTTAAGAAGCGGCTTAAATAAATGCCAAATGAGCGTGAGTTTGTGAAGAAGCAATTGTCCGGCGTTAAGGAAAAGACCCTTGTCATTGCAAGAGCAGAAAACGCAAGGAAGTGTAGATAAAAGAAACGAAAAGCTAGGCGCAATTTCGAAAAAAACAAACAACAAACAAACGTTTTAATTCACCAAGAAATTGTTTGAGGGAGAGAAAAACGGGGTCCTTAATATACCGAAAGAGGACTTAGAAGCACACCTTTGGAAAAAATATACCGACCCACTCACTGACATTCCATTGAGGCGTCTTAATGAACCCAATCGCCCACATCCGCCGAAAGAAAAATTTGACGATTCACCTTTGTCAGAAAAGCTCGAGCTAAGAGCTCACCGGGGATTAGCGGCATTTCATATAAGCTCTACAAAAGATGCCCTAAGATATTAGCACTACTTTGGAAGCTTTTACGAGAAGCTTATACAAAGAAATTTATTGCGGATAATTGGGGATTAGTAGATGGAATCATCATACCAAAATAAAAAGACATCAGAAAAATAGAACAGTTTCGACTAATTTCATTACTCATCGTAGAAGGTAAGATCTTTTTCGGTGTCACTGCGAAGAGGGTGACGAGATTTGTGATAAACAACGGGTATGTCAATACAAAAGGCTGGAATTCCCAGCTTTCCAGGTTGTATTGAACACACCACTATGTTGTGGGATCAAATAAAAACGGCGAAAAATAATAAAACCGAACTCCACGTCATTTGGTTAGATCTAGAAAACGCATATGGCTCAGTAAGACACCAACTACTTGAGAAAGTAATGGAGTTCTTTTGGATTCCAGTGGACATTAAAAACCTCATATCAACGTACTTTAAACGTACTTATGTGAGGTTTTCTAAAAATAAATATTCAACTAACTGACAAAAGTTGAATATTTGTATCATGATGGGTTGTGTTATCTCTCCACCACTTTTCGTATTGGTAATGGAGATGATATTACGTAGTGTCGATGTCAACACCAATCAAATAACCGGTTCATCTATGAAGGCTTTATGTATGATGTAACTCTAACTGCAGAATCCAGATCACACATGGAACAACTGGTGACCCGCCTCCAAGAGCTCTTCAAATGGGCTGCTATGAAAATAAAGCCTTCAAAGTGCCGAAGTTTATCGTTGCTGAAAGGAAATAAAGGTTTCTGTCAGTGGAAACAAAATCTCTACGATCCGCTAAAAAAGCGTTAAGAGTCTCGGTCGCTGCTACTTCCTACCACTCACTGATTGACATTGTTGGCAGGACCTAAGGAAACAGCTACAAAATGGATTACGCTCCATTGATAAATGTGTCCTCATGACCAAAGATAAAATATGGTGCATTTATTTTGGATTAATTCCTAAATTAGCATGGCCATTGCAAATATATGAGGTATCATTTAGAAAAGTTGAAACAATGGAGCGATTAATCAGTAAATTTATAAAAAAATGGTTGGGAGTATCTAACTCCTTAACAAACGTGGCACTATGTAGTTCATCAACAAAACTAAGACTTCAAACGTTGTCACTTGTTGAGGAATATAAATTAGGAAAAGCGCGACTCTTCCAAATGCTGCGTGACTCTCGCGAGCCACTGGTGAAAAATGCCCAGCCTTCTGTGATAACTGGTCGGAAATGGAAGGCAAAAATAGCTGTTGAGAATGCTGAATCGGCCCTCAGGATGAAAGGAATAATTGGCACTGTGGCAAATGGAAAAGCAGGTCTAGGCCAACATCCACAGCATTGGTGGTCCAAAGAATCCACGGCAAACAGAAGAAAAATGGTGTCGGAAGAAATCCATCATCTTGAGGAAGTTAGGCGTTTTGCTACAGCTGTAGGACATAGGAAACAGGGCGCATGGACTAAGTGGGAGAATGCAAAAGACAAAGCTGTCACATGGAGAGACCTTAAGCACATGGAACCAAAGTAATTAAGTTTCCTCATAAAAGCAGTCAACCTTCATGCTTGGGGGTTAACTACATCCGACCGATGCAAAGCATGTGGGAAAACTGCGAGCCTCGAACATATTCTCACTGGATGTGAGTACGTTCTAAGAAGCTATACTTGGAGACATAACGAAGTCCTGGAGATTTTTTCTGAGGTTTCAAAAACATGTTGTGAAACTGCCAATAAAGCTCTAAATATTATCAACAACAGGGCAATTCTGTTCGTTAAAGAAGGAAATATTTCGAAAATTGCACGTGAAAATATGCGTAAACCATCATTGCTTGAGGGCTGCACGGACTGGCACGTTGCAACCGATTTAAGAAATAACTTCATATTTCCAACTGAAATAGCGTTAACGACAAAGCGTCCAGATATTGTCATATTTGGTCCGTTAAAGCAAAAACGTTTTCGTTATTGAGTTAACGGTCTCTTATGAAGAAAATTTCGACTGCGCACGTCAGCGTAAGTTGGAAAAATATGAAGATCAGCGAGAACAATGTGTCAGATGTGGCTGGATAACGAATGTATTTCCTATCGAAGTCAGATGCAGAGGTTTTATTGCCAACTCAACCTCCGTTTTCTTAACTAATCTTGGACTTCCTCCACCAGACAAGAGGAAATGCATGGAAAAGATCTTAGATAAGGCTCTAACTGCATCAGCGTGGATCTGGAAATCCCACAGAGCGACAACAATCTGACAAAGTCTGGTGGTGTTGTGAGATACTGCTGGGGCGCTCTGGTAATGATGATGCTTCGGCCCCGAAACCATGCCTGAACCCAGAGTCATCATCTGATGAATGCTTTGTTAGAAGCAATGCCGTTGTATAAACATCAATTATTGTATGATACCTACAATATAAAAGTGTTCATTGGTTTTATAGCATGTTAACACTTGTTAGGTTATTTATTACTGAAATCAGTTTTTTCCAAGCAATTAAATGGTCTAAATTAACTCCTCATATTTCATAAGAATCATTTGTTTATACATTGTTATAATGTGTAAAATCTGATTTCATATATTCTAATCTAATACAAATAATTTATAAAAAGTTATTTTCGACTCAAAGATCCAGCCTGTACAAGTACTTTGACAACAAAGAGGTTCTCAACACTTTTTACAGTTCCAGATAGAGTTTTTTTTTATCATACACTGGACAGTGAGGTGTTTCTCCTCTGTAGGGAATGCTATCAAAATATTGTAAGCCTCGCCTGGTGGGTTACATAAATATATATATATATATATATATATATATATATATATATATTTATATATATCATATTTACCAACCCCTCCACACGAGCAGGATATGACACAAGGTCAATTTTTAAGTGGAGATTAACAGGTTTGAGTTCAGAGTTTTCCTTCTCCTAGACTAGTTGCCTCACCATGGCTGAAGAACTCAGTCTGCCCTACTATTTACCCATAGCTGGAGGGAGAATATTTGGATTCATACCTTTCCCATGGGTATTAGTGCTATGTGAAATGCAATCAGTCTAGTCCAGGATTTGAACTCGTATCACCATGTTTATTTCCATTTATATAAATATATATAGTCATTCACAGACAGGCTGTTTTGTTGCATCACAACTCTTATGTATGGCACATGAGATGCTTCAAGCCAAGATTGAAACTAAGTTTATGTCTGTCAGATATCTTACCACAGAGCCATTGTCATTCTCATGGTATCAGTCTATTGCTATATATATAAGTTTTTCTATTTATACATAATATTTTAGTATATATATATATATATAAAGTCAGTTATATAAAGTTTTCTAGAAAACCTCTGTGGTAGTGTAAATGATACTTAATTAAGCTTAGTTTATTATGGTACAAGGCAAAATTTGAATAGCACCAATCTTCCAAATGAAGAACACCTGCCTGTCTTAGTAATGAGCAAACTTTTTGTTTTTACTTGAGTTGATTTTATTAAACTTAGTATGGTACAGACCCAACATCAGTGGATCAGACTCATTTTAGTGGTTGATGGCTTATTGAAAGTAGCTTGCTGATTATCATTCATTACCAAATGTCCATGAAGAACCATATTTAGTGGAAAATATTACTCAGTTTTTCTCTTTTTTTTCTACCTAATCATTATCAAAACTTACAGTTTGTGAATCTTTATTAAAGAAAGAACAACATAAATTTACCAGTTTGGAGACATGTTTAATGGAATGTTTTTGTCAGAGGAGATGGAATTGGCAACCTGAGTTCAAATCCTGGACAAGGCTTTTGCATTTCACTTTCTGCTTATTCTCTTGGGAAGGGCATGAATCCATTTGTTCCTCTCGACAGGTATGAGTAAATAGTAGGGTAGACAGTGTTATTTAACTATGGTGAGGCAAACAGTCTTGGAGAAAGAAAACTCTGAATTCAAACTAACTGTTCCCTGTTTTAAACAAAACAAAACAAAAATCTGATCTTGCAGTTGAGGGGTTGGATTAATACAAACCAAACTTTGATAAATTCTTCTTGTGGGTTGTTTCCATGACATAATCCTATTTACCAACCCCTCCGCTCGGGCAGGATATGACACAAGGTCAATTTTTAAACGAAGTTTAACAGGTTTGAATTCAGAGTTTTCCTTAACCTAGACTAGTTGCCTCACCAAGGCTGAAGAACCCAGTCTGTCTTACTATTTACCGATAGCTGGAGGGGGAATAATTGCATTCATACCTCTCTCAAGGGTATTAGTGCTATGTGAAATGCAATCATTCTTGTCCAGGATTTGAACTCGAGTCGCTGTGTCCATTTCCTACGATGATAACTATTACACCACGGGCACCTCCATGTCTCCGTAACATAATAAGTACAGGATTGCAGCATCTTAGCAAATGAGTTCAAACTCCAGTCATGTTATAATGTTCACTTTCAGACTAATATCCTCTGGAAAAGTATGAACTTTCATATCCCCGCACCCCCTTCGTTATGAGTTTAATAGTATCATTGTTGTTCTGCTTCAAGGATAGCTTTTGCATTAAATAATCTATGAAGGTTGATATACAATATAATAAAGAAACCTACCAAACCATATTCATCTTGAAGTTTAGGTTTGTGCTTTACAGTAGTGGCTCGAGTCAGTACATCAGCTGTTGAAAACATTATGTTGATATAATACTTAATTTCTATTACAGTTTTATTATTTTATATTAATCTCTAAGTTAATTTGTTAAATATTTTCACAGAATACATTGGAAATGTTTTTGGTAATCTGAAGTCGATTGTTAGGAGTACTTAGAACAGTACTCTTAACAGTACTGGTTAATCACTCTCTCATAAAAGTTTAGATTTTTGCCTTGTCAACCCCTAGTTTCATAGAAAGTCTTTAAGGCTTCAAAAGTTAACTTGTACACTGCAATTTATGGCAATGACATCAACTTACTTTTGCACAAGGTCAAAAATGTATAACACATAATTAGGAATGAATTCATTATGCAATAGTATTGGTTTGTATGTGTAGCTCATAAACCATTTCACCAAGGAGAGCCACCCATTTTTACATATTTTGTGTATTTCATTCTACATTTCTTTATATTTTCCTTGAGATTTGATTTTTGTTTGTTTGTTTGTTTGTTTGTTTGGGTTTTATGGCTTATCAACCTTTATAGGTTAATTGATGCCAAATCAATTTTATATAAATAAACAGTTCTATTTCAAACAATTCACTTAAGCATAAGCATACAGTTTAATTCTTAATTGGCAAAAACATTTTTGTTTCAAGCCATTCAATTTAGTCAAACAGTTCTTTTTCAAACAATTCAGTTTAGTATAAGTATAGTCTTTTTTACACAAAATTAAATGTCAAAAACAGTTCCATTTCAAATAATTCAGTTTAGCATGAGTATGTAGTTTAAATTTCAAAAACAGTTCCATTTTTAAACAATTCAGTCTAGCATAGTACACAGTTTAAATTTCAAAGCAGTTCTATTTCAAGCAATTAAGTATGCAGCTTAGTTCTATTTGATCCATAGATAGGACCCTATCAGGTGCTACCGCTCCGAGCCAGAGCGGACCAGGGAGCGATGACTATGAAGGGGCAAAATTTGCTTTTACTTTTATCCCTTGTGTTTTTTTCATTTTTGCATTTTATAAATTTTTTTTGTAATGCTAACTCATTCCACCTCTACATGTGTTTTCCACACCGTAAATGTCTTCTTTTACTGTTTCTGCCTCTCTTCCTTGTCAGTCTGTCTGTCTTTCTTAATTTTATTTTTGTATTTTTTAACCTTATTACATAACTTCAGACTTATGTCATCTTAAAAATGTTAGATATACCTTTTACTCTTACTCTGGCTTACACTTATATCTTACATATTACTTTACACTCCTTCTATGTTTGACGTCAGTCAGCAAGCATCTTTTCATCTCTCTCTTTCATTTGTCATATCTCTGTCTACTATTGTCAGCCATCATCTTTGTTGTTGTCATCACCTCATGTCACATCTCTGTCTGTTTGTTCATTGTTCCTATGAGTAAATGTTCTCAGTTCTTTTACATTGGGATAAAGAAAAACACAGAGACTTCTCTAAGTATGCACATATTTATTTTTACAATAATCATTGTCAGTTGTGACCTACAGGGAGTTGAGAGCACAGGTGAAACACAACTGATCTGTTTGAATGTTCATCTGTGACTAATGAATAATTCAAATTATTTTCCCCTGTGTTGTATAATCCCATGACATCTTAACCAATCATCATTGTTGATTAAAACTGACCCCTGCTGTCACTGCCCATCACTCAAATAGATGACTCTCTATATCTTTTCACTGTATAACAGTTTAAAACTTATTCAAATTACCTACACTTCATGTCTATAACAGATTTCTATAATCTATTATGTAACAAAAGTACTGTTTATGAATATATGGATTGTAAGGTCATCTTTGCAAGTCAATTTCAGTGAATAATATATAAATACATACTTATGTATATATACAGTAAAACCCATAAATAACTCACCTAACAATTTTTTATAAAACGTTAATTTTCCTCTGAACTTAAGATATCAAAATTTTATTTTTTCTGGTGAAATATTACACAGTCAAAATGGATATTTTTAAGAATTATTACCAACTTCTTCTGAGGTGAAATTTTGTAAACCAAAATAAAATTGCAACACCTCTATAAACCAAAATTGCCCAGTCAGCTGGGGCTGTTGAATACACCAACTAAATCTCTGCAGAGAGGTAAGATACCCCCCTCCCCAACGAGTGTTCTAGATATGACACTAAACAATCCGATGGTGAGGTTCCAGTAATGCTGGAGCTTTGGGGAATACAGGGATCAAATAGAACTAAACTACATACTTATGCTAAACTGAATTGTTTAAAACAGACTGTTTGACTAAATTGAATAGCTTGAAATAGAAATGTTTTTAGTAAATAAACTGAGTACTTCTGCTTAACTGAATTATTGAAAAAGAACTATTTATTTGTATAAAATGGATTTGGCATTAAATAACCCACAAAGATTGGTTTGCCATAAACCCAAACAAACAAACAAACAAACAAAATATAAACCAAAAATCAAATTGCATAGATATATATAAGAGCCGTTAGCTATTCATATTTTTTGTTATAGACTTTCAGTACTGTTGATTTTGGTAAAAATAATATACATTTTGATGATTCAATTTTCTACCAGAAATAATAAAATACTGCTCTTTTTTGTTTAGTTTGGAACAGTTTCTTTGTTTAATGGCATAACAACCTACATAGGTTATTTAATGGCTAAGAAATTCTTGTTGAAGAACAGTAGTGATACTATTTAACCTGTATTTAACTGACACCCTACCATGTCAGAATATGGCACAAGGCTGTTTTATTGTGGGAGCTGTGCATGAATTGAGACTCATTTGCAGTAGGTGCAAAAATTCCTAACTCCATTGGTATTCCCCTTTTGGGCTGCCTCTGGCATCAAGAAATAAACTTAGTCCTTCAAGCAGGCAAAGATTTGTGAGGATGGCCTCCTGAGGCCAAATTTAGGATGCAGATATAACCACCTGGCACGAATGCCAAGTGGCCATTCTGAAGGCCCACAGCAAACTGTAATATTATTTAACATGTAGCTAGGAGGATAAGGGAGTTCATGCTTTTCCCAAGGGTAGTCATATGAAAACGAATATGATAGCATGACTGGACTTTGAACTCATTCACCACGCTTAGTCCAACATGTTAACCATTGCACCATGGGGACTCCTCTCCTCTTTGATTTAAAAGAAAATTAACATTTTATAAAAGGGTAGTTCAATTCTGTGCTAGTTTAAAAAAAAAGAAACTTTTTTCTAACCTTTCAATTACTTTTCTGAGATGACTTTCATGGAATCATTGAGATATCAAGTAATAAGTGAAATTTCAAAGGCCAAATTTGATGGTTTAAAAGTTTATGTATCAACTAAAGGCCACTGTTTCCCTCTCTTTACCATATACGTATCAATAAATTAGATGCAAGAAGTTGAAACTATATTTCTGAATTTTTTTCTATCATGAAGAAATTCCTTTTTTTCTTTTGTAGGTGTCATCATTGTTTCATGATGCAAGCATTGGTAATGCCATCAACATCAAAGTTGTTCGTCTCATGTTGCTTGAAGAACATCAAGTAAGTAAAAATTATAAAAAATATTGTTGGCTTTAATTTTCAACCGCTGTTATCATATTTATATCTCTGGTTAAATGCAAGCTGACTTCCCAAATTTCACATGGAGCTCTGATTAGATTCATTGAAATAACAGTCATAACCATTTTTTGTAATCTTATTCACTAAATGTCCATCCATTCATACAACTAAGGCGCCAACATTTTTTGTCTGATTTTAACCAAGATTTCAGGAATTGTTAAAGTGATATCTGAAAGGGTTTTAACCTAAACAGGGAGATCTGGTTTAGTCTGTTTTTTTTTTTTTCGCTGGGATTTCTCTCTTATCCTTTGTGTCTTATTGTTCCCCTTGCTGTAAAGGATGTCCATCTAACAGTACTTAACCACTCTCTTGGTAATCATTACAAGAAGTAGAGGGCTCTCTCCAAAACCATATGCAAGCAGACTTTACTGTCACAGCCAGGTGTTGCACTGAGAAGCAATCCATTTCATCTCAATTGTCATCTGACCTAAAAAAACTTAAAAAAGACTCATAAATGCCATTTTTTTCTTTTCAAATTGAGGTTAATAGGATCTTTTGATTCTAGAAAATAATGAAATTTTATATATATATATATATATATATATATATTCAAAATATTTATTATTTTTTAGAGTTTAATTTACAATGTAAATGTTATGCTAAACTACACCCCTATTTTGTGTACATTCTGATAAGTGCACTGGATCTTTATCTCTTTGTTGGACCAAAAACTTCATGTAAACAATGCAGTAACTCTTACGAAATAGTAAAAATCAAAACATCATTTAAATATGAATGATTATCCTAAACTTTAATGAAAGCAGCTCTGCATCTTTTATTTTTATCAGAGATCCTCTTACAAACCATATATCAAATGAGTAAATTGTACTATATAAAATACAAAAAATCAAAACCTGGAAAAAAATTCAAACAGGCATGTGAGAGCCTTTCATATTTACCTCTTAACAACATCTATTTACTTCTAAGTTCAGAGTTCAAGGTTAATACTTGTGTTTATTACTGCAATAAAAAGTGATATGTTAGTTGAGTTTGTATAACATGAAAAAACTGATTTTCCCATAAGTAGTTTTATGTATGATTCTATAAATGCATAGTTTAAATCAAAATTGTCGGATGCATTTTCTTCTAGTTAGTATTTTAAAACAATTTGATGTATATGATTTTTTATTTAGCCTCAAACCTCAGCCTCTTTCTTTGGCCTGATTGTACAGATAAAATTTAGTTAAAAGAAACTCAGAAAAGAATACCTGAATCTATCTATCTATCTTTCTATCTATCTGTCTATCTATCGATCTCATTCTATTCATATCTATCCATCAATTTAAAAAAAAATTCTTATAGCTTATTTACAAGTCTTTATATCTTTCCTAAATTGCAGGAGGAACTCATCATCAGCCATCATGCAGACAAGAGTCTTCGCAGTTTCTGTCGATGGCAAAGAAAAATGAACTTCAAAGACGACAATCATCCAAATCACCATGATGTTGCCATACTCATGACAAAGTCAGTTGCATTCAATATTTCCGTCTTTCCATTTGAATTTGTCTCTTTGTTTAATATTCTAATCAACAGACAACATGATAGAAGCATCAAAGATGAGGAAACTAGTCTAAAAGAACCAATTTTTATTAGTGAGAATCCCTCATTTCAGAAATTCAGAAAGAGCAGAGGTTACTGCAGTTGAAAAAAAGAAAAACAAAGTTATGGAAACTCATCCAAAAGAATCAATATATAATAGAATTCATTTGAATCAACTATTTTTTCTATGATCACAATGAACTTATATTATTTGATGAAGATCAGTAAAAAAAGCATCAAATGTTTTAAAAGTCTTGTTTTATTTTGTTCCCTTTATTTGTTGTAATTTCTACTGAAATTAAATCTGAATATTTACTTTTGGAGCATTTCTTGTTATCATATTTATTTACCATAGATACTAGAGTAATAAACGATTTTGTATAATGAATGACATCTAATTTTTAACCACAGAAAAGTGTTTTAATCATTTATTGAGTGTAATGAAAGATTCCAAACTTTTCTCAATGCAAGCATTCAAAAATGCTTCTTCAACATCCAATGACATTCAAACACTTATTTATACATTCAAAACAACTGTAATAGAATCCAAATCAATGTTATACCATAAATAAACTATGTAGTCAAGACCTTGATGTAGCCTTCTGTGTTTTCTTGGATATTCCAAACATACTAAAACTATCCCACTGATACACATTAACGTTGATTATGTAATAATTGATATTAAGTATAAACTTCATTATCTTAACTAATAGCCTTTGTTTAAGCATAGGCTGTGCAGAAACACTTTGGATTTAAGTTACAGCAAGGTTAAGTGAAAAAACACGATAAGCTTCAGTGTTTCAAAAGTATATCTCATGTAATGAATTGCCCCTTGGGGTGAAAAGTTGGTCTTATAAAGTCATTTCTTTCATGAGTATATGATATTCAAAAATACTAACATTTTTAATATTGATATTGAAAATATGGTTTCCTATGTTAACTTTTGAGTCTAACTATCTTTGTAGATTTGTTTTAAAGATCTTTTATTTATATTACAGGCAGGACATTTGTTCAAGGATCAACCGACCTTGTAACACGCTTGGACTTGCTCATGTAACAGGAATGTGTCAGCCCCAATTTTCTTGTAACATAAATGAAGATTCCGGCTTAGCTCTTGCCTACACAGTGGCTCATGAACTTGGTCACAAGTAAGTGTCCGTATTACTTTTTCCAAAATATTTACTTGCCCAGTCAGCTGGGGCTGTAGAATACACTGACTGCACCTCTGCAGAGGGATAAGACCCCCACTAATGAGTGTCCTGGATATGACACTAAACAATCTGATGGTTCAGTGATGCTGGGGCTTTGGGGAATGCAGAGAACCCCTTCATTGCCATTGCTCCCAGGTCTACTCTGGCCCAGTGTGGTAGCACCGGATAGGACTCTATCTATGGGTTAAATAGAACTAACGGCATACTTATGCTGAAATGTATGGTTTGACTAAATTGAATAGCTTGAAATAGAGATGTTTTTGATAATTAAACCGTACTTACATTTAAAGTAGTCCTAAGCACATAGTCTAGACAGATGATAAAGAGGTACGGGGCTAGTGTGTCTCCTTGTAGTACTCCTGCAACTATACACACTAGCCCCGTACCTCTTTATCATCTGTCTAGACTATGTGCTTAGGACTTCGATCGACAAAATCAGAGAAAATGGCTTCCAGCTGACTAAGAGAAGAAGCAAAAGGTACCCCGCAAAAACAATCACGGACGCCGACTACGCTGATGACTTGGCGTTACTAGCGAATACGCCTAATCAAGCAGAGACACTACTGCATAGTCTGGAACGAGCCGCAGCTGGCATTGGCCTCCATGTCAATGCAAACAAAACCGAATATATGTGTTACAACCAAACGGGCAACATTGCCACACTAGACGGAGCCTCTCTGAAACTAGTCAACAAATTCACCTACTTAGGAAGCAGCGTCTCATCAACCGAGAAAGACATCGACACACGACTGACGAAGGCATGGACAGCTATCGATAGGCTCTCGATCATATGGAAGTTGGACCTAACTGATAAAATGAAACGCAGTTTCTTCCAGGCAGCGGTTGTGTCGATACTGCTATATGGATGCACCACATGGACGCTTACGAAGCGGCTGGAAAGGAGGCTGGACGGAAATTATACAAGAATGTTGAGAGCAGTATTAAACAAGTCCTGGCGACAACACCCCACGAGACTCCAACTATACGGACACTTGCCCTCCATCACAAAAACTATACAAGTTCGACGAACCAGACACGCAGGACACTGCTGGAGAAGCAAGGACGAGCTCATAAGCGATGTACTCCTGTGGACCCCCGCACATGGATATGCAAGAGTGGGACGACCAGCACGAACCTACATACAGCAGCTGTGTGAGGACACGGGATGTAACCCTGAAGACCTGCCGGAGGCGATGAATGATAGGGAGAAATGGCGAGAGACGGTCAGGGATATCCGCGCAGGCGGCGCGACATGATGATGATGACATTTAAAGTGTGTATTTATGCCAAAATGAATTGTTTGAAATGTAACTGTTTTTGACATTGAAACTGTACTTACACTAAACTGATTTGTTTAATATAGAACTGTTTTGACATTTAACTGTGTGTAAACAAAATCTGTACTTATACTAAACTGAATTACCTGAATTAGAACTGCTTGACTAAACTGAATGACTTGAAATAGAAATGTTTTTCATAATTAAACTGTACTTACATTTAAACTGCATACTTATGCTTAACAGAATTGTTTGAAATAGAACTATTTTCATAAAAATGGATTTGGCATTAAATAACCTACAAAGGTTGACATGCCATAAAACCCAAACAACCAACCAACTAAATATTTACAAGCACACACACACACTCATTCACATATGTATATTTATATTATGTCTGAAAACACACACACACACACACACACACATGTATATATATTTATATATATATATTTATATTATGTCTGAAAACAATGCTGAGCTGTGTCTGTAAAATTAGTTATCTGGGTCGATACATAAAACTCATACCAAGATTTTAAATTGATTGAAGAGATCCACAGTCAAGAGTTCTCAACAATACACAGATTTCCTTTGTCAACTGATATTAGTTACCATTTTAAAAAAATTATCATTTAAACTTGAACTATGTAGAACTTTGTCTCAACTTTCCAATGGATTTGACATTACTATCCCATTATACAATTCAAATTAATGACACTGAATTAACAATACATTACTGAGATTATTTACACTGACTTCACATGAGAATTTTACTGAAATTCTCTTCTCATTCATGTTTCATATAATAATATATCATCTTGTCAGTTAATTCAAAACTTACATCATTATATGAAGGTGCTCATAGTGTAATGGTTATCATCATAGAAAATGGACATGGCAACCTGAGTTCAATTCCTGGATGAGGCTGTTTGCATTTAACATAATGCTAATAAGTTTAGGAAAGGTATGCATCCAACTATATGGCAGACTGGACTCTTTAATCATAGTATGGTAACCAGTCTAGGAGTGGGAAAACACTGAATTTGAAACCTATTAAACTCAACTAAAAAACTGACCTTGTGTCAGTTCCTGTTCATGGCAAAGGAGTTATGATAAATACATATATCATTAAATTAAAACTTCATTGCTATAAAGTAACAAATGCAATAAAAGATTATATGAACAAGTTGTATCTTCTATCATTCTCATGATGTGAGGAAAAAAGAAAGTTTAGTGGTATTGTAAGAAATTAATGGTTAGTGATAATGCAACTTTAACCCCCCCAAATCATGCATGATTCCAGGGACATCATATGATAAAGGCACTGTTAGCTACTCAGCTGTTGTTTATGTTTTTTTACAACAGCATGTACATATAATATCAATGATATTATATATATACATGGTGCAATGGGTTAAATCTCCTGTAAATTACACAAAAATGAAAATAACAGTGATATCTCACTTTATCAGACACATTTATCCAAATTACAGGAAAATCTCTTGAAATACAATTGATTAGATTAACTCAAAGAAATAGCCATTGGCTTTAACCACAGCCTCTAGATGATTTTGAAATCTCCTGCAAGTCTTTCTGAAAGTCTCTTTCTTTAAATTGGTAAATTCTGCAATTATCCTTGCCTTCAATACATCTTTAGGATTGCACAGAGCTTTGATGGTCTTTCACTCAAATGCACCACAATCATAATAATCAAGGGGATTGTAATCTGGGGAGTTAGGTAACCAAATGTTGGGGTGATGTAGTCGTATAAATTTTCTCATAGCCAAGATAGGATTCTCCCACTTGTGTGGCATGGTACAAAATCCTGTTGCCAGATATAGGGTCTTCTAGCAGCCACCTTCTTGATTCAGGACAACACTACCTCCTCAAGGTACTTGATGTAGGCTACTGTTGAGTGTGAGGTCACATGAGAAGATGATTGAAGGCATAACATCACCATCGTGAGTGACCACCCTAAACTCTATGTTTTGGACTTTGATTTTTGGTTTCCACAATATGAATATAAATCCATCCAAAGATTGATACCCAAACACTCTGAAATATTTATATCGGAGATCTGGTGTAAATGCCAATCAGTACAGCATGGCATTTCCAAATTTCTGGCTGAGTAAATTTCGTCATGATGCTACTTTCCTAACAGACAGTACCCAGATGACTTTTGTACACCACACAGTTGACAAAATCTGACTTAAAATGCATGTGCAACATTAATAATTTAAAACAGTGACAATTTATTCATAGCACCCTGTATAAATATAAAACCTAGAATGAATTTGAATATTGATTCAAATGCATTTGAGCACTTTTTGATTTATCAAACTTTTTTAACAATTTGCTTATTATCATCTATTCATTATATACAAGAATCATTAAATAAGTTTCCAGACTTTTTTGACATGGGCACTTTAATTGATAGTACACACATGAAACTCTAGTCCCCTTTGAAGTAATCTCCTCCGGCTGCAATGCACTTGTTGTACTGTTCAAACATCTTCATGGAAGTCCTGTTGTGTGAGCGTGTCAGTGACCTTTGTCACAGCCTCTTTCATCTCCTCAATTGTTTCATAACGAAAGCCTCTGAGCTGAGGGAATAACCAAAAGTCACAGGGACCAACATCTGGACTATAGGGAAGCTGAGGAACTGTCTTGATGCCCATCTTGTTCAAATAGTCTGTGATAATGATGGAGTTGTGAACTGGTGCATTGTTCTTGTGGAAATGCCACTGACCCAATTTCAAGAGTGCTGGCCTCTTCCAGCGGAATCTCTTCCTGAACTCCCTTAAAACCTCAGCATAGTATCCCTAACCCTGACCCTTTGGCCAATCAACTCTTGTCTGTTGACTTCCTTACTCCTTCCACACCTCTCATCATCCCTCACAGACTCCCTGCCTTCCTTGAATCTCTTATGCCACTCAAAAACTGATGCTCGATTCATACAAGATGGCCAAAAAGCAGTCTGAATTATTCCATACATTTCTGTGGCATTTTTTCCAAGTTTAAAACAGAATTTTATTGCATATCGTTCTTCTAAAGTGTCCTCACTTCCAGATTACATTTTTGAAATGGGCCAGCTGTGACAATCAGGCTTTAGTTGGGTGTATTCCAATTGCTGCTGTAGCTGTTGATTTGAACCTGAAATCATAAAAATTGGTCAGTCATCTCATAAGATGTATAGCAATAACATACTGAATGTTCAAGAGTCTACGACAATTTTAAATGCCTGTACAAAAAAAGTCTGGAAACTTATTGAAGGCACCACGTATATATATATATATATATATATATATATATACTGTTGATTGACCATAAATAATTACAATTTTTTTATAAAAAGTTAATTTTTTTTCAAAATCAAAGATACAAGGATTTTGTTAGCTCTATGTTTGTATATGAAGGGAAAGAAGTGTATCGTGTTTGTTTTGCCAATATATGTATGTGTGTGTGTGGGTGAGTGAGAGAGAGGAAAAAATTAGTATTTTAATGAGTGCATACTATGTTTATAGAAGTGTGCATATATGAATACAGACTGAAACATGGTCATCCAAGCATCGTTTTGTTTTCTTATGCTCAATCCAAAAATTATTTTTTCTACTTGTTTAGTCTTTTTTAAATGAATGAATGAATGACAAAATAAACAGAAAAACTAATATGAAAAAAAAGAGAGAAAAATAATACAAGAAATAAAATTATAAGATATTCTCATACAATAGTGCATTTTTCTAAAGAATAATTTATATACACATATACGTATACAATCCCCATATATACATGTGTATGTGAATGTGTACACACACATGGATATATATATATGTGTGTGTGTGTGTGTGTGTGTGTGTGTGTGTGTTTATGTGTGTGTGTGTGTATGTGTATAAAATACTAAGAAAAATATAAGCAGTCAGTTACATTAGTATGGTTACTTGATTTTCATGCTGAAAGCAATATTTAGTCAAAAGATTGCTTGAAGCATGAAATTTGCATAACTATAAGATTGTATGTTTTTGCTTACATTTTCCTTAATATCTTATACTACTTTATATCTTATACTGCCTTTTTATTTCAATTTTAAAATTTCATACTTCTCTACTTTCAAATATTGAGCCCTCTAATATTTTTAATGCCCACATTTTGCACTTGTACATTCATTGTCATATAAACATATAAATGTATGTAGATAGATAGATAGATAGATAGATAGATATTAGGGTGTATCAGTGGGAGGTGCCCGTGGTGTAATGGTTATCGTCGCAGGAATTGGATATGGCGAGACGAGTTCAAATCCTGGACTGATTGCATTTCACTTAGCACTAATACCCTTGGGAAAGGTATGAATCCAATTATTCTCCCTCCAGCTATGGGTAAATAGTAGGGCAGACTAGGTTCTTCAGCCTTGGAGAGGCAACTAGTCAAGGAGAAGGAAAAACTCTGAATTAAACCTGTTAAACTCTGCTTAAAAAATTGACCTTGTGTCATATCCTGCCCGAGCGGAGGGGTTGGGTAAATATGATATTAGGGTGTATCAGACTGGATCTAAAAACAAATACAATCATCAAAAATGTAATCACTGTAGACCTATTGGAAGGCAAATTTTCATTTCCACATTTAAAGAAATCTGGGAGGTGGGAGGGATTCTTCCCAAAACTTTGAAAGACTGTTTTCAACTTACTCTTTGTTTCTGAATATTCTGGTGATTGGAACAAATGAAAATCTCCTGGTGCTAAATCTGCAGTTATTGTTAATGGTGATTACTTTATTGATTATAATATTTCGATATATTTAACTCACATTTGTTTTTATATCCTCTGTGGTAAAATGTAATTATTTTCTGAACACCCTAATGTATACACCGGAGATGATTAGGTTATTTGGTTTAATGGCATATCAACACTTGTAGGTTAATTAAGACCAAATCCTGTTTATATATATATATATATATATATATATATGTATGTTTTTTGTCAGTGAATAGTTTGTTGAGAACATTGTTTTTTTATTTGTTTGCGCACAATTAGATAATTTCAATTATTGCAAACACAAATAATTATATTTGATATCAATCATTTGAATAGTTTGTAAGTACAATTTTTAAACAAACCAAAGCTCATTTGATTGCACACAGTAATATGGTGTCAAGTATTTTTATTGAACACTAATAGTTTTATTTAATAATAGTCATTTGTTTACATTCAGTTGAAATGGTTTCAAGTATTGCTATCAAATACTAACAATTCTATATTTGCACACAGTTTAAATGATTTCAGCTATTGTTAAAACTATGTTATACTAATAATTCAATTGAACATTAATCATTTGTTTGCACATAGTTAAATGGTTTCAAGTATAGTATTAAACAGTTCTATTTGACCATATATGAAACCCTAACAGGTACTATTAATTCGGACCTGGGAGTAATAGTAAGAAAGGGGTGCTCCACATGCCCCAAAGCTCCAGTATTGTAGCCTCTCTATCAGATGTTTATGGACATATCATGGACACTCATTGGGTGGAGGTTACCTCCCTTCAGAGATACAACTGGAATGTTCAATAGACCCAGCCAACAGAGTTGATACACAGGAGAGTCCATCATATATATGATGACCTCTCTCTTTGAGATCAACAAATGATGGCCCAACAGATCAGTTAAAAATAAGAACCATTAATCTACTTATGTAGGTAATTTGCTGATAGTGGTGGAGGCTTGTGAAGATTCAGCCACTCATTTCAAATAAGCTCAAAACAGAAGAATAGTACACCAATATGCCACAGATTCTCCTGAACAATACCTTTTGTTTTGAATTCAGTAGTTTCTTTCTCAAAGACTGATTATCTTACCAAAGCTAAAGAACCCAGAGGCAGTGGGATAAAAGAAGGATTCATGTCTTTTCAAAGGCCTTTAGCAATAACTAAATCACAGTCACAGTCTTGTATTTGAACACAGCTTGTTGAGTACATTTCCTTACGATAATAACCAGAACTTCCATTATATATATATATATATATATATATATATATATATATATAATTGTTATGTATGTTATAAATCTAAAAGGAACTCTAATTACTTTTTTTAGCTGCCAGAAAGAAAGAGGATAAACATTTTACACTCACTTGGTAAATTTCTAATCATTGGCACCAAACAATTTGAAGGAAAAATAAGCAAATATCCGTTTTGTTTGTTTTTTATTTAAGGTTTGTTATTCTTTCAATTCTACCTTGGATTCCATTCAAGAAAAATTCGTTCTGTGTTTTTAAATAAATAAATACGCATTTATTTAGGTATGGATTGCTATATATATATATATATATATGTGTGTGTGTGTGTGTGTCTGTCTATGTGTGCTTATATATATATATATATATATATATAGATAGATAGATAAAAGATGAACAAAAGATTGTTTATCATCAGGATAAAAGTTTTTTTGATGAAAACTTTTTAGCATGTTTTTTAGATCATTTTTTAAAAAGATTTGACATGCTATAAGAGAAGTGATAGTCATATTGCTGCTAATTAATGCGGTGCTGCTTCCAGGATTTGCTCAAAACAGCATACAGCATTTTTGTGTAGTTTCCATCTAGCTTTTTCTCCAAGCACTTCGATAAAGTTAGTGCAGCCATATAATCGTACTGACATGGCTACAGTGAGGAAGAATTCTCATTTTATTTAGAGATTAGATTTCCAAATAATTGATAACACTAGCCAGCGTAAAAAAATTTCCAAAGGTCAAAGGTTTATCAAATGATATATGATTGCCATTTTATGTCGACTTAAAAAATATCATACATGTTTGGTCAGGTCTGGTTTTTAAAATGTACTTGAATAGTTCACAGGTTGCACTCAGTAATAACACTTATTCAAAAGCTTGTGGACTCAACTTGTTAAAGCTGATTGTGGGTACCTGATATTTAGTATATCATATAAAATCGTATGTGTACCTAACTACAGTGTACCACCCTACTCGCTAACACTCACATACCTGGAGGAAATGGGGCTTATCGCTCAGCTTAAAATGATTTAATGTACTGCTTCAAATGTCAAGGATGAACTGAGTGCTGATTTATTTTTTCTCTTTTCAGCTTGACATTTTTATTCTTGTGAGAATGAATCACAAGTGTAAGAATAATCCTGGCAGTTTATGTTATATCTACTTTAATGTGGTTCTTCTTAACCGTCAAGCAAAAATCACTGGCTTTGTGAAGAAGGCTTATCGTGATTACTTTGGAGTCAAACTAGGGGATCAGGATTAGCCATTCACTCCACTCTCCATGTTTGTTGTAAAATATGTGTGGAGTACTTGAGGCATTGGAGTAATGGTAAAAAGAAAAGTATACTATTTGCCATTCCAATGGCCTGGAGGGAAGGAAAAGATCTCATTACGGACTGCTATTTCTGCATGATAAATCGAAAAGGGATAAATCGCAAGAACAAACACTATGTCCAATACCTTGATGTTCCTTCTGCCATAAGGCTAATCCTTCATGGCCTAGACCTTCCAGTTCCTGAGCCAGATAGTAACATGGAATATAGCTCTGATTCCGAACATAGTCACATAACTGTTGTAGCTGGGGATGACGTATAGAAGTTAGAAGAGGACGACCAGCCAGAACCCTTGACACAAACAGAACTCAACGACTTGACACGAGACCTGAACCTTTCAAAGGAGTCTGTTCAGCTGCTGGGTTCACATCTCAAAGAGAAACATCTGTTAGTACCAGTTCTACTGGTATCGGGACTGTGAGAGAAAATTAAGACAGTTTTTCACGTCCCAGGATAAGTCATCATTGATTTATTGCAATAACATTGCTGGATTGATCAAATCAATGGGTACGATACTATGGAATGGAAACTTTTTATTGACTCATCCAGCAGAAATCTCAAAGCAGTTCTACTTAATGGGAATATTTTTTCATCTATCCCTATTGGGCAGTCAGTTCAAATGAAAGAAACTCACGACAGCACGGATCATTTGCTGTCTGCTATTAAATACTTGGAGCACAATATGGTTGATCTGTGGAGATCTTTAGTGGTTGGACTGGTCATAGGACTCCAAGGTGGGTACATAAAATATCCTTGTTTTCTCTGTCTCTGGGACGGCCAACCTGACGACCAACAAATTGTCAGACAAGAGTGACCGTTAAGACAAGGGTTAAAACTTTGCTCTCATAACGTTCAGTCTCACTCCCCCGTTGAACCGAATAAAATAATGCTTCCATCCCTACATATCAAGTTAGGAGTAATGAAGAAATTAGGGAAGCCAATGGACAGGGAAGGCTGCGGGTTTGCTTTCCTCCTGGAGAAGTTACAACGGATAAGCATAGAAAAACTCAAAGTTGGCATATTTGAGGGCATCAAATCAGAGAACTCGTGAAGGACCCAATATTTGACAAAGCACTGAGCGAGCCCGATCTGTCCACTTGGCAGTCACTGAAGTCAGTAGTTACTAACTTCCTGGCAAACCATCGGAGTGCAGAATATGAGAAAGGAATTGAAAAGTTACAGAAGAGTTTCCCCCAATTCAGGGCACAAATTTCAGTCAAACTGCACTTTATGAAGTCACATTTAGACTATTTTCGAAAGAACTGTGGAGATTTGAGTGAAGAGCAGAGTGAGCGCTTTTCACCGAGACATTCGCATTATGAAAGAGCACTACTAACACCGGTGAGATGTAAATTTTCTCGGTGACTACTACTGGTGCTTGAAACAGTATGTGGTGGCTGCTGAGCACAGGAGGATGTCTCTGAAAAGACTTCTCATCCATGAATAGCTTCTTTTGTATATTTTTCAGTTTACTATGGCACAATGTGAGCTTTCTGCAAATATGTCAGCCCTAAATCTATCATTATTTGTTTCATTCAACAAGAAAATAGAGTTATAATGCTATTGCATACATTTCACGTAAGATCGTGTGTCTTAAAAATTTGATATGATTGGAAAAAATGAGTATGATTTTTGGATTCAGCGTAAAAAACTGTCATAAAATCAGCTATAATTTATTCGACCTTGAAAACATCACGGTCCACTGAAATCTTTCAATAGCAGTCCACGCATGTCCTATGCATATATTGACATTGCTTTCAATAGATAAGATTGCTATCGAGATATGTGAACTGGATAACTAATTTCAAAAGCTTGCCATTAAATAAGGAGATGGCTCTATCTTGTTTAAAACACAAGAACTCTGTTTTATCTGAGTTCATGTAGAATTCAATGTCTCTTGCTACCTGCTTTAGGCTATGCAACTTAATGATAATTATTATTTATTTGCACACAGTTTTATTCTTTCAAGTATTCCTATTTGATGGCAATAGTTTCTGAAAAGATCTATTTCACCTATGATGGGACTCTTACAAATACTGCCACTCCGGGTCAGGGTGGACTTTGGAGTAATGGTAATGAAGGAGTATTTGACATTCTCCCCAATGCTCCAGGATTGAAGTTTCATCACCAAATGCACTCTAGTGTCATACCAAGGACACCACATTTTATCTGTATACAGGGTATACAGATAGCAAACTCTAAGTCCTGCCGACAGAGCAGTTATTTCATTCAATTTTCCATTAATTGAAGTACTTCTGAAATCTTTCTTTTGATACGGTATGAAGCTGAGTAATATGTTTTTTAATGTCATCTACATCCTCCAATTTTATCCTTGTGATGAATTTTTAGTTTCGGAAATGAGAAAAAGTTGTATGGAGATAGGTCTGGAGAGTATAGAGAGGGCTTCACTGGCACAAATCTGTGTTTTACAAAACCCCGCTTAGTGTGTATATCTGTGGGTATGTGTACAGGTAAATATGTGTACTTCTTTGTATGTGTATGTGTTTGCCTGTGTGATTCAGTGCGTATATCATTAAGTGAGCCTCTACAAATATGTGTCTCTCTATGTGTCTGTGATATGCGCCCCTGTATATTTTTTCTTAATCTCTTTCAGTTTTGGAATGCATCATGACAACACAAACACGCAATGTATGACACCTGAAGACAGAACATACGTCATGGCACCCCAAATGTTTGGCAGCAGTCATCCTAAAATATGGTCAGCCTGTAGCAAAAAGGCAGTTACTAGATTCTTTGAGTAAGTCTAATTTCATTCCTTTCATTTATAATTTCTTCTGATAGGCTAGGGTTTCTCAGAATTCTTACCAGTAACCCTTGTAACTAAATTTAATTTTAATTTTTGGCCAAATAAATTAATTCAATATCCTATTACCCAAAAAAAAAAAAAAAAAGAAAAACTAATTTACCAATTTTTAATACAATTGACATGAAAAAAGAATCATTAAACTATGGTTGCAAACGCACCTTTAATTCTTGAATTATTATTTAATTTGAAGATAGATTTAGTAGGCACTGAGGAGATCATAAATATTTGGTAAGTGGTTTGAGAGGAAATCATGAGTTATCATAATCTTCATCAAGGCATGCCGAATGCACGGCTTTCCTTGATTCTCTTTCGCCATCCGTCACTATTGGTCATTGTTCTAAGCCAGTCCTCTATGCAGCATCCTATGTCCGCGCAGAGATGATGAATATCCGTCAGCCAACACTGGTGTGTCCATGTGTCGGAGTCTATAGAAAAACTTTGATGATGAATTTGTTCTTACTTCACCAGCAGTGGTTAACATGTCTTGCTCGTCTTACATAAATGCTTTGTGAGATGGGGGCTAAGTAGGGGTACAGCAGCTGTTTATTTTCTGATGCTGCTTCCAGGCTTTGTTCAAAACAGCACACAACATTTTTGTATAGTTCCTATCTAGCTTTTTCCCCCGGCGTATTGTGAAAGTTGAAGTAGTCCAAACATACAGTAGTACTGACACGGCTGCTGCTTTGAAGATTATTTGTTGATATTTGTTGTCTAAAGTTTATTAAACAGACCAGAATAAGACGAAATATGATAAATATATTGTAAAAAAACTTTCCTTGAATTCAAAAAAACAGACTTTATATAAATCTACGGCTCATTCTTGGATTAATTTATGGCAAATATTTTACAAGTGTTTTCTTGAATTGCTTGATGATTTAGTCTCTGGGGTCTTGAAGCTTTTGTTATCTGATATGATTTTTAGGATATTGTTCTTTCATCAATGTTTAATATTGTTTTCTTTACTTTCAGTCGAGATTGGGGATATTGCCTAAATGATGAGCCAAAGGATTTTACCTTCGTTTTCCCTATTTTACCACCAGGAACTATGTATGATGCCGACCATCAGTGTCGTTTACAGTATGGGCTTAAAGCTAAACTTTGTGACTCTGTTGATGTAAGAAACGTTCTCTCTTCTGGTGTTTTGTTTGTAGTTCTTATGTGACTGGAATACATGTTACATAACCTTCATACTTAATCTTAATTTCACTCAAAATAATACATGGAGGAACAATCTAAAATAAGGCTGTTGGTGTTTCACTTTGGCGATAATACTCTAAGAAAAGACATGAATCCTTCTGTTCTTCCCCTAGCTTGGGTAAATAGTAGATCAGACTGGGTCCTTTGGTTAGGAAACAGTTATAGGGAGGTAAAGTTATGAATTCAAACCAGCTTGACTCAGCTTAAAAGTTGACCTTGTATCACACCCAACCCTTAGCAGAGAAGTTGAATAAATGTATATTATTTAAATAATATTTTAATCACCATAAGTTGAAAGCCATGTTCAGATCAGTATCCTTTAAGAATTTCTCTGTGTTATCTGCTGTGCTTCTTACATGACTGACATTGAAATTAGAAAATCGATACAGGAATTATGAAAACGACAGATCCTAATGTTGTATAGCCATAGCCATAATGATATCAATTCCAACTGTAATACAATACATACACAAATACAAAACACAGACAAATACAAATGCAGGCGGGCTCTGTCGTCTCAGGTACGAACGGTTTATTAATTTCTTGACTTTGGCCCATAGCGACAGGAGGAGAGAGACACAATTCTTAAAAGCTTATGCTAACCATACTAGCTGACTCCATCTGCATGCGCGGCGCATCTTGTGATGTTTAAGATCTCTGTCAGTAGAGATCCGAAAATCCCAACTACATCTTTCAACGGTCAAAATTCAACTCTCTGCCACAATGGCAGAAACTCAACTCTCTATCTCCATGGTCCAATCTCAACTTCTCAACTGACTCTTTTTCAAAATCCTCAAATTCTCAGGAACATCTCTTCCGGGCAAGACGTCATCCACATTCCAGCTCCATTTCCTGTCTGGGGGTTTATTATGACAATGGTGATTGTCATATCTTTTGCGCGCAAGGGTAAAACTGCACCCAATGACTATGCACCTGAACTCTTAACCCGAATTGTTCAAAGCCCAACCAAACTGAATGATAAAATATAATTAACAAAAAATAATTCATACAAAAAAATCATTCCTTAATTATATAACACTAAAGTGATACAAAGACAATATTGGCTAAAACAATTAAAATGTTGCGCAACCAAAAACCCAATCTGCATTTTTTCCTTTTCAGATCCCTAGTTTTCCTGATTATAAAATCCCTTACTTAGTGTTTTTACTCATTTAATCATATTTTAGACACCAGTTGTAATTTGCTACACTTTGCACACAGGATTCAGGTTTCTTCTAGCACCTGCTGTTATAAAGTGGTCACTTATCCAAGTACTAAGCAGGCTTATCAATGCCTAACTTCTGTGATCTTGTAGCAAGCAATACTTTTAGCACGACTTGTCCATAAGTAGACACCATAAATTGAAGGTTATGTTTTATCTACAGGTTTTATGTTGCTTACATTATTTGTTATTCTCTATTAGTTACCTATTTAAGTACTAAACCGGATTACTGTGGTTTACCTTTAAGGAACTAGCAGGAACCAGTTATGACCGTAAGTTCAAGTTTAGTTCAGTTCAGGAGCATGCTGAGCAGTCGGGTGATCAGTTAACGCCTGAGGACCAAAAGCATCAAGAGTCCAATGTAAATTTAATCTTATAAATGATCTTGCACTAAGATTTGCATTGGCCACTAAAAGACATTCAAACTCAACAGTATTCTTTGTTTCCTCTTTTTCGAAATAGTGATGCAGTGATTTCTATTTGTTGTCAATGAACATATTTGTTTTTAATGGATTATGCCAAGCTTGTAAGCATTTCGTCTTGATTATTTGTTACTAAATTTATAAAAACTGAATTGTTTATTAGTTAAATTAGAGCTTTTGACTAAAAGCCAATGTAATTTCAGATGAGAGCTGACATAGCGTGTATTGTTAACTTTCAATCCTCTGAATAAGGGATGCATAGTTCTATAACTATAAAGTCCTAGGAGATAACTTCGTAAATAACCTTTTTTATGAAAATTAGATAAAAGTTATCTATTTTAGATAAAGTGCATTACAAAATCATTTTGATTGAGGCTTAATTATAATTTCATAAGATGGAACTGGTGGACACGTTTATAGCTCTATGTGTATATCTACCAGGAGTGGACTATCACGTTGGGCCATGGGGCAGTGCCTGAGTGTCCAAAGCAACGAGAGGTCCAAGTAGCAAAAGTCTTTTTTTCTTAATTGCCATCAAATGAATCTTTATGTTATAGCTAAAACGTTTCAACACTGTGATTCCCTGCGGTTCTCTTAACATAGAATATCATTGCCCAGGAAAATAAAAACCCTTCTTTATATTTTTCTAAACACAGATCTTTAGAAATAAATATTTGATTAAGATCGTATTTTTAGAATGAATGGTTGGTGTGAGATGAGTTAAAGAAGCAATAGACTTTTTCTCCAGGAAACCATGTCACTGTTCACTTAAAACTCTTCTTCTGTATTCTCTTAGTTTCAGCGTCTTTGTTTAATAGCATATCAAGCTTCGTAGGTTTATTTCAAGCCAAAGCAATCCTTGTAGAAGAACAACAGTGGTACTATCTAACCTATTACTGGGGGAATAACGGGGTTCATAGCTTTCCCAAGGGTCATTTGTCTTATAATGAACGTAATAGCCGGACTGGATTTCAAACTTGCTAACTTCAATATTCACACACAGCACGTTAGCCACTACGCCACACACACCACTGGATTGTCGGATGTTCTCAGATAAAGTGTTGCCATGATTCCTAAATTATTTACTGAAGTATCCTTATCCTTGTTATTTGTTTGTTTCTTTGTTTTTCAATAAATTTTGTTACTTTTCCACTGATACTTACATTTAAATAGTTTGTTCCTTACAGTGTCTTTCATCGAGAGGTCATCTCTCACAATAAAAACTATTCAACAAAAAAACCCTGCTGTAACTAATCATATTGAAGTATTTGTTTGACTAAAGTGATTATTAGCAATTAATTAATTAAAGATTATTGCCGTAGATTGTACCGAGCCATTGGCCTAATGAGTTGAGCGTTCGCCAGAGGTCCAAAAGATTTAGGTTTAATCCCAGGTCGAGTCATACCAAAGACTCAAAAAATGGTACTTGATGCCGCCTTGCTTAGCACTCAGCACTATAAGGTAAGGATCACAGGCAAAGTGGAGCAATCTAGAGAATGGAGTAGCACCCTCTCCTACACTTCGGTGTAGTAGCAATCATAAAGGGAGCCTTCGGGTCACCCTCGACTAAGGTCGCCAACTTTACTTTTTACTTTACCATAGATTGTTCTGTACAAGTCGACCATTTAAGCCTGTAAAAATCTCAACAAAACTAGGGGTCAGCTTATGCGGCTGAGCTAAAATCTAAACCGTTATTACAGAGTTGACAACCAGTGGAACAGTACTCCTAATAGTCGATATACACTACTTATCGTAAGTCCAGCAGACTGCCATAAACATTTCTATTCTTGTCAGTATATTTAACAAATTATCACAGAGATTAACGTGAAATAATAAAAGTCTAATACAAATTAAGTATTATATTAACACTATATTACACCCCATTTCCAACTGTAAACACTAACTGGACCGTCACAGCACTCTTGTGGCCAGTCAGACAACTACGGTATGTTGTTCATCTGTGCATTTTCGTGATAACATAAAAATTGTGAATTCATATGAATATAAGCTGTAATATGTAATAATTGCATGTTTTATATATCTAATTCTGATTTCAGTGGAAAATTACATACGCCATCCACTACCGAAGTAAAGACAGTTTAATGACATAACGGCAATTTATTGAATATAAACACATTGGCATTGTAGCTGTACTTATTTGACACAATATTTCAAATAAAAGTCACTTGAAGATAATTTTATTGACGACTAAAACCTTGATTTTAAGATGCCACACTATAATATACACATTTATAAATTTAAACTCCGATAAACTTACTTTGCTTTTGCTACAGGTTATCATAACCTATCCTCATTCAGGCCTATTGAGTAAGTTTTGGCCTATCAGTTGCCTAATGCATGTTTTGGAGTAGACCTATACATCAGATATAGCTTAACCCAGAGTTTTGAGCGAAAAATCTTGAGGTTTATGACAGATTGACATAAATACAGCTATTAAGTTTAATTTACAAAATTTTAGTACAAATATTCCCATATAATACTAATAATTTGCGCGAAATTTTATTATTTTAAGTGCTCAAATAGCTCATAATAATTCTTAGTAAACAATTTTAGCCTCAAGTAAATATTCTTTATACAAATAATCTGCATACATTTATTTAGCTTCATATATTCCAATTTATTGCTAATAATTTTTAAAGAAGCCAATTTGACTCACAGTTGAGACTCTAACACCTATCATCATTATGAAGCAGAGTGGACTTGGGAGTGCTGGCAATGATGGCATGAATCCTCACTCTCCAGATTTCCAGAACGGCAGTTTAATAACCCCAAAAAATCTGTGCTGCCTTTGAAATATCAGCTGTATATAGATTTGTTCAAATTAGGATATGGAAGAAAGTAATCACCCCAAAATATACAAACAAGATTCACAGTACAATGCAAGCATTATATACCAAAAGAAGGCTGGAGAATGTATGTTATAAAATGATGCTCAAACAACAAGAATGAGGATACTAAGAGGAATGCTTGAAAGTCAAGGTACTTATCCAATATATTTATTACGAGCAAATAAATCGTTGTGCATATATCATCAGTACTATTCCACATGTGTAGTCACCATTGAGATTGATGCACATGTCCTATCAGTGCACACTTCTATGAAAAATGTTGTATAAATGCACTAATGGAACACGTGCATCGATTTTGATGATGACTATATGGATACGTAATGTTGGTATCATATACACAATATTCTTTTTGTGTGATAATAAACATACTGAATTAATGATTGCTTGTACCTTATTTTTCAGACATTCTTTGTTGTTCAAATATTATGGTGTAATGAAAGTATTTTCTTCCGTTAAAATGTTGAGATATTCCTATATACGAAATTGACTTAAATCTTTAACATGTCTTTCTCAGAATATGTGTTCCTATTTGTGGTGTCACGTCAACAAAACATGTACGACGAAACGAGAATCGGCCGCAGAAGGGACCATTTGTGGAAGCAACAAGGTAAAAATTTATTAGTCTTTGACATCTGAGGGTGTTTATTTTTTTCACCATACATATTGACCATTCAAAACCAATATATATTCTGCTTGACGTAGATGGTTTGATTGGTCACTTGTTTGTTTGTCGGGTTTTATGCTATATCAAGACATAATGGCCTATTTGATATTGAAGTCAGTCCCTTTTTTTTTCATGCAATTATAAGGTTTCATGTTACTAATGGTGATTATCAAATGTAAACAATTAGAGCTTCTAGTAACTATTTTTGATACCAAAAAATATTCTCAGTAATTTTGTTTCAAGTAACTATTTCTATTTCGTAATAATAATTATATGTTTGAAAACAATAATATACTTTTAAGTAACTAATGACAACAATACTTCGTAAAAATTACATCTGGATTTACTTATTTTTAGTACAAATGATTTTCACAGTTATAAGGTTTCAACTATTCCTATCAAATACAAACAATTCTCAAAGAAACCTATTTGACCCATAGGTGAGACTCTAACGCATACAACCACTCTGGGATTGAGTGGAGCTGGAAATAATAACAATGGTAAGGTGACTCCACACCCTCCCGAGATTCAGAACTGGAGCCTCATCACCTGACACAGTTTAGGGATATACTTAAGAAACCTCTTTTTTTAGGGGCTCTGAATAGGACGTAGTTGGCATATTCTAGGTTCGGCCAACATTACTAGCACTTCATCTAATATATATATATATATATATATATATATATATATATATATATATATATATATATATATGAATTAGTATTCCAAGAGAACCATTTTGAAGAAAACTAATGTTTCATTCTATGTTTATTTCTTTTTCGATAAATACCAATTAAGTCATCATATTTTCTGAACACATCTTGAATGTTGGATATTCTGCACTAGTTTTGTGCTCATGACCACATTATCTATCTCTCTCTCTATCTATCTATCTTCATCGGTTCATTATCAATCAATTTATTTTACTTAGTCTAGTCATTATCTATCTATCTATCTATATATTGCAGTTGCTTTCATATTCTTAATTTATAGTTATATATATATATACACCTGTTGCCCGGAAAAAGAAAAATCTAAACTTTGTTTTTCCTTGTTTACAGGGCTTTGAAGCTCTTCTTAATCCTTTAAGCAGCTTTTATTTTGCTTGCATCACTTTTAATGCAGTTTCTTCATTTGTCTTTTCTGATTTGTTAGTTTCTCTTCTATGTTTATACATGGTAAGTGTAATCAGTATTGGTTTTAAAGAGACCTTAAAACGAAAGCAATTGAAATTTTACTTTGAATACACATTCACATCTATCTATCTATCTATCTATCTATCTATCTATCTAGTGGAGGTGCCTGTGGTGTAGTCGTTATCGTCGTAGGAAATGGACACGGCCACACGAGTTCAAATCTTGGACGAGACTGATTGCATTTCACATAGCACTAATACCCTTGGGAAAGGTATGAATCGAATAATTCTCCCTCCAGCTGAGAAGGAAAACTCTAAATTCAAACCTGTTAAACTCCGCTTAAAAATTGACCTTGTGTCATATCCTGCCCGAGCGGAGGGGTTGGTAAATAGTATCTATCTATCTATCTACGTGGTGCCTTCAATAAGTTTCCAGACTTTTTTTACAGGAATTTAAAATTGTCGTAGACTCTTGAAAACTCACTATGTTATTGCTATACATGTTATGAGATGACTGACCAATTTTTATGATTTCAGGTTCAAATCAACAGCTACAGCAGCAATTGGAATACACCCTACTAAAGCCTGATTGTCACAGCTGGTGAATTTCAAAAATGCAATCTGGAAGTGAGGACACTTTAGAAGAACCATATGCAATACAATTCTGTTTTAAACTTAGAAAAGATGCCACAGAAACGTATGGAATGCTTCAGACTGCTTTTGGAGCATCCTGCATGAATCGAGCATCAGTTTTTGAGTGGCATAAGAGACTCAAGGAAGGCAGAGAGTCTGTGACGGATGATGAGAGGTGTGGGAGAAGTAAGGAAGTCAGAACACGAGAGTTGATTGGCTAAAGGGTTAGGGTTAGGGTTATTATGTTGAGGTTTTAAGGGGGTTCAGGAAGAGATTCCTAGGGAAGAGGCCAGCACTCTTGAAATCGGCTCAATGGCATTTCCACCAGGACGATGCACCAGTCCACAACTCCATCGTTGTCACAGACTATTTGAACAAGATGGGCATCAAGACAGTTCCTCAGCCTCCCTATAGTCCAGATGTTGGTCCCTGTGACTTTTGGTTATTCCCTAAGTTCAGAGGCTTTCGTTATGAGACAATTGAGGAGATGAAAGAGGCTGTGACGAAGGTCATTGACACGCTCACACAAGAGGACTTCCATGGGGCGTTCCAGAAGTTTTTGGAACGGTAGAACAAGTGCATTTCAGCCGGAGGAGATTACTTCGAAGGGGACTAGAGTTTCATGTGTGTACTATCAATAAAAGTACCCATACGAAAAAAGTCTCGAAACTTATTTAATGATCCTCGTATCTATCTTAGTTCGTGTGTTTATCAAGTCTATGATAGTTTATCTATTCATTTATTCTTATCAGTAAATCTTATTTTTTTCTTTTTATCTATCTATCAACAGAATCTGAGCAAATCATAGTTTCCTGGTTCGTTCGTTTGTTCGTTCCTATCTATCTATCTATCTATCTATCTATGTGTTAAAGTCTCTTTCTTTCTTTCTTTTTTCTTTCTTTCTTTCTGTTAATCTATCTGTTAAGTAATTTATTATCAATCTTATCTTGTATATTTGTCTAGTCTCTCATGATAGGTGGCTTTCTTTCTTTCTTTCTTTCTTTGTTTTAATATAAGTCTTTTTCGTTTTTATCTATCTACCTATCTATCTATGAAATCTGTGCTTGTCATGGTCTCCTGCTTACTTCCATCTTTCCTTCCTTCCTTCCTTCCTATCTATCTATCTATCTATCTATCTATCTATCTTCATCTTTCTATTCCCCAGTCTATCTACCTGCCTCATTATATCTATTTATGCACACTCATGCACTCATATGCACATACATTGACACACCTACACATACATGCACATGCACAGCTATACATGCACATTCATGCAGAAACTCACTCACCGGTTTTAACCATTATGCATTAATATAGATGTCAATTGCAATTCTGATTGAATAGATAAACCATTTTCTAAAAAGCCATCTTTATAGAAGAACAGTAGTGGCACTATCTAACCTCTAGTTGGAGGGATAAGAAAGTCCATACCTTTCCCAAAGGTATTTGTCTGAAAGTGAACATAATAGCATGAGTAGAGTTCGAACGCACTGATTATGATGTTGCAATTCAGCAAGTTGGCTATTATGGTAAAAAAAAAAAACAATTATTTTATAGACTAACTTTCTCATTTATTTCACATAATCAATTCTATAGAAAATATGCTTTTATTTTATTTTTTTTACCCTTTTCCTTTAAAATATTTTTGGTTCTTAAAAAAACAAACTCTTTCTTTGTCTCCTTCTTTCTATTAGATTTTCAACAGCTTTCAGTTCTCAAATTTCAAAGGAATAAAAACACTTTTTTTTCAGAATGATGCAAAGATTTGGCCTTGACTTCAAGGTTCCTCCATATTTTCTTTCTTTTTTCTTTTTTCCTTTTGTTTTCTTTTTTTCTTTTTTATGTTCTGTTTGCTTTCTTTTTTGTTTCTTTCTTTTTGTTTTTTTGATCTTCTATCTTGTTTCTGTCTCTTTTTTTGTTTCCTTTTCTTCTGTTTTCTTTCTTTTTTTCTTTAATTTTCTGCTTTCTCCCTTTTTTTGTTTATTTATTTTACTTTCATTTTGCTTCTATCTCATTTCTTTCTTTTACTTTCTTTTATTTTGTTTCTTTAGTTTTACTACTTTTTTCTTTCACTTCTACTTTTTTTTCTTTTTTTTTCTTATGCTTTCTTTCTTTGTTTTCTTTTCTTCATTTCTTTCATTCTTTCTTGTGCTTTTTTTCTTTCATTTCTCTTTCTTTCTTTCTTTCAATCATATTTCTTAATAACTTTTTATTTCCTTTTTCTACTGCTTTCATTCATTTTATTTTTTATTTGTTTTCTTTCTTTCCTTTATTTTTTGTTTTTTCTTTCTTTCTTTTGTTTGGTCATTTTTTGTTTTACTTTCTTTTTTTCTTTTGTTTGCATTATTTCATTTTTCTTTTTCTCCTGCTTTCTTTCATTTGCTTTCATTTTCTTTTCTTTTCTTTTCTTTTCTTTCTTTCTTTCTTTTTCTACTTTCTTCCTTTCCTTTTGTTATGGTCTCTTTTCTTGTCTTCTTTTTTCTTTTCTTTCTTTCTTTTTTCTTTTCTTTCTTTCTTTTTCCTTTTTCCTTTTGTTTTCCTTTTTCTTTCTTTTATCTTGGTTTCTTTTTTCTTTCCTTTTTTAATTTCTTACTTTCTTTGATACCAAATTTTTATCTTATTTACTCTCTCTCTCTCTCTCTCTCTCTCCCCTCTCTCTGTCTCTTTCTCTCTCTCTTGTATTTTTCATTTTGCTCCTTTCCTTTCATTAATCCTTACTCTCCTCCCCCCTCTCTCTTTACTTTCTTCCAATATTTAATGTCATCTTTTATTATTTTAGTATTGCTTTAATTTTATTCTTTTTTTTTTTTGATTACTCTGACCCTAATTTATGTTTGTGCTCCTTTTATTTCTTGACTTTTTTATTTCATCACCATCCATCCTTTCTGTATCACTGTGTCTGTCTGTCTTTTTACTGGTCTGTCATTATTCCCTACTGTACTCCCATGACATATTATGATTTTCTTTCTGGAGTGTGACCTTGAAAGATAGCAGAACAAGAGACAATAGAACTGCTCCACATTCCTAATTCTGACATGAGAAAAGTTGAATAAGGGAAAGGACAAAAGAAAACAGTGGGTTGGAGGAAAGCAAGAAAGAAGGTAGGAGGGAAAAAGAGGGTAATGAGAGAATAGAAGGAATGCAAGAAAGTGAGTTGGAGGGAAAGAAGAGGTTAAGGACAGAGAGCAAGAGAAGAGCCAGAAAGAAGAAAGCAAAGGAGAATGAGAGAGAGAGAGTAGGAAGAGAGCGAGAAAGAGGGTAGGGGGGAAAGAAGAGAGCAATGGTGGAAAGTTGGATGAAAGCAACAAAGAGAGTGATAAGAGAAAATATGACAATGAGTGTAAGTAAGAGGGAAACTCAAAAAAAGAAAGAAGACAGAGAGCAGGAAAAAAGCAAGAAAAAGGGTGTAAGAGAAAGAATAATGCAACAACAGAGAATAGAAGGAAAGAAAGAAAAAAAGGGAGAAGGAACAAAGAGGAAAAAGACAGAGAATAAGAAGAAACCAAGAAAGAGTGTAGGAGGAAAAGAAGAAAGTAAGTGCAGAAAGTAGGAGGAAAGCAAGAAAGAGGGTAGGAGGGAAAGAAGAGGACAAAGACAAAAATAGGAGGAAAGCTTAAAAGAAGAAAGAACTGAATGGTAGTTGATATTTCTTAATATCTCTATGCATACAACACCAATTCAGCAAAATGGAATATTCTGTTTTTTTGTGAATAACTTTCATATTTCTTGCTTAAATTTGTTCAAAATTGGACCATTTACTCTTAACAGCATATCAATTCAATATATATAAATAATCTGGTATTTCCTCTCTGATGATTTGGATTTTTTAATGACCTCCATATGACATGAGTATTCTCGGTGTCAAAATATTGGTATAAAAAGAGTGAAATCTTAGGTGTTAAGCATATAATCACCCAGTATCATAAACAGCAAGAGTTAAAAATATGTAAATGGCACAAAAAGCAATCATTTATGAATTGTAGGAAGCTGGAAAGACTCAAAATAAGAGAGCTGTCTTGGTGGAATGCTCCCAGTCTGCCATCACAAAGATAACAAGACAAACTTGTTCAATATGGTCCAATAGTCGTGAAATTCCCCAAGCCAGTAATGATGCTAGTGTTGCTTTTTTTGGTCTACAGCACTCTGGATACTCCATCAGCTCAGATATGACAGCAGGATACTGAGTTCAAAGCCACTGTTCACATTTAAACAGATATAAGTGCATTCAATATGGGTTAGAGATAATCAAAATTGATCAGTTGATCAATGGAACCTGGTCATCTTTAGTGATGTCTAATGATTTGGCATTTAATTTGGTGATCATAGAACCCATATCTGGAGAAAGTCATGCAAAATATATGATACCAAATGTGTGAAAAAAAAGCATAAAATTCCCTCAGTCTGTAATGGTTTGGGGTTGCATGTCTGCGATTAGTATCAGCAAGATCTGTTTGTTGAAAAGATCAATTAATGCTGCTGTTTATCAGGATATCTAAGATCATTTCCTTATCTCATACATCATGGAAAATTTTCTTTTCATCACTTTGAATATTTAGACTATTGTCTTCATCGTTTCACTCACAACATTTCAGCCTTTTTTAGATGTTTCATGTCTAACTTGGAAGCCTACAGAGAATTTCAAATTGAACCCTTTATTTAATCCATGAGGGTCGAGTGTACTAATTCCATTAACCACGATTGGGTACAAGTGTTAAGCTATAGTAAGTATTCTTTGTTAGTTACCAGTAGTTGGGATTGAACCAGCAACCTTCAGAGGATTTCACTTAGAAGCACTTTTCATTCAAATGCTTATATCTGTTGCTCCATGAGTCCTGCTGGAAAATTCAAAGAGAATTTTTAGGACTTTTAAACCTAATGATTCCATCAACCTAGGAGATACTACACATGTATGATTTTTTATCTAACCTCCTATCATTATTTTATTTTATTCAAAAAATTGGTTTGGTTTGGTTTTATGGCATATCAACCTATATAGGTTATTTAATGCCAAATCCATTTTTATGCAAATAATCTGTTCTATTGAAAACAGTTCAGTTTAGCATAAGTACACAGTTTAATTGTCAAAAACATTTCCATTTCAAACTATTCAAGCAGTTATATGTAATAATTCGGTTAAGTGTAAATACAGTTTTAATGTTGAAAAACAGTTCTATTTGAAATTATTCAGTTAAGCATAAGCATGTAGTTTAAGTGTAAGTATGGTTTAATTGTCAAAAACGTTTCTATTTCAAGCTATTCAGTTTATTCAATTCATTTTAGCATAAGTATGCTGTTAGTTCTATTTAACCCATAGATAGGGCCCTATCAGATGCTACCACTCCGGGCCAGAGTGGACGTGGGAGCCATGGCAATGAAAGGGTACTCCACATTCCCCGAAGTTCCAGCACTGCTGGAACCTCACCATCAGATTGTTTAGTGTCATATCCAGGACACTCATTGGGGTGGGGTCTTACCCCTCTGCAGAGAAGCAGTCAGTGTATTCTACAGCCCCAGCTGACAGGGCAATACACAGATTTGAATGTCAGACAGTTTTATTTCAGATAATTCAGTTCAGCATAAGTACACAGTTTAGATGTCAAAAACAGTTCTATTTCGAGCAATTCAGTTCAACACTAGTATGCAGTTTCAATGTCAAAACAGTTCTATTTTAAACAATTCAGTTTAGCATAAATACGCAGTTTAAATGCAAAAATCAGTATAGTGAAAGAAGCACGGTTTTGTTCTGTTTAACCCATAGATAGGACCCTTACCAGGTGCTACCACTCCGGGCCAGAGTGGACCTGGGAGCGATGGCAATGAAGGGGTACTCTGCATTCCCCAAAGCTCCAGCATTGCTGGAACCTCACCATCAGATTGTTTAATGTCATATCCAGGACACTCGTTGGGGGGGTCTTACCCCTCTGCAGAGAAGCAGTTGGGGTATTCTACAGCCCCAGCTGACTGGGCAATTTATTCAAAAAAGATTTTTTTTTTGTCAAGCCTTTTTGACTAATAGTTCCCAAATCGTATTTATCACTATTCTTGGTCTGCTCAGCAAGTCACTATATTCCAACATATGCGTTGCTTCTTTAAGACATCTTGTTCTTCAGTGTTCTTCTCTATCTATTATTTGTGAGTATAACAATGAAGATGAAAACAATAGTCTGAATATTCTAAGTGATGAAAAATATTATCAAACTTTATCACTGAAATTTAAACAAATAATGGAGGAAATATTGCTCCAACCCAAATAGCAAGATCTACAAAAGAATGGTTCAGGGAAAAGAGGATCCTTGTTTTTGATTGAACTGCAAATAGCCCAGATATAAATCCAATAGAAAATTTATGGGAAATCCTCAAGAGGAGACTAAGAAAATATAATCCATTAAATCTTGAAACTTGTGTGCGATATGTACTGATGGCTCAGTTGTAGAATTTCAGCTCTGCAATCTGTGGTCGCTGGTTTGATCTCTAGTGGTGGAGATCACGGTATACACTGCTGATGTGACCTAATAAGGTTGAAACAGCTGTCCAGTGTTTCTCTATGTTGTGTGTAAGTGTTTGCCGGATTTTCTGGTCATGGTAATTCAATTCACAATATAATTCCTCTACTTAAAAAAAAAAAGAAGAAAGTGTAAACCAAGTCATTACTGAAGTGTGGGCCTTGATTTCAGTGGGAACTTGTCATGATTTAATCAGTTCCTTACCAGAATAAATGAAAGAAATAGTATATGCAAAAGGTCCTACGACAACTTGTTAAGTGTACTAATACAGTTCATCAGAAGTGTATCTATTAATGAATACTTTTCCTTGAAAAAAAAAACAGTTTTTTTTTAACTTTTTGTTTTTAGATATAAAAATTTTCAAATTCTAAAAATTTCATTTTTCAAAGAAAACCTGGTTTGTCAGTGAAACACTATCAGACTATTTTCATGTATCAAATTGATGTACTGTTAAGAGTGAACTGTCAAAATTTAAACAAATTCAAACCAGAAATATGAAAGCTATTTACAAAAAATTGAATATTCCATTTCCTTGAATTGGTGTTGGATGTGTATTTACATATATGTATATACACATCCAAACATATATGTAAATATATATATAGCAACTGCATAATCTTTCACAGATCACTGCTGTCTCTCTTCCCACCTTCAGCATCTCTCTGTCTGGCAAAAGCAGTGCTCTCTTAAATTGGGCTGCTCAGACACAAGTTTCTCCACTGGGATCAATCTCTGTTACAAGAAGATACAATAATGATGTAAGGATAAGACTACTGCTGCCCATGTAACTGTATGATTCCAACTGGTCAAGTCTGCATAGGTCACTACACCTCTATCACAATGTGACTTTTTTGAGAGGAAGTTGGATAGATAAAATGATCATAAGGAAACATTTGTTTGTTTGTAATTTAATGGCATATCAACCTTCTTGGCTTATTTAATGCCAAATTGATCCTTTTAGAAGGAGAGTAGTGGTACTATTTAACCCATAGATGGGAGGATAAAGGGGTTCATACCTTTCCCAAGGGTATTTGTCCAAAAGTGGTCGCAATAGCGCAATTGGAGTTCAAACATGCGTACTATGATCCTGAAGTCCAGCGTTTTAATCATTACACCACAGGAACACCCTACCAAGGAAACATTTTTACATCATGGTATTATAGAGGCCAATGGTTGTTCAACATGAATACCATTCTCTAAGTTTTCATCATTGTTATCCACTGACAATATAGATATATACAGATACACACACATACACACACATACACTTACACACACAAGCACACACACATATATATATATATAGTATGATGCATCAATAATTACACACCTCTGCCAATTTTGTACAAGATTTTAATGTTTCTTGTGGAACATTATATCATGAAAATGGATATTATTAGGTACTATTTGTTACTAGAATTTTAAAGGCCATCAAGAGGGCCTCCATGCCTTGAAAACAAGATCAGGTAAATTGAGTGCTTGTTTCTCTATGACCATGTTCCTCTTGCCCATGCACTACCAGATGCTCAAGGCATTGTGAGAGGGTGCATTGTCATGGTGAAGCATCAATGATTTGTCGTTATAACTCTTATCTCTTCTCATATCATGAGCAAAGAATGCACCACTGGATTTCCTTTTAAACTTGCCGATTGACTGTCTGGCCATGTGGCAAAAACATGCTATAGACAATGAGGAACATGATCACACGACATTGACTTTTGACTGTTTTGCTTTCTTCAGCCTTGGTGATGTTGGAGATTCCTAGAGTCTGTTCTGGTGCTTAATTTTTTGGGTTGTACTTGAAAATCCATGTCTCACTACTAGTGATGACACTACATAGCAAATGTGCTTTAGTTTGAAAACAGTCAATAATGTCTTGACACACCTACATGAGGTACCCCTTCAGATCATCATTCTGCAGTCTTGGCACCAGATCTTTGCCAAATGAAATCTTAGGTGATAATCCTCCAAACACTGTCTTTTTTCATATCTGGCTGACTGGAAATCATTTGAACAGTCAACTTATAATCACCACACATAACCTGTCTTACCTGCTTGATGCTGATCTTACTCCTGGTTGTTGAAGGTCTCATATTCCTGCAGTCATCTCTCACCACCTCAAACCCCTCTTTGAACCTTTTGTACCACTCAAAAACACATGTACACAACATGGTGTTATTTCCATACACGTGCAGAAGTATTTCAAGTGTTAGTGATGAAGACCAAAAATTTCTGGTTTATTTGTTGCTCAGTGTTTATCATTTGTTTCTCAGTGCTCAAAGCTAAATGATCTGAAAAAGAAGATGTGTAAACAAAAGAATGTGAAAAAATGCAATGATTACAGAAATCTGAGATTACAGTTCTATACTCCCAAGATATCGTGCCAGATAACTCCATCCAATAATCCTCTTTTACCCTTAACTCACCCACCTTCATTACTTTTCAGACAAGCCTATGTATCATGAGCTAAATAGCATGGTTTGGGTTGGTTTTGGTTTGGTTTTATGGCATATCAACAATTGTTGGTTATTTAATGCCAAATCCTATTTATATATGTATATTAGATATATATGGTTTGCAAACAAATTTTTTTAATAACATTTTTTAATGTGTCTGAGGTCATTTGTTTGCACACAGTTAACTAATCTCAAGTATTGCTATCTAATATGAATCATTTTATTTACTATTAATTATTTGTTTGCACACAGTGAAGTGTTTACAAGTATTGTTATTTAACACTAGTACTCCTGTGGACCCCCGCATATGGCCAATCAAAAGCAGGATGACCAGCTTGAACATACATACAGCAGCTATGTGATGATACGGGATGTAACCCTGAAGACCTGCCAGAGGCGATGAATGATAGGGAGACGTGGAGAGAGAGGGTCAGGGATATCCGTGCTAGTCGCATGACATAATGATGATAAATTATTCTATTCAACATTTCTCATTCATTCAGTCACAGTTAAATGGTTCCAAGTATTGCTATGTATCACTAACAATCCAATTCAACATCAGTCATTCGTTTATACACAGTTAAATGATCCAACAGCTCTATTTCTAATAATTCAATTTAGCATTAGTCATTTGTTTGTGCTCAGTTTAAATGTCAAACAGTTCTATCTGACCCATAGATATGATCTTATCAGGTGCTACTACTCAGGGTCAGAGTTGACCAGGGAACGATAGCAATGAAGGACTACTCAGCACTCCCCAAAGCTCCAGCATTACTGGAGTCTCACTATCAGATTGTTTAGTGTCATATGCAGGATGCTCATTGGGTGTAGAGACCAACTCAGTGTATTCTACAACCCCAGCCGACTGGGCTAATGGCATATTGTGCAGAATTTTAAAATGTAATGGCATTAAAATAGTATAACTATTGATTAATGTTTTACCAGAAAAAAATCATTTAATTGTTCTGGTCATTACACACTTATATTTGAGCATATCTTTGTGAATGATTCCATTGGTGATACAGAAATTAATTATTTTTATAAGGGTGCTATCATTTTTAGATAGAAGTATATTTCCATTCAGTCACAACAGATTTTCAATATTGTAAAGCTTGATAATAAATAATCCCTGATAATGTCTATTTTGATTGTGTAATGTTCCTCCAGGAATAATAGAATTCTGTTATGTTTGGTTTAGAAGAAAATCAACTTTCTATAAACAAGTGGTAGGGCCTTGCTCACTTATTTGCAATCTCAGTATTGACAATCGGATAAAATTCAGCTATACAAATGTTTTATTTTTAAACAGGCAATCTCTGCTTACTAAGTATAGCACAATATTTTTTGTCTCATTTCTCCTATCATGCCTTGGGCTATACTAATGTAAAGTTAACAAATAGCAAACTATTTTACTTATTCTGATTGCTAGGTGTGTACAGTAGTTAACTGGGAAATCATAATTATTCTAAAAAGTTTCATAAAAATGAAATTGGTGAAATAGGACTTGGGATATATATATATATATATATATATATATATATATATATATATATATATATATATAATCGCACAATAATTGCACACAAAATTGATAAGCTACAACTACAAATCCTCGAAGCCCTGCATATAAAAACAAAAAAAAAATGAAATTAATAGAATTGATTTTGATAATAGTGACAATGTTTGGAAATCCTTTTAGGTTTTTTTTTTCTTTTTTCCATACTCCTATAGTATTCTATTTCTGTTGATGGCGTTCACTTTTTAAATAGCATTCCCTTTTATAAATATATCAGTTACCCTGTTTTATCCAACTCTGCATTTGCATATTTTCATTATGGTATAAACTTTCAAAAAATTCAAAATTCATTTAAAAAACAAACACACAAGCAAGCAACCCCTGATGATGGCCTATGAAGGGTCTGAAAGTGCTCGGGACAATTTTGGGAAATTCATCCACCAATTCCAACCTGAGACTAAGAGACTTATCAGAAAACTTGAAAGTATCTTAAATAAATTATACAGACAAAATTTGTCTTTATTATTTAATGAAACATTCTTAAATGAACGACTGCTGACGAACTACGCACACACACACACACACACACACACACACACACACACACACACACACACACACACACACACACACACACAATATATATATACATATATATATATATATATATATATATATATATATATATATATATATATATGTATTATAACTGTGTTGGTTGTCACTAAATCACTTTGTGGGTTTGTGTCGAACCAAGTGCAATATAACGTGGAGAATGCTCAATATCTTGGATATGATAGACCTATGAATTCACATCTGCTTATACAATGCGCTACGTTTGCAAATTGACCTAATCTGGTACAAACACAAATTAATGAGCAACTATAACCCATACACATATACACACACATACACACACACACTTGCACGTGCACACATTTACAACCACACGTAAAAAATCATACAAAACCACAACAGTTTTTGACTGTATCAATTTTTGATTTATTTCTTTTCCTTAACTGCCTGGTGATTGTTGTTTTGAAAAAAACTCCATGAATCCCAGGGGTCACAGTCTAAATCCCATGAATTAAATATATATATATCTAATGTATATTTATTTATTATTATATATATATATATATATATATAGAGAGAGAGAGAGAGGCAATGTCAGTATTGACACCAAGCTAAAAGTGAGCATTCTAAATGCTGAATTTTTAGACAGAGATTCTTTGTTTACTTAGTATAAAACGTTCCTTCCCATCAGGCCTTGTGCCATACTAAACCAAGCTTAGTAAGTAACAACTATTCATTTAAAATGTTCTGGCTGCTTGCTCAAACTGGATACAGACTAGAGATTTTTGCCCCCATAACCAGATTTACAGTTTTTTCCCTGCCAGCAAAATTTGGCAGACACACATGCAACATCTTTTTAGCTAAGTGCATTGTTCTTGTCCCTGGCCCCATTACACTTGGCTGAAAGTCAATTCTATGGGAACGTCTGTATATAAAAGTAATTCCCAATTTTGATACAAGTTGGAACAAAAAGGTAAATGAACTTGCAAAGCTCGACTTTCTCTGAATTAAGATGATACTTCAAAGGCTTTGCTTTCTCGGCTATAGGATTGCATGAGTCAGATTTTCTTTGATCAAAACATAAACTAGTTGAAGTACTTGTCTTTGGCAGAGAAGAGACAAGTGTCAAAAATTGCTTCTACCTTGTAATATTAATTTAATTTCTATTTTCTTTCATATTTAAAGCTTTTGTTGCTTCATTTTTATCAGAATTCATGCAGTTATTATTTCAACAACTGTAAGGAACAGCACAAATTAGAGACCATAATAAAGGATGAGCTCAAATTTGAATAACTTTTTGCCTTGAAAAACCCCATGGGGGTGGGGTGGGCTAGAATATGCTGATTGTATTTGCTGCAGAGGAGAAAGAGCCCTTACTAAAAATGGAGTATCCAAGTTATGATACAAAAATGCATCCTGTAATGAAGATCTGGTTCTGAAGCTTTGGATGAAGCATAGGACTATTTCATTGCCATTACTCCCAAGTCCACCCTGTCCTGGAGTTGTAGCACTTGTTAGGATATTATCTATAGTTCAAATAGATCTGTTTGAAAATTATCATTATTGCAAAAGAATATTTGAAATCATCTGTGTGCAAATAAATGATTATTAAATAGGTTTACTTACTTGAAACAATAAAATTGCATATAAACTATTAGTATTTGATTGAAATACTTGAAATCATATAACTAAGCAAATAAATGATTATTACTATTAGATAGAAATAATTACTTGAAACCATATCATTGGGTATTAATTATTACTATTAGGAAGAAATACTTGAACCCATATAACTTTGTGCAAATGAATGATTATTATTATTAAATATGAGGGGGGGGTCCTTGTGGTGTCATAGTTAAAGCGCTGGACTGCAGGATTGTGGCAAGTGAGTTCAAACTCCAGTCACACTATTACGTTCAGTTTCAGACAACTACCCTTTGGAAAGGTATGAACCCTCTTATCCTCCCAGCTATGAGTTAAATAGCATCACTGCTGTTCTTCAAGAAGGATGGCATTGACATTAAATAACCCACAAAGGTTGATATGCCATTAAACAAAGAAACCAAAACCAAACCTTAAATATGAATAGTTACTATAATTGGTGGCATTAAATAACTCAGCAATGGTTGACATACAGTAAAACCAACCAGCCAACCAAGAATTTCTTGACTCAACTTTTAATTATACTTTGCTCATTATCAACATCATGGAATTCCTTTAATGGCTAGAGGTATAGTGTCAACATGCTCAATCACTAACATTTAAATGATATTTACTAAAATGAACTAAAAACTATATAAAAAAAGGACTTATTATCGATTGCTTTTAAACTACCTAGTGAATATATTAGGCATATGCAAACGTTCTCTGCACCATCTTTTTCAAAAGCTAAAAACAATCCAGTGTAGAAAATCATTTTTATTAAAAGAAATGTGGTACATTTTGTACATACCTATTGCATATATATATATATATATATCATGCATTAAGTATGCACACACACACACTCACACACACATATACACACACACACATATATATCATCATGTCATGCTTGTAGCACAGATTTTCCTGACTCTCTTTTGCCATTCATCTCTATCATTCCTTTCTTCCAGCAGGTCCTCTAGACTACATCCTGTGTCCATACAGATCTGTTGAAGATAAGTTCTAGTTAGTCATCCAATACTTGTGTGTCCATGTGAAGGGGTCCATAGGACAACATCACTTAAGAGTTTGTCTTTACTTCTCCAGCAGTGCTCTGCATATCTTGTTTGTCCTATTTGGATGGTTTTAGAGATAAGAAGTTGGTGGCTGTACAGCTGTTGTTTTGTGGGATGTTGCTTCCAAGATTTGCTCAATATAGCTCATAGCATTTTTATGCAATTCCTGTCAAGCTTTTTCTGTATACGCTTTGTCAACGTCTATGAGGTGCATCCATATAGGAGAATTGACAAGACCGCTGTCTAAAAAAAATTGCGTTTTATTTTATTGGATAAGTCTGACTTCCATATAATTGATAACCGATTAATAGAAGCCCATGCCTTTACTAGTCGCACATTGATGTCATTTTCAGTGGATGAGATACTGCTTCCGAGGTAGGTGAACTTGTCCACTAGTTTCAGAGAGCCACTATTTAGTGCGGAGATGTCTCTTTTTTCATAAAACACATGTACTCTGTTTTGTCTGCATTCACATGGAGGTCAATGACACCTGCTGCCTGCTTCAAACTATGCAGCAGTGATTTGGGTTGGGTTGGGTTGGTGAATTTGCCAGAAGCACTGTGTCATCCATGTAGTCTGCATCCATAATAGTTTGTGCAGGGTATCATCTGCTTCTTGCTTTTTTAGCGTAGAGCCATTTTCTTTCTTTACATCTATCCACATTCGAAGAATGTAGTCAAGGTAGATTATGAACAGGTATGAAGTTAATGTATTCCCTTGCTGAACACCAGCAACTACAATAAAAAAGTCTGTGTCTCCATTAAGTAAGCAAACTTTTACTTGTGTTAAGAGCATCATTATTGCTGCAACAGTTTCTATGGGGAGACCATAGGCTAGAAATATTTGCTTTGTCTTCCCTCTGTGTATGAAGTCAAATGCATTGGAGAAATCTACAAATAAGAGTGTTACCTCAAGGTTTTTGGCATGAACTCCTTCTAAAATTTGACTGATTGTCAGAATCAGTGATGTTGTGGATCAGTTTCTCCAAAAACATTTTGATTCTTCCTTAGAATTTTCTCAATTTCTGATTTGATGTGGTTGAGTAGCTGAGCATTATAAATCTTAGCTGCTGTGGAAATAAGGGTTATACCTTGGTAGTTCTTGGCAATTCCAACATTTCCTTTCTTGGGGAATGGAAGGATATATATATATATATATATATATATATATATATATATATATATATATATATATATATATATATATATTCTCTTAATACCCTGTCCGGTAGCAAAAGCTGCTTGCTAGTGCCAGGAGTAGCAGTACCGCCTTGAGCTACCGACACTGTGTTATCACCCCTGGTTGGTGGCTGATGAGGACATGGTATTGCATGTGCTTTCACACATTGTATGATGAAAAAAAAAAATTCTAAAATGTGTGTAATCGTTGTAATTTGTTAATGAGAGTACAAGAAATTGTAAATTGTGATTAGAGGAAAAATACCTTATAAGTTTTCTGCATTTGAATAATTTGCTAAATAAAAAGATCAGAGTTGGTAGCCAAATGTTGCCATGAAAATAAATATTTACTTTGTAATTTAGCACTTGACTGAACCACATAACTTTGTATGTCAACTGTGTAAGAGTCATATGACTCAAAAAGTGTACATATATAATTCAATGTAATCTAACAGAATTCAGATGCGTTAAACATTAACTCACTTGAGGATCAACAGCATGAAACTCAGTCATGAGTTTTTATCCTGTTTTATTATTATCCTCGTGTTTTATACTTGTAAAATATTGAGATATTGCTCTGCATTTTGTGCGTAGAGCACTGTAAAGATTTTATGGATAAAAACATTATTAATATTAAATTCTAAACACACACACACACACACACACACACACACACACACACACACACACACACACACACATACATACACACACACATATATATATATATATATATATATATGCTTGTGTGTATATGTGAATAAAAAATATGACTAGAAAATGAGAACAAGTTGTTGAAAATAACTAATAACAACTTGGTTTTCAATTTTCTAATCACAATGCCAGATATCATTATTTAAAATATTTATCACATACGTGCATATACATGTATTTTATTTCACTTTTAGATGAATCGTTGTCCACCATTATTATCATTATTCTGTCTAATATTTAAAAAAAATTTTTGTGATAAAACGTATATACATAGGTGTATGTGTGTGTGTGATTTTGATTAATGATATTCATCAGTGTGATTAAGAAATACAATTGTAGAAAAATGAAAATGAACTACTAATTTGTTATTTTCAATTATAAGTTTTTATTTTTCTAATCATATTTCAAAACCATACACACTCACACACATTCACACACAATAGATATTTCAAACTTAAATCTTCGCTTTATGCAGAGTTATTCCCCTTGCATTAATTAATAATACGTGTGACTAACTATCGTATTAAGAAATCTCTGTATTTTTATGGTGTATGTATGAAGAGCGGTAGATTATTATTATTATTATTATTATTATTATTATTATTATTATTATTATTATTTACTCCTTGAGAGATTTTCACATCAGTTAACGCTGATGGTTTTTCACTGGAGTTTGAGAGACAGCAAGTCTCCTTAAGTCTCCAGGACTCTTCTCAATATTCTGGCTGATCTTAATAATGTACTAGTTTGGATGATCTCCACTCGTCTTGTTATTTCCAAGTCCTCTAAACCCCTGAGTATTCCTTCGATGACTGTACCAAGAGGATAAATCATAATCGGTATAATTGTCACTTTCATGTTCCACTTTCATGTTTTTTTCAATTTCCGAGCAAGGTCCTGTTTCTTATCCTTCTTTTCATTTTCTTTCAATTTTACACTATGATCAGCCGAAATAGCAAAGTCTACAATTTTGCAGGTCCATTTTTTTGTTGTTGTTGATTATTTTAAGGTCTGGTCGTCTGGCTGAGATTAGGTGATCCCTTTGTATGTCAAAATCCCATAGAAGTTTTTGTCTTCTTCTCCAGGACAGATGCTAGGTCCTGCATATACCATTTTTTTCATATGGTCTTGCACAATTCCCAGTGGATTACCTTGCCCACCAAGTCGTGTCGAATCTTATACTCTTTCTGTGCTAATTTGTTGCACTTGCTTATTATATGATAGATGGTTTCGTCTCTCTCACCACATAATCAACATTTGCTATTTTATTGCGTCTATTTAGTGGTTATGGCGTTGTTTTAAACTACTATTAGTAGAGATTCAGTTTCTTTCCAAAGTTTTCCCTTTCTTAGCCACGTTCACATTTTCTCGTGTGAGATGTCCTTATTAGTCACTTATAACGTCCATAGAGTTGTTTTTCTTCCCATTTTTGTTTTCTCGTTATTGTCGTTTTGTTGGTCCTCCTGTTGTCAGTATTGTTTCTGGTGGCTGTAATCAGTCTTCCTCTGCGCTTTTTAATGTAGTCTTCAAGTCGTTGTATCAATGCATCAATGCATCATCGCTGTCTTCAATGCTGGTAAGTCCCCCTTCTTCCTTCTTTTCTTGACACCTGCGATGTAATGCCTTATGCATGGTCATTAGTTTTCTTGTTCTCTGGTTCATTTATTTAAGTTCTCAGATTCACTTTGAGAATGGTCCTGAATATCTTACGAGAACAGCCCAGGTATTTTCCCTTGGATAAAGATTCTGCTCGAGAGTTTTGTCTCGAGTAGCTTTCTGGTTCTCCTAAGATACTTTTTCTTATTTTTTTCTTTCCTCTCCACTTGTTTGATGGTGTCAGCTTCCAATATTCCCAAGTATTTGTTGGTCAGCGGTTAGGGTGTTCGCCAATGGCCCGGGAGACCTGGGTTCAATCCCAGGTCGAGTCATACCAAAGACTTTAAAAATGGAACTTGATACCACCTTGCTTAACACTCAGCATTATAAGGTACGGTTCAAGGGTAAAGTGGAGCAATCCAGGGAATGGAGTAGCGCCCTCCCCTACACCTTGGTGTAGTAGCTATCGAAAAGGGAGCCTTCGGGTCACCCTCGACTATGGTCGCTAACTACTATTTTTCTCCGAGCTTTCTATTTTTTCTTGATTTGGTTGTTCCATTCCGTCCATGAGGAGTTGTTTACTGCTTTTCATTACTAGCAAGGCACATTTTTCTATGCCAAATTCCATCCGTTCGTCCTGACTCTATTATTATTATTATCATTAGTATTGTTATTTAACTCCTTGGGAGTTTTTCACACCAGCGTTAACCGATGGTCTCTCAACGGAGTTTGAACTACAGCAAGTCTCCTCAAGTCTCCAGGACTCTTCTCAGTATTTAGGCCGATTTCAATATTGCAATAGTTTGAATGGTCTCCACTTGTTCTCTTATTTCCAAGTCTTCCGGTCCTTGTATCAACCCTTTGGTAACTGTACCAAGAGCACAAATTGCTATTAGTATAATCGTCACTTTCATGTTCCTCAGTTTTTTCAGTTCCCTAGCAAGGTCCAGATACTTATCTTTCTTTTTGTTTTCCTTCAATTTAACTCTGTGGTTAGCGAGTTCTCTTTATTTGTTGATTATTACAAGGTCTGGTCGTCTGGACGAGATTAGGTAATCCGTTTGTATGTCAAAATCCCATAGGAGTTTGTGTGTCTCATTTTCCTGTATAGATTCTGGGTTACGCATACGTTGTATCGATGCGTTAACGCTGTCTTCGATGCTGGCAAGTCCTCTTCCTCCCTCTTTTCTTGATACATATAGTCTGTCAACGTGATCTCTGGGATGTAATGCCTTGTGCAGAGTCATTAGTTTTCTAGTTCTTTGGTCCATTTTTCTAAGTTCATCTCTGGTCGACTTCAGAAAGGGTCCCGAGTATCTAACGAGGGCTACAGCCCAAGTATTTATTCCTTTGATAAAGTTTCTGCTCGAGAGTTTTGTTTCCACTTGTTTTCTAGTTCTCCTAATATATTCTTTTTGTATTGTGTCTTCCATTTCCACTTGTTTGATGGTATCAGCCTCCAAGATTCTCAAGTATTTGTAGGTTTCGTTTTCACCGAGCGTTCTAATCTTGTCTTGATTTGGTAGTTCCATTCCGTCAGTCATATGGTGTTTGCCACTTTTTATTACAAGCATAGCACATTTTCCTATGCCAAATTCCATTCCTATATCCTGACTGTATATTCTAACTGTGTGTATTAGAGTTTCCAGTTCTTTTTCATTTTTTGCAAATAGTTTGATGTCATCTATGTACATTAGGTGATTGATCTTTTCTTGCAATCTACTAAGTTTGTATCCGGCTGTGCATTTTCTGAGTATGTGGTTAAGTGGCATCGTGGCAATTATGAATAATAAGGATGATAGTGCATCTCCTTGGAAAACACCTCTTTGGATTTTTGTTTCAGCCAAGCTTCTTCCTCCTGCTGTCAATTCCACTCTCCAGATTTTCATGGTTTTCTCGATAAAGTTTATGACTTCATGTGATATTTTGTACATTTTGAGACAGTTCATTATCCAGCTATGCGGAACCATATCATATGCCTTTTTGTAGTTATTATTATTATTATTGATAAAATCTGAATCTGGCTTGTTGAGGGATAGTTTGGAGTCGTGGGGTCTATGTAAGCATCTAATAAGTATTGAGCGAAAGTTGACTAGCAGGTTGCTTGGCCCATTTGCAATCTTATCAAAGTAACACAGGAATTTTTTTCTAATTTTAAGATAGACGTGAAGTATACGATAATACGAAAGAAAGAACTTATGTGGCATTTTAAAATCAAATATATTAACAGGAAGTTTGGAAATTTCATCAGTAAATGATTTTATTGAATGGAGTACCAACATTTCCGGGTCGATTCGGGGTCTATTTTGTATTATTTTTTATTATCTATTTTTTACTTCGGGTTAGCTTGTGTTAGGTTAAAATCTGTGTGTGGCAGAGGAACTTTGATCTGATTGGCTGGAGGCGGGATACTGTTACCCTCGGCGTTACCAGCTGGGTGAAAGATTTTTTTATAATTTGTTTTACCTCTTTTTTGTATTCATCCATTACTAATCATATTTGCATTGGGACACATATGCAACTAACTGGAGTGACCTTCCTTTTATCATAACATAATACTTTGAATTGTAAACAAGGATCTCTTTCCCCCTCATTTTATTTTATTTTTGCCCTCACATTTTTTAAAATATTATTGTTATTGATATCAATGTCCAATTTTGTTGACTAAATAAAACTGCAATAAAAGACAGTATAATATTATTATGAGCTGGACCTCAATAGGACATCATTGTCAATCATAGTGAAGATAGGAAAAGTAGTTTGCTGAGTCTTTAAGTATAAGACATTTAGTCCCTGTACAAACAGTCATAATGGGTTATTCAGTCCCAGTGCAAATAATCATAAAATGACAAGTCATTTAGTTCCTGTGAAAATAATCATGTGACAAGTCTTTTAGTTCCTGTGCAAACACAAGTGTGTTTCCTAATTAAAGTTGGTCAAATTAACCTTTTCTGAATTATTAAATCATTTCCGAAGGATATTTTAAAACTCATATTTTTGAGTATCTTTGTCACTATTTGACCAAATCACTCTGCCTGGATGGACACGAAGTCAGTTTTTTAAAGCCGATTAAAGCCTATTTGATTTCAATATTTTCCTTCAAGACTATGCCTTACCACGATTAAAAAGCCCAGCCTACCCTACTATTTATCCAGAGTGGAGGAGAGAAGAAATAGATTCGTGTGTTTTCCAAGGCCATGAAAAGAAACACAAACAACTTTGTCCGAGATTTTTAAGCTTTTCTCGTTTGGGATACACTCGAGATACAACAAAAATATTTAAGGGTGCATTATTCATAAATCAAAAAATGTATTTTTCAAAAATGTATTTAGACCAAAAATAGAGATAAATAAACAATCAGAACTACAGAACATTATTCTTTTATTCACTGATTTAAAAGCAGAAGAGTCTCTTTCTTTTTATTTTTGTTTATATGACTAAAATTTATCCTATGCAAAGCTGAATTGACCAAGGCTCAGCAAAGGAATAGGAGGATATGAAAATGTTATGGGACAAATGAACAATGATTGGAGAGTGAGGGATGAATGAAACTGATAATAGGAATATATAGATTGATGGGATGAAACTCAGAACTAATGAGATACTTATGGATCTTAAAATACTTCAAGGTCATCTGTTGTTGGAAAAAAATGGAGCAGTGTATCTGGGTCCCTGGCCAAAAAGAGTTAAAGTAGAAGCTATGATACCGACGACTGAAGGTTGTCTTCATATGTTTGTCGCATTTGAGAACCATAACTAATCACCAACATCATATGTATGAGAAACAACAACTCGGACTCTTGTAGCAAAGGAAATGTTTTATAACTTAATATTTCCTCGTGCATAATAATGTAAGAGTAATTCACAATGATAAAATAAGAACATTTTATTGCCGAAGAAGGATAACAATAGAGATACAAAATGATATGAAACACTAACATAAAGAGTTTATTATAGAGAAATGTGATGATGCTGTTGGAAGTCTTTTGAATATACATAGGGTCTTTAATGTACGACGTGTAAGAAATAATAGAATAGTCTCACTATTGCATTTACTTTCGGGCTAAAACCCTTGGGAAAAGTATGAACCCCCTAATCCACCCAGCTATGGGTTAAATAGTATCACTGCTGTTCTTCCGCTTGGATTTCTTCGGTATTAAATTACTCTGGAAGGTTGATATGCCATTAGACAAAGAAACCAAATCAAAGAAAATAGAAATCTTGAATGAAAACTTACATGTTTAAGACATGCTATCCATATTTACCAACCCCTCCGCTCGGGCAGGGTATGACACAACGTCACTTTTAAAGCGAAGTTCAACAGGTTTGAATTCAGAGTTTTCCTTCTCCTAGACTAGTTGCCTCACTGAGGTTGAAGAACCTAGTCTGCTCTAATATTTACCCATAGATGGAGGGAGAATAATTGGATTCATACCTTTCCTAAGGGTATTAGTGTTATGTGAGATTCATACCTTTCCTAAGGGTATTAGTGTTATGTGAAATGCAATCAGTTTCGGCCAGGATTTGAACTCGTGTCGCTGTGTCTATTTCCTACGACGATAACCATTACACTACGGGCACCTCCACGAAGACGTGCCATGTGACACACGGTTGTTCGGAATATGAGACCCCTATCTGTGTGAACAGGAAACATCAGTTTCAAGGTATAGTTAATGTCAAAAAGGAATAATTTTCTAAGATTTGTTTTTTTTTTCTTAGGCCATATTAATGGAACACCCAATGAGACTCAAACTCACTCATGTAGGTTTGCTAGTCTAGCTCGCTAACCATTACACCAGCTAAACCATTTGATTTTAGTACAACCTTCTTTGACCACGCCACTAAGTGGTCATTAATTGAACTATTTGGCAGACCTGAGAGTCAATAACCCCTTGTGTTCTCTAATGCTAAATAGGACAACTGTTCGGCAGGTGAGGAGTGTAATCTCACTAAGTCTCTTGACTCATCTCAGCCAAACAAATACTTCCATGCACAAATATATAATCATTAATCGGACATTTGTTTCTCAAGCTCTTGGTCTAATAAATCAAGAGAAAAATATTGGGGTGCTTATTTTTACTGCTGTCGAGTACAATTATATCATCATGATGATCATCATCAAGGTGTACCAACAGCATATATTCTTTTGATTCTCTCTCGCCATCTATCCCCATTGGCAATCATATATGGTAATCCCACTATACCGCAGGGACTCCTCCCATACAAAGATATATATTGGAATCTATTAATAGACCAATAGGATATCTGTCTATATTTCTGAGATGAGGTATTATGTACATTATTTAGATTTTTCGGACGATTGTCCTCTTCTTTGCCGCCATGTTTATCACAAAGTTTCGGCCTTTGTATGCTCTGGCCTTCTTCAGGTGGTTAGAATGTCGAACTTAACCCTTTATTTCGCATAACAGGGCAGTCTGTTCAAGGTCCACGAGCTATGTTTAATGGATGTCAGTTATCAGTTATCTCCTATTCGTTTCCTCTCTGAAAGTTCTCCACCACCTTCACCGGGTATTAAACTCACACTTTTTGGGTGTGTCACTGGATCAAACCAACGCCTTTATCCACTGTGTCATGTATCCTTGAAGACATCTGTATATGTCCAATAGGAATTTATCATTAAGATATTTGAACTTTTACATATTCATTTATTTGAGGCCACTACAAAAACTAGGATTTCGTTTGGTGAACCTCCTCGAGCTTTTGGCTGTAGATTGCCTAACCATTCAGTTTACCTGGACACAAACACTTAAATTCAGCAAGAAAAAAAAAATTATTTGCAGTTTCCATAATTCTGACTTTTTCATTTTGATAAATATCTTATTTCTTTTTATTTCTTTTTATTTCAAGTGGTGTTTCAAAGGTGAATGCGTGTTAATTGGTGAACGACCCGAAGCCATAAATGGACAATGGGGAGAATGGGCTGAGTGGACAACCTGCACACGAACATGTGGGGCTGGAGTTTCCACCAGTCAACGCCACTGTGACAATCCTCCGTAAGTTTATTGGCTGACCAAATGAAATTCTTCAATTCTCTAAAACCGTCTGCTTCTTCACATTTTCTTATTTTTTGTCTTCACATTTTTAAGCGTGTACATGCAGAAAAGTGTGTGAGGGTTTGCATATACCTGTGAGTACGTGTGCACAAGCGTGCATGTGGGTATGCCTGTGTGTGCCTACAAATAAGTGTATACATGTGCATACATATGCAAGTGAGTGTGCATACATGTATAGGAGTGTGTGTGTGTGTGTGTGCGTACGTACGCGCGTGCATCTATATAAAGGAATGTATGCACACATGTATGAGAGTATGTGTGAGTGCGTACATGTCAGTGTGAATATATATTTACCCAACCGCTCCGCTCGGGTAGGATATGACACAACGTCGATTTTTAAGCCGAGTTTAACAGGTTTGAATTCAGAGTTTTTCTTCTAGACCAGTTGCCTCACCAAGGCTGAAGAACCCAGTCGGCCCTACTATTTACCCATAGATGGAGGGAGAATAATTGGATTCATGCTATGTGAAATGCAATCAGTTTCGTCCAGTATTTGAACTCGTGTCGTCGTGTCCATTTCCTACGACGATAACCATTACACTACGGGCACCTCCTTATACATGTGAGTGTGTATATGGTTGTATGTGCACGTAAATGTGCATGACTGTGTGCATGACTGCAAAGGAGTATATGTGAGTGTGTATACACACATAAGTATATGAGTGCGTGTGTATATGCGCATGTGTGCATCCCTGTATGTGAGCTTGTGTATATATGTGAGTATATGTACATAAATGTGTGCACGTACATATAGATTTGTATGCCCGTGTATGCGAGTATGTGTGTTCATGCATGTGGGCAAATATATGCTTGTGAGCGTGTATGTGTCCATGCATGTGAGTGTGTATATATGTGTACGAACGTGCATACAACTGTAAACAAGAACATGTATGCATATGAGTAAATGTATGTGTTTGTGTGTATGTAAATCCCTGTCAGTTTGTGTATGTGTGTGCATACGTGCATGAGAATTGGCGCGTGTGTGTGTATGTGTGGGTATAATATTGGATCTCAATTTGTACTTTCGCTACATTATGCATATCAGGTCGCTCATAGCTACGGGTACTATTTAATCCTGTAGTACCTGTTTCATAGTCAGGTCATCGGTGACTAAACCGGTAACCCCACCGAGTAGTCTGGTGAGGAGGGTGGCTAGACACCCAGCAGGACGAAAAACCAAACATATCAAAGGGTAGAAGAAGCTTCATGCTTAACGACCATCTGGCACATTACGTGAGGACGTAGAAATACTTGAGTTGGTATCCAAGCGCGTATCAAGACCACCTGAGGTATTCTGGTCTTGTAGTTTTGTTGAATTTGTTCGTACACTGTCTCTATGACTCCGATTACCGAAAAGTGGAAGTAATTCTGTTGATTTCTGGGTAAGACGTTAAATTGCAACCAGTGGTAAGGCTCTGGTTCGGGAGTTCCAGACTTTAGGGGAGAGTGGAGTGACCCCTTAATTACCATTGCTCCCAAGTTCTCCCTGTCCCAGGGGTGATAATATCTGTTTAGGGAGCCAGGTAAGGGTCAAATATCAATAAAATACCAGGAGCAGATGGAACTCGACAGCCTTGGCAGGCAATCCATCTAGGACAAGGACAGTCTGACATAAAACCTACGACCCAAGGACCTCGCTGTCACTATCCTTGCTTGCTAGGCCAAGACAGATGAAACACGGGTGTAAAGGGTGGGGCTAGTTCTGCGCACACTGCACTCCACCTAAAAACTTCATTGCGCTGGCTTAAAGGACAAGTCCTCGTCCTCGACGCCACCAATCCAACTGCAGTCGCTGCGGCCGGACTTGCCTGTCCCGCATCGGCCTAGTCAGTCATCAGCATGCCTCCAATCGACGTGGACAGCCTCCTTCATAAATCTTCGTTCGCGAAGTCTAGCCAAGAAGAATAAAAGAAAGTTAAGTTGGCGACTGTAGTCGAGGGTGACTCGAAAGCTCCCTTTTCGATAGCTACAACACCGTGGTGTTGGGGAGGGCGCTACTCCTTTCCCTGGATTGCTCCACTTTACCCTTGATCCGTACCTTAAAATGCTTAGACTTTAGCAAAGCGGTATCAAGTACCATTTTTTGAGTCTTTGGTATGACTCGACCTGGGATTGAACCCCGGTCTACCGAGCCATCATACCAATGTCCGGTCTACCAAGAAGGACATTAAGCAAATTTTTATGCATATACGCTTTCATCGTCTTCTCTATCAAGGATGATTGAAATTAGATATATTCCAGCCACACAATCCTCTGTCAGCTTTTTATTTCCTTCTCTTTTGTAAATCTTTCTATGATTTATCATAAAAGCAAAAATAACAGAAAAGCAGACACATTCTCTTAGGGAAAATTATTATCAAAAGTCCAATATCAATAGATGAATGTAACACATCAAATACTTTCATCTTCCAACAAACATCAAAAACATACCACACGCGTACATGTTACAAAGCAAGCATAAGCAATTAAATTTTAAAAAATTACTGATATATAAAGTTATAAAAACAAAAAAGCAAATATCTGGATGCTGTGAAGAACAAAACGAACAAAAATGCTAAAAAATAAATCATTCTTTAAATATAATTCTTTTGTGAAGCTAAATCATCTACAATTTGATTTTTGCACTCACAGATGCTAATAACTAAACTGAATTTAATGTATTTGCTTCATCAATTTCGACGCTGTTTTGACAGGATCTTAAAAAAAACAAAAAACGAATATTTTGCAAGGGAGAATACTCTTACTTTAGTATTAGAGTTTTTTCCCTTTACATTTTGTGTATCTCGTTGGTTTGTATTTTTTATTTATAAATTTTGTTATCAACGGTTATTTTAAAAAATTGAGATATCCTAATACACTTTATATGAATCAAAATTATTGATATTTTTCTATTTAAAAACGAAATCATGAAACTACGGCAATCATTCCAAATATGTTCTTAAAAAACAAACTCATAGCCCCTTTGCAAACACTATCAAGATAGAAATTTCACTTCAGAGTGGAGTTATCTCATTCCTTGACAAGTATTGTTACTGTGAATAACTGCTAGATCATTTCATTTGCAGTATCTGGTGGAGCCCATCCCTCTCCAGGTCTACAACTGGTTTGAATTTAGAGTTTTGCTTCAAGAACAGCTACCATACCAAAGTTAAATAGCTCAGATTGCCCAACTATTTTAGCCATTGCTGGATTGAGAATAGATGGATTCATACCTTTTCCAAGGGTATTAGCAACATATGAAATGCAAACAGTCTCATTTAGAATTTGAACTCAGGTAGCTGATTTCACTTACTTCAATAATAACTATTATACTACACGGTCAACTCTTTTGTATTACATACATCATGTGAAATGATGATCTAGAAAGGGCCTGTAGACGCCAGCTATTGGCATATTTATGACTATAAAGGCTAATGCAAGACTAGTTGGCATACATACTTCAAGCTTCAATACTCACACTGCAACAACAGTGTAATATATATCGTATCTCATCGCATACTTATAATCGTCATCAAGATATATCTGCAGCACAGATTCTCTTGACTCGTTCACCATCCATCTTTATTGGTCATTGCACTTGCCAAATCCTCTCATTGCATCTAGTGTCCACACAAAGATGGCAAATTTATTTTTTTGCTGGTCGGCCAGTACTGGTGTAGGAGTCAGTAGGAGAACATCCTTTATGAGTTCATCCTTACTTCTCCAGCAATGGCAAGTATGTCTGGTTCATCTTACTAGGATGGTTTGCAAAATGAGATGCAAGTGGCTGCACATTGTTTTGTAGAATACTGCTTCCAGAATTTATCCAGAACAAGCAACATCTTTATGTAGTTCCCATCAAGCTTTTTCTCCAAGTGTTTCATTAAATTTCAAGTGGATCAACCATACAATAGTACAAACATGGTTACAGCTGGGAAAAATTCCCATTTTATTTTATCAGTGAGATCAGATTCCCATGTATTAATAAAGCCAAGTCCACTAGGAGTAAATAAAGTTGTTTTTAATAAATTTGTTCATATTAGATTTGACTTTTTCATATTTCAACTTTAATTCTTTTTTTTTTATTGCTATTTACAGTCCTTCCAATGGAGGCAAGTATTGCATAGGTGAACGGAAAAGATACAGAATCTGTGAAACGAAGGTAAGTTTTCATCAATCGTCAAAGACTACAAGTTATTTTCAAAATAACTCTTATCTTGCAATATTGTAAGTTTTGTGTAAATGTTTTTTATGCTTTGCACTAAAAGAAGTTTGAATAATTTTGGACCCTAAATCAAACACTGACATTTAAATTCAAGCATTTGTTACTAGCAGATACTTTTCCGACAAACACAGACCTAAAAATACTCACTCTTATCATAGTGATAAGAGTGAGTATTTTTAGGTCTGTGTTTGTCGGAAAAGTATCTGCTAGTAACAAATGCTTGAATTTAAATGTCAGTGAACCCATGGAATCAGTGAACCCATGGAAATCGCATGGTTTAATGAGAATTAACGACCAATATAAATAAATATGTAGATAAAATCCTCCCAAGTAATCAACCTAAAAAATTAAAAACAACTCTTAAGTTGTGCAGAGGCAGAAGTATATTTTTCGTGGATGTTTTGGCAAAATGACACTGCTGGCTTATGGACCTGCATATTTGCACACACACACATGTGCCTATGCAAATATGAGCATACAGAACACATACAGAATGAATATACGAGGTGCATACCATAAGTTTCCAGACTTTTTCGGTAGGGTACTTTTATTGGTAGTACACACATGAAACTTTAGTCCCCTTCGAAGTAATCTCCTCCAGCTGCAATGCACTTGTTATACCATTCCAACAACTTCTGGAAGGCCCCATGGAAGTCCGCTTGTGTGAGCGTATCAATGACCTTCGTCACAGCCTCTTTTATCTCCTCAATTGTCTCATAATGACAGCCTCTGAGCCTTGGGTACAACCAAAAGTCATAGGGAGCAAGGTATGGACTATAGGGAAGGTGAGGAACTGTCTGGATGCCCATCTTGCTCAAATAGTCTGTGACAAGGATGGAGTTGTGGACTGGTGCATTGTTCTTGTGGAAATGCCACTGACCCGATTTGAAGAGTGCTGGCCTCTTCTGACAGAATCTCTTGCTGAACTCCCTTAAAATCTCAATATAGTAACCCTAACCCTCTCCCTTTGGCCAATCAACTCTGGTGTATTGACTTCCTTACTCTTCCCACACCTTTCATCATCCCTCATAGACTCCCTGCCTTCCTTGAATCTCTTATGCCACTCAAAAACTTATGCATGATTGATGCAAGATGGTCCAAAATCATTCTGAAGCATTTCATACGTTTCTGTGGCATTTTTCCAAGTTTAAAACAGAATTTTATTGCATATCGTTCTTCTAAAGTGTCAGATTGCATTTTTGAAATTCACCAGCTGTGATAATCAGGCTTTAGTAGGGTGTATTCCAATTGTTGCTGTAGCTGTTCATTTGAAGCTGAAATCATAGAAATTGGTCAGTAATCTCATAAGATGTATAGCAATAACATATTCAATTTTCAAGAGTTTACAACAATTTTAAATGCTCATACGAAAAAAAGTTTGGAAACTTATCGTATGCACCTCGTAAGTCGTGGTCAGCAGTCGATTTGTAGTTTTCCTTCAAACTATGTCCTGTATGTGTTATAAATGCTCCAGTCTGACTTCGACCAAGACTATATACTGTTGATCAAAGCCGACTCTACAATAAGTTAGACTTCTTCATTTTTATTCAATACTAACCAGGGGCTGATTAAGTCCTTTAGAAAGTCTAAATACTAAGAAGATTGTGGTGCCCAAGTACTTATAAAGTCAGCAGATTTTTCTTTATTTTTTCTTTTTGGAAACACAGACTCATTTAACTTGAATAAAATTTATTACAGCATATCAGTCAACCTTTAAGCAAGAAAACATCTCCTCAAAACCTGGGGTCAACTTATACATCAGGGCTAAAATCAAAATCTTTATCACAGTGTAGTAAAGGTTTGAATTTTAGTTCTGTTGTATAAGTCAACCTTTAGTTTGGTAGAGATTTTTTCAAACTTGAAAGGTTGACTCAATTGGCACAATTTATGATACATGAAAAAGATTGAATCATTTATTTATTTGAAATATTTGCCTGATAATTTTAATTTAAGATGGAAACTAATATCTAATTCCATTTATTTCCACTTTATTCACATCGGAAAAGTTTTCACCACCTTTCTTAATTGCAAACTTTTTGACCAGATCTTTTTAAACACATTTGCTTCTATCATTAGACAACTGAGCAGCTAAGGCAGGTAGAGTCTTTGACTAAATAGGACAGCCAGTATGAGCAAAGCAAGAATGATCATGCAAACCCCCTTGGACCATGTGGATCAGTAGGGCAGTTAACAGATTCAAATTTTGTTTTATTCCCAAGATTAATGCATATCATTATTATCTATTATTATCATCAGTAATTAATTATAAAAATAAGGATCATTATATATATAAATATTATAAATAAATATAAGCCACTCTGAATAAATATAAAACTCACTGCAACAAATGATCTAACACAGTCCCCGAAGATGATCAGCGAAGTGGTCGAAAGTGCTTGGGCTAATATTGGGTTCTTTCTAACCAACTTGATCCAGAAGTGAGAAGACTAGTGAGAACATGTGAATGTCAAGATTTTAAAAAAGAAACTGTGGTATTCAACCAAACCAGTTTATATATATATATATATATATATATATATATATATATATACTTGTGTGTGTGTTTGTGTGTGTGTGTATTTTTTGTTGGAACCTATTTGGGGACCTTGGTTCAGTTGCATCATATGCTCAGGGGTAAATCTGATCATAGAAAATCTCTGAAATGCTTTTTCTTTCCATGATGTCCTACATAGGTACTTATTTTGTTTAATTTTCAATCCAACCCTGATACTTGCTAGATTTGTGGAAATTTGACAGTTTAATTGAAAACAGCCACCAAAGATATTTGAAGTGTGAGTAGAGGTTATTTATTAAGCTTATCTTTGTTGTGGCACAAAGCCAGAAGTATGAGACAACCAATGAGAAATGAACATGCTAACAATTTTCTGCCAATCAAGCTTGCTAGCCCTAACAATAAGTAATGTGCCCTTGGATGTATCTGTTGTATAATAGTTAGCATCATAAGAAATGAATTCTGCAAGCCATGTTCAAATTCGGGATAAAGCTGTTTGTGTTTCACTTTGTGTCTCTTTTCCCCACCACCATCTATGAGTAAAATAATATGGCAGACTGGACCTTTTTATCTTGGTACAGCAACCAGTCTAGGAGAAGGAAAAACTCTGAATTCAAACCAGTTGTACTCCACTTAAAAATTGACCATGTGTTATATCCTGCTTGTGGTGGAGGAGTTTACAACAAAATTGAATATTATTATTAATATTATTATAATTCATTTGTTATGACTCCTGGGGCATCAACTCTTTTTATAATCTTCTTGCATTAACCTTAAAAAAAAAAGAATCTTCGCACAGAACATATACACTTTCAATCAATATAATATCAATTTACAGATCAAATTCTCTTAAGTAATTCATTCGATAGTTCCCAAAAATGCTCTCTTAAATCTTTTTCTTACTATCATTTCTGAAATCATCTGATTTAATTTTTAATTTATTTTTTATTCTGAGGCAGTTTTTGATCTGATTAGGCAATTTGTTTCCCAAAATATATTTCTCTATAAGTAAAAACATTCAATTAGATAGTGAACTTAGTTTTTTGAAATCTGTCTGGACAGTAAATTTCTAGTTCAAGAAGGAATATTGAATAAATATCTACCATAATTAGAAATTCCATTAATTATTTAGAAAGTTTAAATTGGATCCTCTCTCATTCTTCTTTCTGGTTAGTAGTTAACCCTAATCTCTCTAATCTCTCCCTATTATCAGTAATAAATTAAACTAATAAATAGAACTACTGAAAAGAACATTTTTGCTTATTTATAATTTCATGTGAAACAATGTTCTTGATGAAATTAATCTCTCATTTTGTGGTCTTTTCTTCATTGGATTTCTCATATTACTCTTTAACATCATAATATTATAAACACATTGCAAAAATGAAAAATAAAAAACGTGGGGATAAAAAAAAACCCTTCCTCAAATAATGACTGAGAGATAAGGTGTGGTTTTGGAGCAAAAATGTTTTGCTTTGAAACCACATCCAACCATTGAGATATTATCTAATATAGTCATATTTTACAATGTCAACTAAAATAAATGTTACTATATAGCCATAAATATTACTAATTATTAATTAGTAAATTTTTTCTTTTTTTTTAACTCACCATTAAAAAGCTGAATAATTTGAGTAAAGCTGTTGAGAGAGAGAGAGAGAGAGAGAGAGAGAGAGAGAGAGAGAGAGAGAGAGAGGAATTTGCATTTTTTCTTTAAAATTTTTAAAATTTACCCAAATTATCAGTTGGATGTAGAAGAGTGAAGTCTTATAAAGAATAATTACCTACATGAGGCTACGACTCAGTTCATTGCCTGGTCCCTGGGGATCTTCACCTGAGGCAATACCTGTTTAGCAGGACCAAGTTTATCACTCGGCACCAGGGGCATCCCAAAAGAGGAATGCTGTGGAGCTCAAGCCTTTTTTGTGAGGGCCATGCATGAGTCTCCATTAATGCCAACCCACTTCCAAAGAGTTCATGTCAAATCTGACTTACTGCAAAGTCGGATGAATCACTTCATAGAGAATAAGGAGAATAATGGGGAATGTTAGAAAACAGGTGTGTTAGCCTTTCTTTTCCCTCTTTTTCTTACCTCTTTTATGGATAGAAGAGCCTCACAAGAGTGTTTATCTATCCTTTGAAAATCTTCTTATCTATTCTGTTGTATGTTTAACTAATCTCCTTACTAGGTTGGAGAGCCAGTTTTATCACAGACCACTATAGCATGTAGTACTGGATTACACAATACCAGTGACAGCCTTTCAGTAATCTGACATGAAATAAACCTAACATATATATTCTAACTGATTGAAGATCATTATTAGAGATGAAAAATCTGGAGGTGCTCTTAGAATAACGGATATTGATGTAAGAAATGGGATTGGGGACCAGCTGTTCTCTCCTTACAAGCTGAGTGAAAACTGTTGGACAGACTGGACTCTTTAAGGTAACTGGTCTAGTAAAAGGAAAACTCTGAATTCAAACCAGCTGTACCCCACTTAAAAGTTGACCTTGTGTTGCATCCATCTTGTGCAGGAGGGGTTGGGTAGATACAAACATAATTAAAAGATTTAAAAAAAGAACAATATTGCTTGAAATTTGAAAAAAAATCTTTATTTACAAGAGAAATAATCCTTCAGAGCAAGTTTATTACATCAAAATCCAGTTATATTCTGCTTAAAAATTGACTGTGTCATATTTTGCAAGTAATGGAAGAGTTGGGCAAATACAGCATGAGTAAAAGGTTTAGAAAAGATGAAAAACATTGCTTGATATTTGAAAAAGCTTTACCAACAAGAGAAATAATCCTTCAGAGCAACTCATGCAAACCAAAACTACACTAGTCAAAGCCAAACAATTAAAGGTAATTTAATTCAAAGTATTTTTGTGCAGACAATCAAATTGAAAATGTTCTTTTTGTTTGGTACAAAATATTCACAAACTGATTGCATTCAGTCTAAACATCAGTCATCTTCCCTTTCCCTATTTCTCTCTGTAAGGTCATTTCAGAAAATTCAGCCAAGCATTATCCTTCTCTTCCATTTACTCCATTAATAAAAAAAAGATGGGAATTTCCCTAAATGCCTCATGCAGAGAAAATAATTCAAAAATTGTTACAACAAATGATAATTTCTTCAGCTTCAATTCTTAAAATTAATTTTTGATTATTACTCTAATTGAGCCTTTTTATTGCTTTCTAATTACATTCACATTCATTGTTTCTTAGATTAATGTCTTTAATTAGCTCTCAATCAATTTTTAATTAGTTTTTAATTGTTATTTTCATGTCCTTTATTGATTTATTTCTTTTGATAATTTCAATAAATAATTTTTCTTTTCTTTTCCTTTTTTTTACTTTTAGCAGCTATTCATCATTTTGAACTTGAAAAATATCTAGCTTAATTAATTAACCCTTTCACTGACTGACTGACTGATGAGTCCTGTAAGGCACCTTTTTGATATTTTTTTATTCTATACATAAAAGAGAGTCCAATAAAAGAGGACATTTACAGATTTTAAAAGGGTTTTATCAAAAGTATTTTCAGTTTTTTAATCAATTAAGAGTTCAGAGAAAACATTTAGGGGACCATTCTTATTCTAATTATTATATATTTATTCATCTTTATTATTCTATACGTCCAATAAAACTAGACATTAACAAATTTTAATTGGGTGTATCAAAAGTATTTTCCTTTTTTAATCAATTGAGAGTTATGGGGTCCATTTTTATTTTTATTGAATCTTATTTATTTTGATATTTCATTCATTAAAGACAGTCCAATAAAATGAGACATTTAGATTTATCAAAAGTATTTTATCAAACATATTGATTCAAACTCACTCATGAGTGAAGCTTAATGGCCATTTAACCATTTAAGTAGTCAGCATTGATGACTTTCTTATCAAATCTGTTTATCAATTTGACTGATTTTTGGTGCTTATTTTGCTTTTTGACACCATTGCCTTTTAACTTCTTTTATTGTGATAGTAATGCAAATAGACAACAAAATATCATTAAGACTCTCTCTAGTTTTAGAGTTGATTAACTCACTGAATTTTATAACTTTTTATCTAATTCATTTGTTTTGTATTTGTTTTCTCAATTGTTCTTTGTTTACATAAGAAAATATATCTAAGAGCTTGAACAATCCTTCAGCAATTCAAATTATTTGTTGGCCCAGATATGTTAAGAGACATATCATCACATAATTACCAAAAAAATGATACTCAGATTATAAACTGATAAGCACCAAATTTTTCACATGGGACAATCATACTTAGTTCTTGAAACAGTGTCAGTTTCTTTTACAAATTAAGGCATGTTAAGCATAATGGTAATTATTATAGGAAATAAGGATTCAAGTATCTTATACAAATAATTCCCGTAATTATGTGATTTGAACTAATTATTCCATTTTCATGAGCATTTGTTTGTACACAGTTATACAGTTTCAAGTATTCTGATCTAATACTAATAACTTATGTAATTATGTGGTTCCAACAAACTTTTCCTATTTGATAACCATTTGTTTTGGCATTTATACAGTTTCAAGTATTTCTGTTTATTACTAATAATTTGCACATAATTATATCTAAAATATTTCAAGCAATTATATGGTTTCAAGTTGCTAATAATAATCCTTCGTAAACAATCTTAGTTTCAAGTATACATATTTGATAATAATGATTATTTGTTTATAAGAAGTCATTATCAATATAGTTTAACCTGGAATCTCACCATTGACGCAAGTTACTATCTTATCTAGGATATAATTATTATTCTCTATCCCCTCTCCTCTTGATGCAAAAAAATATCTGAATGAAGTTTAATGTCAAACACAGGATACTTCTTTTTTGGAGTGAAGCTCTTCACCACTGCTTGGCCCAGTCAGAAGGGCTAAGTATATTATTAAAGACATAAAGATTAAATGAGCCACCAAGAGATTCCATAATAATGTAAGTCCCCTGTGCATAAATATCTTAAAGGTATCAAGGAAATCTGAAAAGCAAATAGATTTTTATCAATTCATTTCAAGATTTCACATAAAATACACCTGTTCTAACAACATTTTTAAATGTCTGAGTGGTTTCATAAAACAGGAATATATATATATATATATATATATATATATATATATATATATATATATATATATATATATATATATATATATATATTCCCAGGCACAGAACACATGCACATAACTGTATATATACATATATATATATATATATATATATATATATATTTAGATGTATATATAAAACATATTAATACACTCCCCATAAAATCCACCTTTTTTAATATTATTCTAATATTGTTAAAGGTTCTGTAATAATGTATGTCTACTGTGCATATATATATATATATATATATATATATGAATGTATAGTATATAAAGTTGAGGTGTATGATGACAGACCTAATGGTAGTAGTAGTAGTTGGCAACATTAGTCGAGGGTGACCTGAAGGCTCCTTTTTCAATAGCTACTACACCAAGGTGTAGGGGAGGGTGCTACTTCTTTCCCTGGATTGCTCCACTTTACCCTTGATACCTACCTTATAATGTTGAGTGTTAAGCAAGGTGGCATCAAGCACCATTTTTTGAGTCTTTGGCATGACTCGACCTGGGATTGAAACCCAGTCTCCTAGACCATTGGCAAACACTCTACTGATTAGGCTAATGGTAATAATAATAACGAAAATAATAATAATAATAATAATAATAATAAAAAGTGTACATGAGTTCTACCCAAAGAACATTCAAAAGAAGATATTATAACCATAAACGTAGTTTCACACATGAAATATACAGGCATAGTACTAGTTTATGCCTGTATATTTCATGTATAACTATGTGTGGAAAATTAAAAAGAAGCAAGGAATAGATCCTATATTAAGATGTGAGATGGAAAAAAGTGCTGAAAATATGAGGCTGGGGATAGATATTTTCTCCTATGTATGGAGGAAAAGTTTGCTATATCTTCATATTGAATTGCTCAATCAGAAGTCTGAAATATTAAATATTGGCAAATAGAATGTAGATTTGTTTTTTGTTTTTTATGCTTGTTTTTCTTCTTCCTGGTGGCCACTTTAATCTTAAAATATCATTTGGGCCAATCCTCTTTAGTTAGAATTAGCCTGAAGATCCATTAAGTGAAACCTGGGTATGTAGTTTCTGGCATTTTAAGTATTCTAGTTTTGCTCTATTTAGTTTATTGAGCTCTTTTACGTATTAGCTTTGGTAACTCTGTCAGTTTTTTCTTTTGGTTTCTCATTGCAGTACAGGTTGATTATTTTTAAGCAGTACAGATGTTTTTAATCTTTGCTTTTTTAAAATATTTTTTTCCATATATCAGTTTATAATATATTCTTTTATTTACAAATTGCATCATCTGTTTTTTTATGCCACCAGTGTTATAGAAATAGTTATAAAAATAATAAACATATATATACATATATATATATATACATATACACACATATATATATTTATATGTATATATGAAATACATTAATACACTTCACATAAAATCCACCATTCAAGGTATGTCTAAAATGTATCGATATTGAAGTTGTGTCTACCAAGAAAGAAATTAATAATGAATGAAGCATTAGTTTTCTTTGCAGTAGTTCCCTTTTTATTGTCCAGTGAATTTTTGTTGCATATTGACTCTTGACCAAGCCATCAATCAGAGATTCTCTGCATAGAACACACCTAGGAATATAGACAGAAGCAGTTACATGGTTGAACAGAAATGTGTGGGTGTTATGAAATGATATATGCAGATGCCCACATGTGATACGGAGAGTTTCAGTCTTGGAGTCTTAGCTTGTGGCCAGAAGAGATTTGGTCAGTTGCATAGAGTGCCAATGAGTGGCTGGAGGCTCAGCTGGGGCAGTAGCCCACAGATTGGCCAACAATGGGCCTCTGGTTCAGTGCCTGTTGGCTGAGAAGCAGAAATGCTAAATGGGGATCTTGAAGATAACACAGTATTGTATGGTTAAGAGAAAAAGGTATGGGTCAATATGGCAGTCTGCATTCATTTCCATTCATCCGTCTGTCTCTCACACCACAGAAACTTTGACTCAATAAAAGAATAAAGACATATATATATTTATAATAAAGTGTTATGGTCATTCTTCCTCCTCCATGAATATTCATTCCTTATGCTGCTACACAACATTTTCCATGGATTGAAGCCCCTTTAAAATTTATCTTTTTATATGTGATAAAGCTCTGCCATCATATATTGCTGAGTGTTAAGCAAGGAGGTATCAAGTACCATTTTTAAAATCTTTCGTATGACGCGACCTGAGATTGAACCCAGGTCTCCCGGACCATTGGCGAACACTCTACCCACTAGGCCAATTTAGTATATATATATATATATATATATATGTATATATATATACTCGCCCTGCCCAATCCATCATCGTTTTTCTCATACTGTGACTGGACCCAGACAGAAGGTCTCTATAAAATAAAGAGTAATGAGCTTTATGCAATCATGTATATGGTAGGTGTTTGTGTGCAGAGTTGTTTTTCTCCTAGACTCGTTATTCTATCAAAGGTAGAAAGTCCAGTCTGGCGATTTATCTCATTATTGTGTTGGGAAAAGATAGATTCATGCCTTTCCCAAAGACTTAAGTGAGAAGTGAACACAAACAGCATTAGCTAGGATTTGTACTCAGCTTAACAATTCCATTTTCTGTGCCAATTATCATTCTATATATATATATATATATGGAGAAAAATTGAAAAACAAATTGATGAATTTATTGTGAAAGAAAGTTGACACTATAATGTTTCAGTTTTAATAAACCATCACCAGGACACTAAAAATGATGATACCAAGTGTTGATAGATCAATGATGGATGTTTCATAAGATACAAAAAACAAGAGAAGAAATTATAGAAGCAAAGAAAGAACATACGACCATTCAATCATTAAATCAGCGTTAATATTACAAAAAATATCATATGATTGTGTGAGGCAATGATGTAAAACAAATGGAACCATCAAGAGATATAATGGATTAGAAAGCGATAAAGAAGAAAAGAAAAGAAAAGAAGAACGAGAAGAAGAAGAAAGACAGAAAAGAAAAGAAAGAGAAAGAAAAAGAGAAAAGAGAAGAAAGAGCATTATGGCCTAGTTGGCCTCATAAAGCAATAGATACCAAATTAGACTACCTTGTACATTCATCAGTACAGCTTTCAAATGAAACATTGAATGAAGCAATGCCTAATGAGATACTACCCAACTACAGCAGGTACCTTCCACAGCTTGATGGCCCAGTTGGCTGGGGCTGTAGAATACACCGACTGCATCTTTGCAGAGGAGTAAGACTTCCCCAATGAGTGTCCTGTTTATGACACTAAACAATCTGAAGGTGAGGCTACAGTAATGCCGGAGCTTTGGGGAATGTGTAGTACCCCTTTATTGCCATCGCTCCCAGGTAGACTCTGACTTGGAGTGGTAGCACCTGAAAGGGTCCTATCTATTGGTCAAATTGAACTAAACTGTGTACTTATGCTAAACTGAATTATTTGAAATTAACTGTTTTTACATTTAACTGTGTATAAATAAATGATTGATGTTTAAGTGAATTGTTAGTGATACATAGTAATACTTGAAACCATTTAACTTTGTTGAGTCAACAAAGAATAGTTTGAAATAGAAATGTTCTTTCACATTTAAAGTGTGGACTTATGCTAAACTGGATTGTTCATATGTATAAAAATGGATTTGGCATTAAATAACCTACAATGGTTGATATGCCATAAAACCAAACCAAACCAATCCACAGCTTGAACTGCTTTGGACACATAATATATATGCTACAAACAAGCAGCCACCAAAATTTTTGACCTCCTCTAATATTTTTGAAACTGTCTGTTTCTTTTGTAGCCACACTGTACTTGTCGTTGTTTTATTTTTCCGAACATTCCCACCATATACCTTCTGGCCTTCCTTTGTGTCTGATATTCCGGAACACAACAGACTGCCAAAGAAAGCTGGAAGGAAATTAGTCTGAACTAACCTAAATACAATGATTACATGAAGGTAATCTGAATAAAAAAAATCCACCTCAATTTCTTTGTTCAAAACAGAGTTGGCTTGAGGGATAAGGGATATAAGTGGGTGCTTCGGGCCCTGTGGCTGCAAGGGTTCCCTTAAGACTGACTTATGAATCTTCTTTTCTTTTTGTTGTTGTTGTTGTTGTTATTTATTATGTCAGCAAGTATACCTGTCAAAAATTAGATAGAAAAAAAGAAATCAGGTGAAGAGGAAAAACAGAGAGAGAGAGAGAGATAATAAGAGAAAGAAAGAGGAACAGAAGGAGAAAAGGACCAGTGTAAAAAAGGGGAAATAAATTTGGAGGGAAAAAGAAGATAAGACAGAGAGAGAGAGAGAAAGATCCAAGAAACTAAAGAGAGATAAATTTCAAGAGAAAAGGCTAACAAGTTAGAAAGTGGAGTAAGAGAGAGAGAGAGAGAGAGAGAGAGAGAGAGACACACACACACACACACACACACACACACACACACACACACACACTCAAATGCTCACACATACATACAGAGGAAAGAAACACAAGGATAGAAAGAAAAAGAGAGAGTGAGAGAGAGTGAGAGGATAGGATCACAGAAACAAAAGGGAAGTAAATGAGAAGAGTAAAAGAGGAAAGGAAATGGCAAATAGAGAGAGAGGGAGAGAGAGAGAGAGAGAGAGATAAAAGAAAAGTACGAGAGAAACAAAAGGTAAATAAATGAGGAGGTAAAAGTAAGACAAGTTAGAAAGTGCAGAGAGAAGAAAGAGAGAGAATGAATGAGGTAGAGAGACAAAAGAAAACAACTAGAGAACAAAAAGAAAAAAGTGACGAGAGAAAATGAAAAAAAAGTTAGAAAACAGAGCTGGCTCTTGGTATGACTTTGCTTGGGGCTTTGTGGCCACCAGAGACCCCAAGAATACTTCATAGATTTTAAGGGTCTTTTCATGATTTATTATGATTTATTAGGTATGCAAATAATCAAACATTTACACTAGTCAGTATTATTTGGAGAGACTGGAAGGGAAACCAAATCCCACTTAGGACCCCACAAAGTTTTCTGCAATCCCTGGACCAAGATATATCCTTACAGTATCATTCATAGATAAGTACACACCTATGAATATGTATTTTCAAGTCAGTTTTCTAGAAAAGTAAAAATATCATGACTTTATGATTTCTTGTGGAATATATAATCCAAATTATTTTTTTCCAAACTCAACTAAAAGATTGATATGAAGATGTATATACACAACAAATAAACATACCAATTTACATATGATATATTATATATATATATATATATATATATTATATATATATATATATATATATATATATATAAATGAATAAATGATGAACAAAACCAATAGGACAAAAAAGAATACTTTTATGTAGTTCATTTTTTCAATAGTTCTTAACAAGTTTTGACTTGTTGAAAAGAAAGAAAGCATTTTTTAGAAAGTTTTTACAGCTTTTTAACAAAAAAAAAAAACTTAGAACAATTTTGACAGAATTTTTGAAAGAAGTTGATCTACTAATTGAAAAGTGATGTAAACTGTACTGCATATGTAGCATATCCATTAGTTTGAAGAATATTGGATATACAGGATGGATCAGAGGCTGTAGGAGTAAAAAAAAGCAGTTAATCTCTGCCTCGTTCTCTCTCTCTTTTTCTCTCTCTCTCTCTCTCTCTCTCTCTCTCTCACTCTCTCTCTATCTATATATATACATATATATCATTTATATAAATATATAATATATATAAACATATATGATATATATATATATATATATATATACATATTTCACAACCAAATGCATATTACATAAATTATAGTATATATATATATATATATACATATTTCACAACCAAATGCATATTACATAAATTATAGTATATATATATATATATATATATATATATACATGTGTCTCTGCCTGTCTGTCTCTCTATATATGTGTGTGTGTGCATGTGCGTGTGTGCATATGTGTTGGTTGTGGATGTGTGTATATACATATATATATATATATATATATATATATATATATATTCACTCGTGCTTACATATATACATATATATAACATATATATATAGAGAGAGAAACTACCTTTTTACTCCTACTGCCACTGACCCTGAATATATATATATATATATATATATATATACATATATATATATATATATATATATATATATATATATATATATATATACGAGGTGCCTTCAACAAGTTTCCAGACTTTTTTTGTACAGGCATTTAAAATTGTCGTAGACTCTTGAAAATTCACTATGTTATTACTCTACATCATATGAGATGACTGACTAATTTTTATGATTTCAGCTTCAAATGAACAGCTACAGCAACAATTGGAATACACCCTACTAAAGCCTGATTGTCACAGCTGGTGAATTTCAAAAATGCAATTTGGACGTAAGGTCACTTTAGAAGAACCATATGCAATAAAATTCTGTTTAAACTTGGAAAAAAAGCCACAGAAACAACGTATGGAATGCTTCAAACTGCTTTTTGACCATCTTGCATGAATCGAGCATCAGTTTTTGAGTGGCATAAGAGATTCAGGGAAGGCAGGGAGTCTATGAGGGATGATGAGAGGTGTGGGAGGAGTAAGGAAGTCAATAGACCAGAGTTGATTGGCCAAATAAAGAATTTCATGGATAAGGACAATTGTGTGTCTATAGAGACAATAAGTGCACAGTTTGATGTCAGTGTTGGAACTGTACATACAATTATTCGCAAGGAACTGAAGATGCGGAAGATTTGTGCAAAGTTTGTCCTTAGGGTGCTCAGAGAAGATCAGAAAGAATGACGTTGTCATGACAGCAGGGAGATGGTTGAGCTGATAAATTCAGATCCCACAGTTCTTGATGCTCTGGTGACCTGTGATGAAAGCTGGATCTACTGCTATGACCAAGAGACCAAGAGACCGAGTTCCCACTGGAAGCATGCTGGCTCTCCCAGACCCAAGAAGGCCAGATAGAGCAAATCCACACACAAACTTTCGATGATCCCTTTTTTGACAGCACTGGCATGATCTACATGCACTAGGTTCCCACTGGACAGACAGTCAACAAGGAATACTATGTTGAGGTTTTAAGGGAGTTCAGGAAGAGATTCCGTTAGAAGAGGCCAGCACTCTTCAAATCGGGTCAGTGGCATTTCCAGCAGTACAATACACCAGTCCACAACTCCATCCTTGTCACAGACTACTTGACCAAGATGGGCATCAAGACAGTTCCTCAGCCTCCCTCAAGTCCAGACTTTGTTCCCTGTGACTTTTGCTTATTCCCTAAGCTCAAGAAAAAACTTAGTGGCTGGAATGAGGCCATTGACATGCTCACACAAGAGGACTTCCAAAAGTTGTTGGAATGGTACAACAAGTGCATTGCAGCTGGAGGAGATTACTTCAAAGGGAACTAGAGTTTCCTGTGTATACTTTCAATAAAAGTGCCCATACGAAAAAAGTCTGGAAACTTATTGAAGGCACCTTATATATATATATATATATATATTCTGGCATATGTTGGAGGAAAAGTGTCAGATGAAAGGGTCCATTCAATTTGTTTTATTATTTTAACAAATAAACTGATTCCTGTATTATATGTCTTAATAATATAAATATATATATATATATATATATATATATATATACATTTATATAAATGTGTGTGTGTATGTGTGTGTGTCTGCAATGAATCAGCAGCTGTAGTAATAAAAACATAGTTTATCCTCTCTCTTTCTATGTCTTTATATATATATATATATATATATATGTGTGTGTGTGTGTGTGTGATATACCATACATTCCATTCTGTTGTAAAGATACACCCACACACAAATGCATACATCCATACATATACAATGGCGTACGTATATATTATGGGTGGACTAATTTATGTACCATTGATTTTTATAATAAATGTTCACTTTGTATTTCAATATTATTGCTCTTCTCTCATATCAATATATATATACATATATATGTGTGTGTATATATATATATATATACATATACTTGCATATGCACCGAGACTCACTCACATGCATACATATATATATATATATATGCACACACCTACACACACACACACACACACACACACACACACACACACACACACACACTACTAAGGAAGATGTGTAAAGATCTGTCTAGTTACTTATTAGCCAAAATGTACATGAAGATATCTCAAAATTTAACATTGAATCCTAAAAGTTGAAATTCCTTTTGGCACCTCTAAATTCGTTTTTGCAGACTCTTTGATAATTTAACTTTGCATTTCCATCATCAACTCATTACATTCCATTCATCTTGAATGCAGATAAAATTTCACACTGAAAGAATTGACACATTGAGATTCCCACCCACAACATGAATTAACCCCATGCATACAAATACCCATATACAAATCTCACCTTCATTTTATTGAAATAATACAAAGTGCATTTTTTATTTATTCTTTTTTTCAGATCATTATTACTAACCTCCATACAGTTTTGATCTTAAGTACCATGTTATTGTTTGTATCCAAGCATAACTTTGGACACTAATTATTTTCTCAAAATACAGTGTTCCTCATAAACAAGTATGCCACTAACAATTTTTGATAAGAATTTAATTATTGTTTAAACCAAAGATTGCAGGAATTTAATATTTCTTGTTGAATATTATATTCAAACCAGATATTATTCAGTATTGCAGTATTGTCCATAAATAAGTAAGTATACCATTAACAAATTTTTATATCGAATGTTAATTTTCTTTAAAGCAAAGATTCCATGATTTATTTTTTCTTATGAAACATGATACAATCAAAACAGATATCATTAGGTATTACACTATGATACATTGATAAAAACATTCCTTACATTTTTTAAAAATAATTTTCATCAAGATTAAAGACACTAAGATTTTATTCCTCATGGAATATAATACTCTCACAACAGATATTATTAGGTATATTAGTTATTGGAATTAGAAGAATTTGCCCCTTTGGATTGCATAAAGGGTTTGGTTAGTAAATGGGGCACCTAATGAGACTGGAACTCACTCATGTAGGTCTGCTAGTAGAATCCTGGCATAATGATTAGAGTGTTCACCACTGATCTGGGAGACTGGGCTTCAAAATGACAGATCAATCTAATTATTTTACACAAACTATTGAATCCTACAGACCTATATGAATGAGTTCCTGTCTCATTGGGTGCCCCATTTACGTGGCCATGTGCCACATATGTTCGCTGATGAAAGCAATGAGCTGGAAAAATATATGTATTTAAGAACAAAATAAATAATTCTTGAAAAAATAAAAATCTCTTAGTGGACCTATTAATTTTGATATATATATGTAAGTTTTGAAAGCATAAGCACAGAGTCAACAGCTCTTAGTGAGTATCAATTTGTCACCTATGTTATTATCAGACCGAGAGGATGCCACATGGTGTGGGGCATTTTAGGAAGGTCAGCCTAGTTTATATTGTTTTTTTTATTTACATTGATGGGATTTATAGTTTTTTTTTCAGTTTTGTCATCATTAAGTTTCAATCCTCTGACATGTTGAATATAAGTGTTGTATTTTGACCTTCAACCCAGCCAAAAATGCCATTCAGACTGATGCACCGGAAGGAAGTGACACATTCTAATGGCAGTTATGAGAGGAAATTGCGTGGGTGGAAATTGGTTGATGAAATGGGATGAGGTAAAAAAAATTCCCATGGTACACTCATAGACTGATGCACCGGAAGAGAGTGACCTGTGAACTGCATGACAGTTATTTCCGCTTGATGACGATCCAACATGCAATTCCAAAAATCGAGTAGGCGACTGAGTGGGCGTTGAACTATTAACTCAGTCAAGACAGAAGTCAGACAGTTCCAGTTAGAGTTGGAGACAGAGATAGACAAGATGTGGTCGGTAAAGCCACACCAGGCCAAAGGGGCTCGGGAACCCTGATGAGTTGGGGTCCAGAGAAGATGCTGATAAGATGCAGTAAAGAAAGCCATCATCCAGCGGAGAGCTGGGCCAACTCCCTCTCACATGCAAACCTTGAATAACCTTTTCAAACATTACAAATAAAGTGGGAGGTATATTTTTGATAAAGAATCTTCACTCGTCGTTTATTACTGCGTCGGTATGTATACAACATAAGCTCTCCAGAGGATTGAAAGCATGAAACTCAAAGTCATGATATTTTATCCTGTTTTATATCTTGCTTTTATACTTGAAATATGTTGTGATATATATATATATATATATAGAAGAGTTAATAAAAGCACTTGGGTAGAAAATATGGGACAATTCCTTTACTATCTAGATCCTAACTCTAAAAAAATCACAAGGAGTCTTGAAAAAATAAAATCAAAAATAATAAACAGTGTTCCATCTTTAACAAAACTTGCTTTAATAGATATATATACTCCCCTACCCCCGTAAGGTCGAGTTCTCTAGCGAAGAAGTAATTGTGTTGCTATTAGCGCCTTTGCAAGTCTCTTCGTATTTGAATTGAGATCTCGGCGGCTGTTTGAACGGATGTATGTAAACAATAGTAATTGTGATTCATAACCGTTTAAAATGTACTTCGTAGCTAATATCTCCTTGTAGCTAAATGGTTAGAAGCTTTGGCTTGGCATTTGAGTCAACCGGGTTTCGATCCCAGCTACGGGGAGATACTGTCTAGCCACACGGATGAGTTCTGATAGAACGAAACAGATCTGTCTGTGGATGACTATAGATATATATATATATATATAGGTTGGCCAACTGAAGGCTCCCTTTTCAATAGCTACTACACCAAGGTGTAGGAAAGGGCACTATTTTCCATGGGTTGCTCTACTTACCCTTGATTAGAACATTATAATTTTAAGTGTTAAGCAATGCGGCATCAAGTACTATTTTTTGAGTCTTTGGTATGAATCGGCCTGGAATTGAACCCCAGTCTCCCAGACCAGTGGTGAACACTCTAGTAATTATTCCAGTATAAACCAAAAGGAAGTACAATGATTGTTTGGAGTTTTATCTCAGTTAATTTATAAGAGCTTAAGGCAAGTATTCATGGTCATTGGAAAGAGCTGGTTTATCTGGGGAAAATTGCTTTTCAACAAGGAATTTTAACTGAAAATGAAAAACTTAAAATAAATGCCCAAAAAGAATTTTATTTTGAATTTTATCTTCCAAAAGATGATCTCGAGGAACT
>OY757927.1:47885521-47893021 GCA_963585895.1 Sepioteuthis lessoniana | reverse complement strand
ACAAATTGTGTGAATTGTCTTTTATAATAATAATAATAATAATGACCTGTCTCCATAGAATTTCCACATTTTATAGGTTTTCTTTACAAATGGAAATTTTATCAAATAAAAAAAATAGCACCCTTTAAACTACATACACTTGAATCCTAATTTTTGTGTAAATTATTTTATAGATTATCATTATCTATTAATTATCATACATTACTTGCCTCCTTGTAAATAAATCAATAAACAAATAAAGAGTAATCAGACAATTTTGGGTTTAATGTTTAGTTTATTTTCTTCAGTTAGTAGATTAGTACCAAAACTTATACGAAAAATTTGGTGATTTTCAGAAATTTTTTTTGTTTAAATGAAAAATATCACTTTTGTTTAAAAATTAACTTCAAACTTCATTTTTATCTATCTATCTATCTATCTATCTATCTATCTATCTATCTAGTTTTCTTCTCCCTCAATCTCTCTTTCTTTCTTTTTTTAATCTGTTTTTTTTTTCATTCATTCCTTTTATTCTGTTGAAGCAGATGCTAAGTTTCTGATGTATAGCATCATCATTTCTCTTTCTCTCTTTCTCTCTCTCTCATCCTTCTCTTTCTTTCTTATCATATCTGCTTTCTTTTTCTCTCTAATCGTCATGTTCTTTTTCTTTCTTTTCTTTCCTCTCAATAAAGATGGAATGGTCCATTATTTAATTAGGCACTGACATTACAAAAATTTCAAACATTATTCTACTACTACTACTACTACTACTACTACTAATACTACAACAACTACTACTACAAATAATAATAATAATAATAAGAAGAAGAAGAAGAAGAAGAAGTAGTAGAAGAACCAAAAAGTTGTGGTGCATGAGACCAACAGTGATTCCAATCGTAATTAATTAAAGCTTGGAAAGAAGGCTGGAAGAGTTGAAAATCAGAGGATGAATTAAGATCATTCAAATGACAGCATTGTTTAGATCGACCAGAATATTCAGAAGAGTTCTGGAGATTTGAGGAGACTTGCCATCACTCAAACTTCCAAGAATGACCATCAGATGAAGCTGGTGTGAAAAACTCACAAAAAGTAGAATGATGATCCAAAGTGGCATCTTTTGAAGAGATTCATTATATCCACAACAAATTGTTTTAGCAATGATGCCACAGAATTATATATTAAGAAAATGCAAAGGAAGCGACAATTTCCAAAAGTCGCAGGAAAAGATAAACAACTACTTGTATATGGATGATATTAAGATAATTGCCAAGAATAAAGATAGAAACCATTATTTTACTCATTTGCGAGTTTTTCACACCAACACTGACTGATAGTTTTCCACTAGAGTCTGAGTAACAGCAAGTCTCTTCAAATTTCCTGGACTATTCTTAGTATTCAGGCCAATCTTAACATGCTGTAGTTTGGATAGTCTCCACTCATCCTCTTATTTCCAAGTCCTCCAGTCCCAGTACCAATCCTTTGTGACTGTACTGGGCACTCCAATTACAATTAGTATCACTGTCACTCTCATGTTCTGTAGTTTTTTTTTTCAATTCTCTTGCAGGTCTTGGTATTTACCTCTCTTTTTGCTTTCCTTCGGTTTTACCCAGTGGTCAGCCAGGATGGCAAAGTCCACTATTCAGCAGATTCTCTTTTTTTTTTGTTTGGTTATCTGGCCAAGATTGGGTGATCCATTTGTATTTCAAATTCCCAGAGAATTTATGCTTCTCATTTTCCAGGACGGATTCTGGGTTGTACATATACCATTTGTTCATTTGGTTAAATTTAAACATTTTGCACAATTAGCAGTGGATCACCTTATCCACCCAGTCGTAGATATTATTATCATTATTATTATTATTATTATTATTATTATTATTTAATTATGTCTTATATGTATTATATAAATCACACAAATTAGTGTATATTTTCATATTTGCATTGGCCTAATGAGTATTGTGTTTGCCAATGGTCTGGGAGACTGGGGTTCAATCCAAAGTTGAGTCATGCCAAAGACTCAAAAAATGATACTTGATGCTAACTTGCTTAACACTCAGCATTATAAGGTAAGGATCAAGGGCAAAGTGGAACAATCCTGGGAATGGAGTTGCACCCTTCTCTAGACCTTGGTGTAGTAGCTCTTGAAAAGAGAGCCTGCAGGTCACCCTCAACTTATGTTGTCAAATTAACTTACTTATTCAACATGATTTGCTGAAAAGAATCAAATCAAGATATTGCCTATAATTTTAAGAAGAGTTATTTGAGTTTTAAGAGTCGTTCAGAAGAAGGCTGTTGAAAGAATCTGATAAAATTTTGTGCAAACATTTACAACATGAAAATTTATAATATTTTTTTCATAATTTCTTTATTACAAGAAATTTTCTTTTGAAACAGGTTGTATGGAAAATCTTATAAAACTACCCAGTAATGGTGGAATTGCAAATATATCCAAAATATTTTTCACCTCATCAATTTTAAAATACATCTGCTTTCAACAGATAAAATCTAGAGTTGATAAAAAAGGAAATGAAATAAACTGGAGTTTTATCTTTTTTATTCCTTCATTCAAATTATTGTTAGAAAAACCTAAAACAAAACAGGTCTTTAACTTGATAAAAGTAGTGTTTTTTCTGTAGTTATTTCAAATTTGTATCTAAGAAATCATTTATTAAATATGAAGTGAGAAGATGTATATCTTTGGTCTGAATTGCTGAGATTAGGAATTATAGTATCCTCATCTTATGTGTTTTAGTCTCTAAGTTCTGGCTCTTTCTGAGATAAATAATCCTCATTATTATACACTGATGTATTTAGACTAGTATTCATATCTTTGTTGTTATAGTTACAATGTTTTTCAGGGTTGAAGAATTCTCATTATTATCAATTAATTTACTCAAATTATTGTCTTCATTTTGGTTATTCTATTCACAACATTTTGGCCATCATACTCAATAGCCTTCTTTAGGTGCCTGTCATCTTCAGTAATGTTCATAGAATTTAAAACTAAACTCATTATTCAATCTACAGGTGTAGATTGTTCTCATTCTGTTTTCATGTTAAGGTGTTCATTTCTTTTATTTTGTCCTTTGTAAATTTGTTTTTTGTGCTGCTACTTGAAAAATAGAGCATATGGATGCCAGGGTCTGAACCAGAGATTTAGCCTACAATTACCAGGTTGATTGTAACACTTAACCAATGCTTATATCTACTAGGCTATTGTTTTGACTATATAACTAAAGTCCACTAAGTGTGGATAGTGGAATGAAAATAATCTACCCTCATAGATTGAATAAAGAGTTCAGCTTGAAATTCTAACATAGCTACAGAATACAGCAGGACTCAGAAAATATGCAAAATGTTACAACTATAACAATAAAAATAAGGACAACAGTTTGAATAACTTTATGATATAAAATCATGTTAAAAAATAGAAATGAAAATAGAAATAAAATTTGTTAATGTATGTGTAAGGAGAGTTTACTTTTTCTCTTCACATTGTTTAACTTAATAATAGAAGGATGGAAGGCTTATAAGTGTTTAAAAAAGAAAAGGAAATTTTGAGTTTCCTCAACTCAAGGAACTGCTGTGTTGTAGATTGTTTTTCACAAGCAGATTCCTGAAGCTTAAAAAACAAAGCCATTATTTTAAGATATTGATAAAATAGGCCTGTTCCCATTTTTCTTTCATATTAAGAAACAAAAAAAATTGTAAAATCTTAATTATAAATTTTAAGGACTTGGTTTGTGGATTTCCCTGTAAAATTGATTTAAAATGAATTCTATTTTATTTTATTTTTTGGAGATTTTATGACTCATTAAAAAAAACCTAATCAGTTTTTATAGCCTCAGTGTTTATAGCATATTATTTTAATACCTAAATCTAATAAGATAAATCTCTCTTGTTAAAAGATAAGGGATCTGTTTTCAAGTAATTTCAGTGCTAAAATTTAAAAGTTGTGACAAATTCTTCAAACCAAACATTTACTAAAACATTCTGTTCTTGCCTAACGAGAAGAATTTTTAACAATGCTCGGTTTTCGACTGAGTCGAATCTGAAAATGCCAAAAGTGGCAGGATTTGGGTTTAGTTTTATGTTTTTTTGCCTTTTCTTCGTCTGCCAATGTTCGTTTTTATCCTGAAACCTCACATTCAATAAGTTTTGCCATATCGATGCGGCTGCAGATGTGTGGATTCGCTTGGAAAAATATTCACGCTTATCTCACTACTGAATTGAAAACTTGCCGTCATTGTTTTCTACTTGCTTTCACTCACTTTCACTCTCTTTTTTGACTCTCTCAAAGTTTTATATATCTCTTTATATAAACTCTCACATTGGTTATCTTTTTCTCTCTTGCTTACTCTCTCTCTCTCTCTCTCTCTCTCTCCCTCTCTCTATCACTCAGAACTTTTTCTTTCTCTTTTTCCTTTTCTCATTTTCCACTCTCTCACAGTTTTATATATCTTTTTACATAAACTCTTGAATTGCTTCTCTTTTCTCTCTCCCTCTTTCTCCCTCTTTCAGAAATTTAAAAAAAAAATTTTCTGTTCTTTTTCTTACAGTGACTTTTTTCTCTCTTTGTTTCTTCTTCTAATCTCTTATTTTTTACCCCTCTCTAAGTAATCCTATTTCTCTGCATAAACTCTCACATTTCTGCTCTTTTCTTTTCTCTTTAACACTCTCTCAAAGTTTCATATTTCTTTAAGCAAACTCTCATCTTTCTTCTCTTTTCTCCTCTCTCTTAGAACTTTTTCTTTCTCTTTTCTAACAATGTCTTCTCTTTCTCTTTTTCTCCTTTACCACTCTCTCACAGTTTTATGTATCACTATTTAAACTCTTATAGGGCACCTCATGAAATGATTCGGAAGCTTGATTAGCAGATCATTAGCAGTGAGTTCGAATCTCAGTGGGCACCCGTACTCCAGGCTTTACACCACATCTAAACTAAGCTTAGTAAACAACTACTCAAATTCTAATATTTATTTCATTTTCCTCTCTCTTAGAGATTCTGTTAGTGGAGTCTCTTGAGCGTAATGGCTAAAGTGCTGGATGACAGTCTCAAAGTAAATGAGTTCAAACCTCAGTTGCGCTATTACATTCACTTTTGGATTAATACCCTTGGTAAAGATATGAACCCCCTTATCCTTCCAGCTATGGATTAAATAGTATCACTTCCATTCTTCTCCAAGGATGGCTTTGGCATTAGATTATCCATGAAAATTGATATGCCATTAAAGAAAGAAAGAAAGAGCTTCTTTTTTTCCTATCCAATCTAATTATACATATTCTTTTACTTAAAGTTTCTCTCATTTTTTCACTTTCACTTTCACTATCTCTCTCTCTTTTTTTCTCACACTCTTTTTCTATCATTCTCTCTCTCTCAAGCTCTTGTTCTATTATTATTATCTCTCTCTCTTTCTCCGGTCTTTTTTTCTCTCTTTTTCCTATCCAATCTAATTATGCATATTCTTTTACTCAAAGTTTCTCTCATTTTTTCACTTTCACTTTCACTATCTCTCTCTTTCTCTCTCTCTTTCTCTCATGCTCTCTTTCTATTACTCTCTCTCTCTCTCAAGCTCTCGTTCTATTATTATTCTCTCTCTCTCTCTCTCTCTCTCTCTCTGGCCTTTTTTTTCTCTCTTTTTATCACCTTTCCACTTTCATCTCTTTGTCTCTCTGTCTTGGAATGTCTTCACATTGTTACTCACTTTCTTTTTCTTCTTCTGCCTCTTTTTCCTTTATTCTCCATCTTACCTATGATGGCCTCTTTTTTCTCTCTTTTTCCTTTAATTTTGATTACTTTTCTAGCTTAATCTCTTTGCAAATTCTTGCATTTTTGAAAAAAAAATTTCTGATTTTAGTTCCTTATTACTTTTACTTGCTTTCTCTCTGTCTCTCTATTCCTCAGTCTGCCTGTCTATCTGTCTATCTGACTGTCTGTCTCTCTCTCTCTCTTTTCCTTTTCCACTCTCTCTGTCTCTTTTCATCCCCCCTCTCTCTCCAGTCTACACATCTACTTTTCCTTACCTGGTGACTTTTCCAGCCTTCTCATCATTATGCTAAGGCTCCTCTCTATCTGTCTTCTTTTCTCCATTATCATTCTCACCCTCTCCCTTTTTCTCTCTCTCTCTCTCTTACTTTCTCTCTGTCTTCATTGTACAAATCTTTTCTTCATCATGCCTTCATTTCTGTCTAATCTCTCTCTCTTTCTCTCTCTACAGTATATACACCTACTTTTCTTTTTGTCTATCTATCTATTTATCTATCTTCTTTTATACATCTTAATATATTGTTCTCCTTATTCTTTACCACATGCACTCTCTCTCTCTCTCTCTCTCTCTCTCTCTCTCCACTTTATGAATCTATATTTATTCACCTTGTCACATTACCTTCCTTCTCATCATTCTGTGATGCTCCCTTCTCTCTCTATCTATCTATTTATCTATCTGTTTCTATTCTAAATTTCTTCTTTTCTTCATCCTACTACCTTGTTCTTATCATAGTTTTTCTCAATCTCTCTTTTTGTCTCTGTTTTCACTGTACATTTCTTTTCTCTATCATACCTCCCACCTTTTTGTTTTCTCTCTCTCTCTCTCTCTCTCAATATATTCCTTTTCTTTTCACTCTTTTTAGCCACTTCAACTTAAAATTTCTCCCTCATCTTATATTTAACATTTCTTTTACTCTGTCTCAGAGTTTTCTTTAAATGCCTACTTCTTTCTCTTACTCTTCTTTCTCTTTTTCTCATACATTCTCTTGTACTGTCTTTCTCTTTCTTTTTACTTTCTTTCCTCCACTCATTTCTTTCTTTCTTCATAACCTCTCACAAAATTAACTTTGGCTCTTTCTTTTGCCTTATTTCTCCTTCTCTTGCTAAGAAAAACCAGGAGCAGCAACGAAACCTCACTTCTGCCTGGTTACTGTAGCAACAGCATCATGTCCATCAGTCTTTTTTATTCAGTAGCATTGTCCTTATAAGGCAACAGGCAAGACAACTATATGCAATGCAAAATGTATATAGATTTTAACACCAGTAGATATGCCAACCAGAATTCTTCATATCCACATGCGTATATAATATATCTTATATATACAGAGATACAGTGTGCTGAAACAATATATACTTATAAATGTATATATATATATATATATATATATATATATATGAAAAATTATCTTCAGTATATATATATATATATATATACATGCATACATATATATTTATATATATATATATATTTTTTTATAATGATAAATAAATATATTATTTCAGTATCTAAAGATTGCAATATCTACAAGGAGATATTACATTCACTTTCAGACTGATACTCTTAGGAAAAGTATGACTCCCTTATCACCCTAGCTATGTATAAATAATACCCTTACTGTTCTTCAACAAGAATAGTTTTAACATTAAATAACCCACAAAGTTTTATATGCCATTCAAAAGAAACTAAATAGAACCCTATATATATAGTAGTTACCTTTCAAGAAATATATCATATATATAATGTATGTATGTAT
>OY757927.1:47720521-47878021 GCA_963585895.1 Sepioteuthis lessoniana | reverse complement strand
TATTTACTGTCTTCATTCATTTATTCATTCATTAATTCCTTATTTCTCCATATATTTCTTTTATTCATTTATATTTTCAAATTTCCTTCATTCTTCTATCGTTTTTTATTAAATCTTCTTTCCTTCCATATTTATATTTCAACCTTTTACATACATCTGTGTTTAGTTCATTTTTTAAGCTATTTTTTCCTTCTTTCTCCTCTGTAATTCTTTCTTTCTCTCATTATAACACATTGTCTCTTCTTTAAATTTATCTCTATTATTTTTCTAACTTTTTACTTCTCATTTTCCCCTCATTCATATTGTCTTATATTTCTCCCCAAACCACCCCTCTTTTTCTGTTTTTGTATCATGCAATCTTTATTTTTCCTTTTAAAAAAAGAAAATTAAATGTTTAAAAAAAGAACAGCTGTATTTAAAAACAGAACTTGATATGACTTGCCATTCCTAAAAGATTTGAAAGTTTACCCTTACCATCTTCAAAAACAGAAGTACCAACTTTTTAGTTATACGCAAAGTTTTCTAGATATTCACTGTTTGTGAAAAGGTTTTTCTTAATATGTATGTGTATGCAGAGTTTAGCATTGTTTTGCATTTATCATTTATTTTAATGCATATATTTTCATAGCTCATGTATATAGACTTAAACATACTCCTATTAACACGTCTCTTTATTGATATAAATATATATATATAAGTGTGTGTATATATTTTCATATAAACACACACACACACACATATATATATATATATATATATATATATATATATATATATATATATGTCAGATTTTAAATGTGTATGTTTGTGTAAACCTTAAAACTGATAAGTATATAGACACATAAATAAAGTTTATAAATATATACATTGCACATGAGTCTATATTTTTTCCTCATGATTATAACTATATGAACACTTGTTGAATCTTTTTTTTAAGTACTGCATTGCAGTGAGGGTGTCTTTATATCTGTGTGTGTGTGTGTGTGTGTGTGTGTGTGTGTGTGTGTGTGTGTGTGTGTGTGTGTGTGTGTATAGAAGACTTTACACACCTGCAGAGATTTCTACCTTGATTATCATTGCAGAACATTTCACCTTTTGTATCTTCTTGTTGATGTTGCAAGAAGGAGCAAGCAGATTGCTTCAAAAAGTTAAAATTTTATCCAACCTCTACAAGTTTGAACTCTTAGCTCCTCCCACTCTTTTATCTCAAATCTCTTAATTTTCCTTTCACTGCCTTTTCACTCAATCTTTTCTTTTTTTCTTTTAACTCTCTCTCTCTCTCTCTCTCTCTCTCTCTCTCTCTCTCTCTCTATTTTCCTTTCCCTTTCTCTATCTTTCCTCTCCTTCTTTTAACTCTATCTCAATTTTCCTTTGAACTCCTTTACTGTCTTTCCTCCTTTTCTTTAAATCTTTCTCTCTCTCTCTCTTTATATATATATATATATATATATATATATATATATATATATATATATATATCCCTTTCTCAATTTTCTTTTCATCTCTTTTTCTATCTTTTCTCTCCTATTCAATCTCTCTCTCTCTCTCTCTCTCTCTCTCTCTCTCAATTTTCTTTCCAGCTCTTTTTCTCAGTGTATTTTCTCCCCTTCTTTTTACTTTGACTTTAAATTTTCTTTCAGCATCTTTTCTGTCTTTCCTCTTCTTTTTGTTCTCTCTCTCTCTCTCTCTCTCTCTCTCTCTCTTAATTTTCCTTTCAGCTCTTCTTTGACCCCTTTTAATCTTAATTCTCTCAATTTTCCTTTAAGCTTCTTTGCTCACTCTGTCTTTCAACCTCTTTTAAATCTCCCCTTCTTTTAACTCTGTCTCTCTATATTTTCTTTCAGCGTCTTTTCGCTCTTTATCTTTCGTCTACTATTTTTTGAAACTTTTTCCCCATGAGTGAGAGAGATTCCCCGTGGTGTAGTAGCTAACATTATGGACTCTTATGTTGTAGTAAGTGAGTTCTAACTCTAATCGTTCTATCATATTCACAGTTGGACTAATACCCTCAGGAAAGACATAAATGCCCTTATTCCCCCAGCTATGGGCTTAAGTAGTTCCACTACTTTCCTTCTACAAATAACTCTGAAGAGTTGATATGCCATTAAACAAAGATACCAAACCAAAGTATCACCCTCTCACTTTTTCTCTCTTTTTCATTTCTCATCTGGTTTCTTCTCTCTTTCTTTCTCTCTCTCTCCATCCCCAGCAGAATGAAAATCTTGAGCAAGAGATTGAGTTAACAAATAGGGAAAAGTGAGAGTTAAAAGGAGAGGAGGAGAGATTGAGTAAAAATAAGTAGGTGTGTAGAGAGAGAGAGAGAGAGAGAGAGAGAGAGAGAGAGAACAAAAAGAAGCAGAGAAAGAAAAGAAGCTGTCCTTCTCTTTTTGTACCATTTCTATCTCTCCTTCTGTCCCTCTGGGTTCCTTACATCCAAGATTGAATATTACTGACTTGTGAGCTCAAGTCTTACTAGGTGCTCCGTACTAGTAGCCTTGTGCCATATCTAAGTTATATTTAATTGTAAAGGCATCTTATCCCTTTATCTATTGTTACTGAGTTAGATTTTCACTTGGTGCTTCATATTTCAATAATATTAACTGAGTAAATGGTTACTGCAAATCTTTCTCTCCCACCTCTCTCTTTCTGTCTGGCATCAAAAATTTTTTCTTATTGCATTTAAATCTCCTTTTCTTCAATAAAACAACAGAATATCAACTCCCACTTCCCCTTATACAAATCTATTTTTCTGATCACCTCTCTCTGTATAACCTCTACATATTCTCTCATTTTTTATTTACTCTTTCTTTTACTTTTGAGGGAATACGGTTATAGTAGGAAAATTAGTAATCCAAATTTAAACCCTGGATAAGGCTGTTTGAATTTCCCTTTGAGCTTATGTCTTAGGGAAAAAGTCTGAATTCATTTCTTCCCCCCAAATATTTTAGTACATAGTAGGGCCATATGAACATTTTTATTCTTGTATGGTGACTGGTTTAGAAGGAAAACTGATTTCAACACAGCTTTACTTCATTTAGAAATTGACCAGTGTGTCACATCTTGCACATTGTGTAAATACATTCAAGTTGAGTTAATATGAATTTCCTTTTACTTAAATTCATTTTAGACTTGTTGCCCAGTAATTAGGGCCTTGTACCAAAGTAAGCTTTATTTAGTTTTAATGGGTATCTCAAGTGATATAAGAGTTAATGAGATAGATTCACAGACCATTATTAATGAGTTTGATTCTCATTGGGTGTCTCATACTCCTCGCCTTGTGCAAGACTAAGCTAAGTTTAATCAACAATTACTTTTTCTTTTACTTTTTGCTATATAAATATCATTACTTCAAGTTTATCACTTACCAAAATGATTTATGAAATTTTTTATCTGTAAAAATATTCTTTTCCCCTTTCTGTTTCAACAAACACATAACATTTCCTAATCATCTGTGTTGTTCTTTTTCATATGAAACCATTCCTCTTTTCTTCTTGTTTTACTTCCTCTTTTCGTAAAACCATTTACCTGTACAAATTCTTTATAAAACTATTTTTTTTCTCAGTATTCTTGTTCTATGTCTGCTCTTCTCTTTTTTTTATTTCTTGGGAAAAGCTAAAAGAGCTTTGAAACTCTATCTAAAATCATTTTTTTCTTATTACATCCCCTACAATATCAGCCATTTTTTACAACACTTCTCTATCCAACTATTTCTTTTCTTTCATATTTTTTCCTTCACCTGATTCTTCTATTCTTGTTTCTTCTTTTTTCTTCAAACCTGCTATCTTTCTTTATTTTTTAATAAACATTATTTCTTCCTTCTTCATTTCAGCTGTTGAAACTTTTACTTTCCTCCTTCTCCTGATGATACACTCTTTTCTCTCCTTTTAGAACTTGTACACCTCCTCCTTTTTGGATTGTTCTCTAACTTCTATAGAAATCTCTCCTCTCCCTCCTCTCATCTCTAACAATACCTTCCCATTCTTTCAAAGACATGTCCACACCCTTGACAATAAAGATGTCCTTCTTAACACCTACTTCCTCCCTTAATCAGATGTCTTCCCCTTTTTCCTCCTGAGAGTTACTTTTCCTCCCTTCACAGACATTTTTCCCCTCCCATTTCAATTGAATAAGGCAGGTGATTTTCCTTCCACCTTCACATAGGCAAATTCATATATGTAAATAAAGGCACACACACACACACACACACACACACACACACATACTTACACATACACACCATGAGAGTATCATGTTTAAGTACAAGCACACATAGGCACACAAAATACAGACGCACATATATTTGCCGACACATGTGCGCATATACATGAAAACAAGTCTCCTGCCAACTTTGAAAAGATTTTGCAGCCTGGCAAACACTGAGAGTGGATTTTGTTATCTTCTATATTTTTTGGCTTCTCAGAGATTTTAGCAAATGAAGATTGTTGACACTGGTAAGGTTTTGTGAGTTTGCACCTCGTATATACTGCATTGCTTCACAACAGTCTACACACAGAAGGACAACATTCTTACAGTACATTAGCTTCTGTTAAAGTGTAATGCACAATAGCGGTAACAATAAAACTAGACTGATGCACCATTGTATCATATAGTAAAGTATAGAAAACTACATCCCTTGCAGAGAGGTAAGACCTCATAAAAAAGTGTATCCTTATGACACTAAATTGATGAAGCTTGAGTTCTGGAGCTTTGGGGAGTGGGTTGGAAAATTTTGAATTCAAACCAGCTTTATTCCACTTAAAAATTGACCTCATGTCATATCTTGCTTGTTGTTTAAGGGTTGATTAAATATATACACTTGTCTTTTTTGAAAGGGTACCTCATCATGGTTAGCAAGCAAATATGGAAATCAATTATTACTAAGTAGTGAAGTTGATCTTCACTAGATGCCCCAGAACTGTGGTCTTGTACTAAATCTAATCTACAATTAGTGTTTTTTTGGACACCTCATCATGTTCTAATAGTTTGTAAGTTAGTCTCAAAGAGCAAACATTACTGAGCTCTGAGTTTGATATTCAATGAATGACCCTTACCAGATCTAAGCTATGCTTTGTTTTAAGGTCCACTTTATATGGTCTATGTATTTGCTCAACCCCTCTACCAAAAGAAGGATGTGACATAAGGTCATTTTTTAAGCGGTGTAAAGCTGGTTTGAATTCAACATTTTTTTCTAGACTATCTGTCCTACTTTTTAGCTATAGCTGGGAGGAGAACAGATAAATTCATACCTTTCCCAAGAGTATTAGAATAGATAAAATGCAAACAGTCTCACCCAGGATTTGAATTTGGGTCACTGATTCTATTTCCTATGATAATAACCATTATAATAGCATACCAAATCATATAATATAATAGTTTGCAAGCTTGGCTATTGGATACTCACGAGTGAATTCGATTTTTATCTTATAATCTATACTTCTGGCTTTGTACCATGCAAAGCTTAATAAGTAAAAGAAATTTACAACCTAGAAGAAGATTGTTGTTTGTGGAGCATCAGGCTGTAGTCACTAACAAAACTAAAGAGTACAATTTAAGTTTTCCTTTACATAGACTTTTTTCCAAATAAGGCTAGAGAGCCCAATCTACCTTGCCTTTATATCCATTTCTGGAGAGAGCTAAAAGAAATGGATTCATCTTTTCCAAAGAGTTTTACAAAGTGGAGTTGCTAGTCTCACACCCACTAGGTTTGAAATTCAGAATTTCTCTTCTTCTAAACTGGTTACTCTGCAATATCAGAGAAGTGGGTTCATACCTTTATTAATGGATATTAAAGAATGTAGTTGCCATACATAGGCGCCTCTGGTGGTGTAATGGTTAGCAAGCTCGGCTAGTAAACCTACATGAGTGAGTTCGAGTCTCATTGGGTGCCCCTTTCATATGGCCTTGTGCCACATCTAAGCAAAAAGCTTAGTAAATTTCCATGTATATCTGGGCAAGGTCCAAAAAACTAGCAGATTATTGTGAGTGAGTTTGATCCTCACTAGATACTGATTGTTTCTGACCTTATGCTAAACTAAGCTAATCTTAGTAAATGTCAAGTATTATTGACATTTTATTGGGTGTCTCAAAATAAATGGGACCCATGTAACTGCTAATAACTCTACTAATAATAATCTTGCGTTCTTTTTTGTTTTAAATTTAAAAACAGTATACTATTGTTGTATAACTGTGATACAACTATATTACAGAAACATACTCAAACATTATAACGAACTTCAATGAATGAATGAACGAACACACTTCTTTATAAAAAATATACCTCTCACACTTTATTCTCGAAAGGGTTGCGAAAGGGTTGATGTTGGTTATGTGTGAGAGGTGAGTTTAAGATGGAGACAGACTGCCACATATTGACCCCAGGTTCCTCTGACCATAGCAGCACTTCTTTCACATTCTGGCTGGGCTACTCAATTGTGGGTCCTGAGGGCCCAAGTCCTCTGTCTGGAGCTGGTTCTCACTCCGGCATCTTATCTCCAACTGGAACTGCAACTTGAACTGGTTATATAATTGTTTGACTCCCACCTGCTTCCTGTGGATGTATGCATCTGCACCGAATTCAACCACATCCACAGGTCAAGGTGATATTCTGATATCTTTGACCGGATGCACCTGTTTCCGCTGTTCCTCTGCTTATTTACACAGGTGCATCTCTTAATTGACAGCTTGGTCGAGGGCCAATATGCAATACTATAACAACTATTAATCCTTGATCACAATGCCTTAGACAAGAGAGGAAAAAAACATTTTGTGTCACTTCTTATTTGGAGACAAAATCATTCAAAACTGTCTCAAAATAGATGCAACCCGTTAACCTTTATTACTGAGACAAGAAACTCAAAAAAAGATTGTATATCCTGAAAGCTGATATAATAATAATTAAAAAAAACATTGATTTAATGACTCCATCTCAAAGGAATTTTTTACAGGACATTTTCTAAATGACCACCATTGTGCTTGTCTCAGTAATAAATCATTATCACATTAGAGGGGTAGCATCTGTTTTGAGACACCCTGTGCTATTTGAAAGTTTTTAAAACTTAGCGTATCAATCTTTTATGAGTTATTTAATGTCAAAACATTAGAGAAATAATTTTCACAGTTAGATGGTTTCAACACTAATACATTGCTTAGAGGAGATGCTAGAAAGGAACTACCCAAGAATGCTGTGTATGCTTTTGAACAAATCCTAGAAGTAGCACCCCACCAAATAGCCACTGTATGGTGACTTGCCTCCCATCTTCTGAGTCAACCAAGTAACATGAACAAAACATGATGTTGATATGGTTTCAAATATCTAATACTAATAACTTATTCAAAATTATATTGTTACAAGTAACCAATCCTATCAAATAATAATCATTTGTTTTCACACTGTTACATGGTTTAAAGTGTTCTTATCTAATACTGATAATTTTCAAACAGATCTATTTGACCCATAGATTAGACCCTAGCTGATACTATCACTTTGACCTCAGTGTACTGGCAATAAAGAAATACTACTCACTCTCCAGAAATACAGAACTGGTGCCTTACCAATGGATGCAGTTAACTATCATACCCAGGTTTTACCCCTCTGCAAAGGATATACGTGGTGCATTCAACAAGTTTCCAAACTTTTTTGTACAGGCATTTAAAATTGTTGTAGACTCTTGAAAATTCAGTATGTTATTGCTATACATTTTATGAGATGACTGACCAATTTTTATGATTTCAGGTTCAAATGAACAGCTACAGTAGCAATTGGAATACACCCTACCCTGATTGTCATAGCTGGTGAATTTTAAAAATGCAATCTGGACATGAGGAAGAACGATATGCAATAAAATTCTATTTTAAACTTGGAAAAAATGCCATAGAAATGTATGGAATGCTTCAGACTGCTTTTGGAGCATCTTGCATGAATCGAGCATCAGTTTTTGAGTGGCATAAGAGATTCAAGGAAGGCAGGGAGTCTATGAGGGATGATGAGAGGTATGGGAGAAGTAAGGAAGTCAGTAGACTAGAGTTGATTGGCCAAAGGGTTAGGGTTAGGGTTAAGGTTACTATGCTGAGGTTTTTGAGGGAGTTCAGGAAGAGATTCTGTCGGAAGAGGCCAGCACTCTTCAAATCGGGTCAATGGCATTTCCACCAGGACAATGCACCAGTCCACAACTCCATCCTTGTCACAGATTATTGGACCAAAATGGGCATCAACACAGTTCCTCAGCCTCCCTATAGTTCTGACCTTGCTCCTTGTGACTTTTGCTTATTCCCTAAGCTAAGAGACTGTTGTTATGAGACAATTGAGGAGATGAAAGAGGCTGTGACGAAGGTCATTGACATGCTCACACAAGAGGACTTCCATGGGGCCTTCCAGAATTGTTGGAATGGTATAACAAGTGCATTACAGCTGGAGAAGATTACTTTGAAGGGGACTAGAGTTTCATGTGCATACTATCAATAAAAGTGCCAATACGAAAAAAGCCTCATAATTTGCATATTCTAAGCCTACTGAACATTGGCTTTGTAGAATAACATCTAACGAACTAGGCTAGCAATCCATTACTACTGAATTTAATTCTCATCAGGGACTCCATGCATCCAGTTTGGTGCCAAAAGTCAAGTTTAATGAATGACTATTTTGTTAATGTTTTGTTAGTCAATTTAATGGTTGTATCTAGGAGTTTGAAAACTGTCATTTTATCTGCCGCTTTTAACTGAATCAATATATATGGTTCATTGTAATTATACTCTGCTCATATACTTTGGCTTTGTTCAAGTATCTATCATTGATAGTAATCTTCTGGGAGTTTTGAATCAAGCCCTTTATTCAGTCCTCCAGGGTTAGATTGTTCTCATTTCACTGTCTATGCTTAAATGATTCCTCATATCAATTAATTCTTCATGTTAATTCACTCTTAAGCTCTCAGTTATATTTTCCACTGATCCAGAGTATATGTTTTTTCATGCACTATCTGACTAAGAGATTGAACTCATGACCATTAGGTAATTAGATATACTATGATTATTTGTGTATACCATGTACTCATGTACAACATACACCCCTAACTTTGGACAACAAAGATCTGGAAAAAAGTTCCCATGTGTAATATGCTCTGACTTTTTTAGAATGTTAGAGAACAGATGTATTCATGTTTTCCTAAGGGTATGAGAATGAAGTGAAATACTAACAGCCTTGTCTAGAATTGAACTAGAGTAGCCAAGTCTATTTCCTATGCGACAACCAGAATTTTAAAATAGTCATTTACTAAGCTTTTAAAAAGTTTGGCACAAGGCCAGAAATATGGGGCATCCTATGAGAATCAAAATTTCTATTAATGGTCTATCTTGATTACCATCACACCACATGTGGCTCTCTTAAAATTTTTGAAATAGGTAAAACTTTCGAAAAGTCATTTCTTTAATTTTACACTCAGAGAAATTTCTCCCATTTGTCCATCCCATCTCACCCCATCCCTACCTTCTATTTCTAAGTTCTTTTTATCATTGCAACAACAACAACAACAACAACAACAACAACAGCAATAATAATAATAATAATAATAATAACAATAACTGGTGTGAAAAATTCTCAAGGAATAAAATAATAATAATAATAAATAATGAATAATAGGAAATGAATGGATAAAAATTAAAGCTATTTGAACAAAAATAAAACCAAATTTGAGTTAGTTGAAATGGTTTTAAATCACTTTGTACATTTTTCTTTTCTTTTAGTTTTTGTTTTTCTGCAGGGGCAGGGACTGTCAAAATTATCGGCAATATTCAAAAATGTCAGTCATTCATAAAAAATGGCAGTTCTTGAGAGAGATGCCAATGTTTTCTTCTCTCTTTTGAAATTTACCCCATTGAGTTTCTTTAGTTATAAAAGCCAAATTTTAATCCTTACACATGATCCTCTCACTTAAATATTATGCTAAATTCAATCACTGTTTTTTAAAAACCAGTCCTTTTTGAAAAAATAAATTTCACCTAATTCTTGAACTATCTTCCAGTAAGGTAGAACACAGAAATTCTTTTAAAATATGGTGCATTGATTTCTTTTAGGGCCTTTTACCTTGAACATTTTGAAATAAATACTTTTGAATACAAATGCAGTTCTTTAATTTTTGAAGTAACAACACAGTATTTTACTCTTTAGTTCAAATATGATTTCATTTTTTTAATTGTCTTTTAAATGTCATCTCATTATGTAATGCTCTGATTCCTTATCAGGAGAAATGATCTATTCAGAGCACCTTTCTTTGATTCAGAATTCACTGAAAATATGGAGGATCTTATAAAAAAAATGCTGCTAAAAGCAAAAGGTGGTTTATTAAAAGCAAAAAAAAAAAAATATGTTACTGGACAAAAAAAAAAAATGGACTGTGAAAAAACTGAAAGATTTTTTTATTATTACTCTGAATTCTAATGATAATTTTGAAGATAATTTCGAGTTTTCTAGTGATTTTTATGAAAAACATTAATTGGTGAATGATAGTGATTCATTTTCTTTGCAATATCACAAAGTGATGGTCCACAATCATTATAGACTGCAGTTTGACCCTTTTTCAAATTCAGACAACTACTTATTTGCCATTAGCAAAGGACAGGTAGGTTGATAGGTTGGCTGATGGATTTTAATGGCATGTCAATACCCATTAGCCTAATGGGTAGAGAGTTCATCTATGGCCTGCAAGATCAGGGTTCAGTCCCCGGTAGAGTCATACCAAAGACTCAAAAAATGGTACTTGAGACATCCTTGCTTAACACTCAGCATTATAAGATACGGATCAAGGGTAAAGTGGAGCAGTCCAGGTAAAGGAGTAGTGTTCTCCCCAACACCTCATTGTAGTAACTATTGAAAAGGGAGCTTTCAGGTCACCCTCAACTATGGTCACCAACTGTATTTACTTTATAGTTACACAATATGATTTGTAAACTAACAGTTTGAAGGTATCAGTTTTTAAATGATCCAGTGCTTATTTGTTTACTCACAGTTAAATGGTTTCAAGTATTGCGGCGTAATACAAAAATTCAGTTTAACACTCAGATGGTTTTGAGCCATATCTAAGACACTTGTTGGGGGTGAGGTTTACTCCTCAATAGAGTTGTTGTCTACATATACTTTTGTTCTTTAAGAAGGATGGCTTTGGCATTAAATCACCCATGAAAGTTGATATGCCATTAAATAAAGAAACCAAACTAATTTTTTTTCTTTCAGCTTTTTTCTTTTATATCCCATTCTTTGAATAGTCATTCTGTTTCATATAAAAAATAACAAACCTTTAAACCAATGACTGTTCATTTGTGTGAACTATTCAAATCATGCTACCTGACAGAAAGAATGAAACTAGTCTCAAATCTCATTTCCTATCTTGAGAGTATTTTTCCAAGGGTCACTTTGGCTGATATCATACTCAATGTGGAGATAAATTCTATATACAGCCCAGTAGAATACACCAATCGCATCTCTGCAGAGTGGTACCCTCCTTCAATGAGTGTCCTAAACAATTTGATGGTGAGGCTCCAGTAATGCTTGAGCTTTGGGGTCCTCTCTGGCATGCTAAACTGAATTGCTTGAAATAGAACTGTTTTGATATTTAAACTGCGTACTTATGCTAAACTGAATTGTTTGAAATAGAACTGTTTATTTGTATAAAAAAGGATTTGGCATTAAATAACCTACAAAGGTTGATATGTCATAAAACCCAAATAAACAAACAAACAAATTCTATATAGCCTGACTGCAACTCTGCAAAGGGGTAAGACTCCTAATGAGTGTCCTGGATATTACACTAAACTGTATCTGATAGTAGGGCTCCAGTAATGTTGGAGTTTTGGGGAATACCGAGTACCCCTTTATTACCATTGCTCCCAGGTTCCCTCTGCCCAGAGTGGTATCACCTGATTGGGTCCTATCTATGAGTCAAACAGGACTGTTTGAGATTTAAACTGAGTGCAAACAAAATGACTTATGCCAAACTGAATTATTTGAAATAGAACTGTTTGATCATTTAAATGTGTATAAGCAAATGACTGATGTTTAATAGAATTGTTAGTGATACATAACAATACTTGAAACTATTTAACTATGTACAAAAAATTTGCACAGGTTCATCTAAAAACATTATCAACAAAATATGTTTATAAATCATGTATATTTAATAAATATATGTATAAACTAGATTTAGCATTAAATAAACTACAATGGTTGAAATGCCATAAAACCAAACCAAACCAAACCAAACCAAACCAAATCTAACACATAGTAAAGTTGGTGACCATACTTGAGGGCAACCAGAAGGCTCCCTTTTCAATAGCTACTACACTGAGGTGGAGGGGAGGGCACTACTCTTTTCCCTGGATTGCTCCACTTTACTCTTGATATGTACCTCATATCGCAGAGTGTTAAGCAAGGAGGTATCAAGTACCATTTTTAAAGTCTTTGATATGATGCAACCAGGGACTGAACCCAGGTCTCCTGGACCATTGGTGAACACTCTACCCACTAGGCCACACTACATCCTATGTAGAGAATTTATATTATAATCAATTGCGAATAGATAAACATGAGACAATACTCTAAAATTACCATCTATTAATTATCTCTCTATAGAAATTAAAATGATTTGGGAAAGTGTAAACACTGGGTCAACACTATTATTATTTATCATTGAATTGGAAATCGATTTATTCTCTAGGATGGAGTAATTTTTATATGATTGGATGAAAAGAAATTTCACTATTGTAATTTACAATTAACTAGAATTAAAGCACAGTAACTTCCACCAAATTATTAAGATGTTTGGTTTGATTTCATTTGGTTTCTTTATTTGTTTAATGACATATCAACCTTCTTGGTTTATTCAAGGCTTTTGGATAGAAGAGTGTCACTTGAGTTTGTAGCGGTTGCATTGCAAATTGTGTGAATATCTACTGTCTGGTCTTGTTTTATCTAATCCTATGCATGGCTACACATTACTGAATTACCTTCACATATATTCATATTTAGTTATATAACTTCCCAACTATAATGTGTCATTTTTGGTATTATACACATTCAAAAATCAAATTATTATTTTGTAGAATGTCTGTGCTAAAACAAGAAGAATGTCCCCAAAAATTTCATTTTGAAAATCAAGTCCTCTTTCATACTTCAAAGGAATCTGGTGTTATTTCCATTGAGTGAAATCATTATGAATCCTGTCAGAAAGCTACCATTAAGCATGATTTCATAAACTATCTTAAATATTTAGAATTACCAGATCTTGATATAGTCACATTACAGTGGGAAGAAACTGATGCAAAAGTCTTCTAAACAATTATAGAAACTATTATTTTCAGAGTTAAGGCTATAGGTTGCTGATCTTCTGGTTAGTTGTCTGTATGAGTATGATATCTTAGTTAAAAAATAAATTCTCACCTTGTATAGAACTTTTTCCCTGTATCTTTGAGTCATTCATTATTTCTCACCTTCTTAGCAGGTCTATAAGTGACTATCCTTCCTCTTGAGTATGTGGGGCCTATATCTATACCAATTCAGTTTCTGGTATGGTTTACACCTCAACTTCTTTTCAGGTGTCCTTGATAACATCTGCATTTCCTTAAACTGCACCCAATGACATTGAGGTCATTTTCAGGTTGCCACATTACACATATCCCCTATATGCATCTGATGACATTTATTTTCAGAAACATTAGGCTTACTTCTTGTTCATCATATTATAGTAGCAATTTAAAAAAGATATACATATATTTTTGCTAAGTGTAAAATATATTACTCAGAATTTAAGCCTAAAATTGTCCAATAATGAGAAGAATTCAATTTCCTGTCATCAAAAATGTGTATTCTCCCACAAAATGACTTAACAATATCATCTTTAAAAAAAGAAATAGATTTTCCATTAAAATGATATAATTTCCTCATTTAAGTTTCTTATTTTTCTGAAAATATTGCCAATCAGGATACAGTTTTGACATTAAGGCTTCTTTGATGATAAGAGATGTAATGATTTATTAAATAAGCAATTATATTGCTAAGAATAAGAAAAAAAGAACATCTAAGAAATTAAGGATTTTGATGACAAATTTAAAAAAATTATTAAATGTTTTACATGTTCCCTTCCTTTAAAATAATCTTATTAGAATGAAATTTACTTATAATTCCTGTTAAAATTAATATTGTAAATATAATGCATTTTTTGAAATTAAAACTTAATTATATCAAACTTAATTTCTTTAATGATGAGTCATTATCATCTTATATCAGTATTTAATTATGGCTTATAATTGAAAACTATACTGATAGAGCTTAATTGGATTTTTAGTATTTTAAACAAATTTAAATGACAACCCACCCTATACCCCTTGGTACAAATTTTTTTCAAAATTAACAAGTATCCCTGAGGGTCATCCCTCCAAGTAGCATTTGCCTCCTTTTTTCAAAAAGGATAGGGTCTGGTTTATTGCTTGAAGCCTGTGGAATCTCCTTTGAGAAGGCCAGATAAGTTGTGTTGCTGTCCTTCTGAGAGGATCCCATCTGGAAAGGTCTCCATATAGAACTGACCTTTTGTCACATCCTTCCATGGGATAAAGAGTTAGTATATTCATCAAAACCAGGCCACTGAGTCGAGTGTTCGTCAATTGCTAGGGAGACCAGTGTTCAATCCCTGGTTGAATCACACCAAAGACTCAAAAAATGGTACTTGATACCGCCTTACCAAGGTATGGATCAAGGGTAAAGTGGAGTAATCCAGGGAAAGAAGTAGCGCCCTCCCCTGCACCTCGGTGTAGTAGCTATTGAAAAGGGAGCCTTTGGGTCACCCTCAACTAAGGTTGCCAACTTTACTTTTACTTATATTCATGAATACTGGTTTAGTTTGCTTTGTTTGTTTAATGCCATATCATCATTTGTAGGTTATTTAATCCTAAAGCTTCCGATGTTCTTCTAGCCTTACTTTTAGTGGGTGACCTATCTCACCTTTGTATATTTTACCACAACTGCAAGAGATGGAGTAAACACAGTTCCTGGTCATGTTGAATTCTGTTGGTGGCTTGACCCGGAAGAGATACCTCTGGAGAGTTGAACCACTTGTGAATACTGTACTGATGTCATATGGTCTGCATATCTTTTGGATTCTTTCAGCTAGTCCTTTGACATAGGGCAGACATACTGTGGTGAGTTTTCGGATATTATCCTCCATCCTCCTATCTAGGTTTCTTGGAGCTGATGTTATGCACTCTGGGTAGTTGTGACGATGGAGGTTGTGTCTCAGACTAATCATTTTTTCTTGATAGGCATCAGTATCACTACTAATGGTTTTTGCTCGATGTTGTAAGCAACAGACTATTCCCTTCTTGATTAAGAAGGCTAGATGAAAGAAAAAAAACCCAAAAAACTGAATATGAGCACAGGTAAAAAATCATACATAATAGTAGTAATTCTTGTCAAGTTAAGAACATTAAGTTTATAAGTCCCAAAAATTCACTCTGAATTGTCCAGCAGGACACATGGCATAACGGTTATCGGCATTGGTTCCCTAAGCTTCTAAGGAGACAATCATCAGGAGGTTGCAGGTTCAATCCAGACTGCAGACGAGTAACCATACAGTAATACTTAACACTAGTACCCAGTTATGGCTAATGGAATCAGAACAGGTGACCCCCGTGTTTTCAATAAAGGATGTAGTTTGAAGTTCCGTGAAGGTTCCCGAGTTCGATAAACATCTGAAGAAGGCTGGAGGACATATCGGCCGAAACGTTGTGGAAATAACAATAAAGATGAAGACAATAGTCCAAAAACCCTTAATGATAAAAAAAAACAGTTATAGATATAAACAAACTTAGATAGATGGTTGGTTTGTTGTTTTTTTTTATGGTAAATCAACTCTTGGGGGTTATTTAATGAAAATCCAGTTTATATATGAATATATTAAATATATATGATTTTTAAATGAAGAGATCAATCATAACATTTTAAATAAGCCATCGCTCATTTGTTAAATGGTTTCAAGTATGGCTATCAAATTCTAATAGTTTTATTTAAACACAGTTAAATTGTTTCAAATATTGCAATTCAACACTAATGATTCAATTCAACATCACTCATTTGTTCACACACAGTTGAATTTCAACAATTGTTATGAGGTGCATACGATAAGTTTCCAGACTTTTTTCGTATGGACACTTTTATTGATAGTACCCACATGAAACTCTTGTCCCCTTCAAAGTAATCTCCTCCGGCTGCAATGCACTTCTTGTACTGTTCCAACAACTTCTGGAAGGCCCCATGGAAGTCCTCTTGTGTGAGCATGTCAATGATCTTCGTCACAGCCTCTTTCTTCTCCTCAATTCTCTCATAACGACAGCCTCTGAGCTTAGGGAATAACCAAAAGTCACTGGGAGCAAGGTCAAAACTATAGGGAGGCTGAGGAACTGTGTTGATGCCCATTTTGGTCAAATAGTCTGTGACAAGGATGGAGTTGTGGACTGGTGCATTGTCCTGGTGGAAATACCACTGACCTGATTTGAAGAGTGCTGGCCTCTTCCGACAGAATCTCTTGTTGAACTCCCTTAAAACCTCAACGTAGTAACCTTAACCCTAACCCTAACCCTTTGGCCAATCAACTCGGTGTATTGACTTCCTTACTCCTCCCATACCTCTCATCATCCCTCATAGACTCCCTGCCTTCCTTGAATCTCTTATGCCACTCAAAAACTGATGCTCGATTCATGCAAGATGGTCAAAAAGAAGTCTGAAGCATTCCATACATTTCTGTGGCATTTTTTCCAAGTTTAAAACAGAATTTTACTGCATATCGTTCTTCTTAAGTGTCAGGTTGCATTTTTGAAATTCACCAGCTGTGACAATCAGGCTTTAGTAGGGTGTATTCCAATTGCTACTGTAGCTGTTCATTTGAACCTAAAATCAAAAATATTGGTCAGTCATCTCATAAGATGTATAACAATAACATACTGAATTTTCAAGAGTCTATGACAATTTTGAATGCCTGTACGAAAAAAGTCCGGAAACTTATTGTATGCCCCTTGTATGTAATAAGAATAATTCAAGTTAATATCAGTCATTTGTTTGCACGCAGTTGTTAAACAGTTTGACCTATAGATGTAACCCTAACGGGTACTACCACTTTGGGTGAGAGTGGACCTGGGAGTAATGGCAATGATGAGGTATTCCACATTCTCCAAAGCTCTAATACTGGAGCCTCACCGTCAGATACAGTTTAGTGTCATATTCAGGTCAGATATGAGGGGTGAAGGTCTTACTCATCTAAAAAGATGCAGTTGGCATATTTTATGGCACCAGCTAAGTGGGCTGAGATGGATAGATATGGATGTCCACTTTATATATTTGAACCAGAAGATATGGATTTAATTTAGCTAACCTGACAGGCACAACAAAAAAGTCCAATTTAGCTTTATAAAATGAAGTCCTCACTAAAAAAATATATTTTGACACTAGTTTCATTATTCTATCTTGTCTAAAACTTTTTTTTATAGGTTTGGAAACTTTATTTATCAACCCACCCTCATACTTCATTTTGATACCAGTTTTGTGATCCCATCTGGTCTAAAACATGTTTTATATTATTGGAAACCTTATTTATCAATCAACTTTCATAATTATCCTTTAAAATATTTGTTATGATTTATAGTTTTTTTCTTAATATTCATTCTATTTTTCTCCCAACCAATAGTCTTGTGCTCATGATGTCCCTACATTCCGAGAACAGCAGTGTTCCGATTTTGATAAGGAAGAATACAAAGGAGAATTCCCAAAATGGACCCCTGTTCAAATAAAAAGTAAGTTACAATTTTATCTTTCATAAATTTTCCAATAATAATGTGGCTTCTTTATGAACATTTTCTCAAGATGCAGAAAGATTGTTTTTTTCTTAGGGACAGTCTCCATGACATAATGGCTGATATGCTGGACTGGAACATCAAAGTAAGCAGGGGAAGTACCCACAGCATAGTGGCTGACATTCTGGACTGCAACATCAGAGTAAGCAGGAGAAGTACCCACAGCATAGTGGCTGACATGCTGGACTGCAACATCAGAGTAAGCAGGAGAAGTACCCACAGCATAGTGGCTGACATGCTGGACTGCAACATCAGAGTAAGCAGAAGAAGTACCCACAGCATAGTTTTAACCAGGATTTGAACTTGGCTTGTTAAAATCCTCTCCTACGACAATAGCCTTTATGCCACCCATGCCTTATTCCAAAGTACAATTTTAACAATTATTCTCTTTTGTTCAGTTCATGGTCATCACCCGTGATAAACAAGAACTGGAATGCCTTGCTCATATTCGACTTGTACAGATGAGCTCATCAAGGCACTCATCATTTATCTCCACAGATGAAATACATTACCCACCACCTAACCATGCTCAAATATATTGCTTGGTCTCTGTAAACATTCAGAAGGTATCAGTGAGTCATTTTTTTTTTTCAGAGAGAAATTTAGAGATACTTCTCTGTTTTCATGTCTGATGCTATTTTGACTGACTGCTACTCAGCTGTTATTAGTAACCAAGCAAAAGAAATTATTGGTTATTAGTGGAAAGGTTCAACCTCAAATACTTCATAACCAACATCTTCCCTTGTGGAAAAACATAATATATAGGTAGTATTAGTTTTTCATGTACAGTGCTGGTAAAAATCTATCGTTAATGGTGATGAATATGTTGAAAAATAGAACTTGGAAAACTTACTCAATCTAATGCTGCCCTGTCAGCAGTGGGTGAAGAATATATATCAACTGCACCTCTGTAGAAGGATAAGACACCAATAATGAGGCTACCTGTTGGCTGTGGGTGGCAACCTGTGATGCTTGAGGACAGGATCCAGGTGAGCACTCTGTGACCCAATAACTAAAGTGGTCACATGATCTACAACACTCTACTTTGTCCCTTGCTCAGCTAGATAGGTTGTCAGATTTGGCTTGGTTTGATTTGGCTTGGTTTTATAGCACATCAGCCATTGTAGGTTATTAATGCCCAATCCATTTTTATATATATAACAGTTCTATTTCAAACAATTCAGTTTATTATAAGTATAGTGTTTTTGTTTACACAGTTTCAACATCTAAAACAGTTCTGTTTCAAACAATTCAGTTTAGCATAAGTACACAGTTTAGTTCTATTTGACCAATAGATAGGACCCAATCAGGTACTACCACTCTGGGTCAGAGTTGATCAGGGAGCAATGAAGGGGTACTATGCATTCCTTAAAGCTCCAACATTACTGGAGGCTCACCATCAGATTGTTTAATGACATATTCAAGTCACTTGTTAGCAAGGTCTTACCCAACAGCAGTGAAGCAGTTGGTGTATTCAACAGACCCAGTAGTCAGAGAGACTTGATCTAATCAATCAGTTGTTCATATCAAGCCCTAGCATCCATATGATTGTCCTGACTGTACACTTTAAATTGGTCTTGTGGCAAACAAGAATCCAACCCTATTTTATCTTGAAGGTACTAGAAGGTGATTACTGAGGGTTAATTGCACTGAGACCGCAATATTTGAAACCATTTAAACTGTGTGCAAACAAATGATTAGTATTAAATAGAATTATTAGTGTTAGCGATGCTTGAAACCATTTAACTGTGTACAAACAAATGAGCTCCAACTCATTTAAAAATGTTCCCTACTTCACTAATAAATCATATATATATATATAATATGTATATATATATATATATATATATATATATATATATGTGTGTGTGTGTGGAGAGATGTTAGACTTGGTGAATTTGACAAGATGATAATAAGTTGAAAAGTAGATAAATCAAACACTTACAACATTATAGTAGTAATATATGAACTATTACTACTAAACCCATTGTAAGTGTTTGATTTATCCACTTTTCCTTTTTTTATCATATATGTATAAACAGGATTTAGTATTAAATAGCCCAGAAAAGTTGATATGCCATAAAGCATTACCAAACCAAACCAAACCTTTTTCAAGTGGTATAATTATATTCCCTGTAGCTGTTGTGGTTTCTATGGAAATAGATTGGAGCTTTTAGTTTCATAGCCTCCTTCAGACATTCAGTTCAAAGACAAAGATACGTGAAATACCTAAGATAAGCATAACTCATTAAATAAGATGATTAAAGAAAGTTCTAAGAGTATTAACACCAACAACAAAGGGAACCAGAATTTCTAGTTTTATCTACTAGATAATTTCATGTTTTGGAGATCAAAATTTATATGTCTCTATGAATAAATGTGTTTGAAAATAGTAAATTAAAATTTTGTGGCTTTGTTGACAGGGCAGAGAATATGCTTAATGCATTGTCTACCCCTAGGTTAGGCTCCCTACTCAAAATTAGTGTCCTAGGTATGACACAAAACGGTACCGGATGGTAAGGCTCCACTTCTAGGCCTCTGTGGAATGTGGAGTACCCTTTATTTCCATTACTCTCAGGTCCACTCTGACTCAGAATGTTAGTTTTCATTAGGGTTCTATCTATTGATCAAATAGATCTGTTTGAAAATTATTTTTTAAATAGGAGTGTTTGATACTATAGAGTAGTGTGGGAATTATTTGCATTAAGAATAGATACTTCAAGCTATAATTGTTTAATAAAGATAACTATTGTTATTTCTTTGAAACTATATAAATGTGTGCAAACAAATGATTATTATCAAATAGAAATAGTTACTTGAAACCATACAATATTGTATAAGTTCGTGCTCGATAGGAATACTTGATATCATATAACTGTGTGCAAATTATTATTAATTGTTATCCACACACACACACACACACACACACACACACACACACACACACACACACCATTATTTATGACAGGTAATATGTGAGTACAGAAATAAATAAAGATAACTGAAAATCCTAAGCGCTCAAACACACACACACACACACACATATATATATATATATATTGATAATTTGGATGTATTTATTTTGCATGTTTCTGTATTGAACTCAGGAGAAGATTTTGACATTAAAAATAAAATTTTTAGTCAAAGGGAAATGAAAAGGATATTTCTAACAATTGACAATTATCAGCAGGATGCCATACTGCTGCAAGATGTAAGTAATGGTACAGAATTTAAATGTACAAACTTCAAAGGAAAATTTTACACACCTCTAGCTTTAAACCTAATTAGTAACATTATGATAAGTGATCCTTAAAAATCTGTTAATGCACTACTTTCTCTTCAATAAAAAAATCTGAAATAGTTTTATTTCAATTTCTTTACTGAAGAGAAAATACCATGTAAGCAGATTTTTGAGCAACTGTTGTCATGGCCTTTTCCTGGTGGCTTCTAATTAATATTAAGAAGATTTGTACTAATATTAATTCATATTAAGCTGATAATGATAACGACAACAGTTGAGTCGTATGGAATTGAAGTATGACTAAAGTACAGAGTTTTTGTCAGTTTGCAGAAAATAATCCCCTCAGGGAACTGTCAAGCACTGTAGAAAATTTAATTATATTATTCATTCATTGATGTCTAAATATTCATTTCAGTTGGCAAATCCTTCGATCAGTTAAATATCACTTCTTGTTGAAGATTAGGGATTTATTAATTAAAACTTTTCAGAATGAATCCTTGCACACAAGCCAGGCTATGAATTGCATGTTTTTTTTTTCAGCAGAAATTATTTAATAAAAAAATTGTCAGTCTGTTGATGCATTTTTTCCAAGCACCAGTTGTAGACACTTTAGTCCGAGTAAAAGTAAGATTTCAAATGCTGATTTTCAAGGGGACAAGATCTCTTCCAATTTTCCTCCTCACCTTATATGAGAGTTGTTCAAAAGCCTCATCCAGATTTTAAATTTTTTGCACACCTTTCACCTTTGTATTGGTCTGAACTGTAAATAAATTAAGGCAGCAGTCTGAATTAGTTTTTCTAAGAAGTTGGAGTGTGTTGTCCCAACAAAAATGTTCGACAATCATTCTTTTTTCTGGAAAAGGCTTAGAACTTTTTAAACAACCCTTAAACAACAGTCTGGGCTATGTTCAGATAATTTCCCTTTTTCCTTCTCTTACTCTCTCTAAATATATATGATAATTTCTAATATGAATAGATTATGAAGTGAACAAATGTGTTTGAATTTTATGCCTTGTCAACAACTTAGTTTTGATTGTGAGGAAAGAAAAGGCAAAAAAAGAATACATTAAAGCAAGAAAGAAAGAAAGAAAGAAAAAAAGAGAGAGAGAGAGAGAGAGAGAGAGAGAGAGAGAGAGAGAGAGGAATGATGATGCTATCCATCAGATGCTTATCATCTGCTTCAGTGGAACAGAAGGGAGGAAAAAGAAATGAAGAGAAATCAGAGAGAAAAGAAACCAAATATTATAAGAAAGAAACAAAGAAATAAAAGAGAAATAGAGAAAATAATAATGCTTTTCAGCTTCAATGAAATAGATGGAATTAAGAAAGAAAGGGGAGTAAGAAGAAGGGAGAAGATAAAGAGAGAAAGAAATGAAACTAAGAGGGAGGGAGAGAAAAAGAGAGAGGGAGAGAAAGAGAGAAATTAGTGAATGAAAGAAAGGAAGAATGCTTATTTTGAAAACTTATTTTGAAAGTTTATTTATGAGCAAAAGAAAATGACTTGATATTTTCTAAAATCTTCTGACAGTCAGCAAATTATTGAATTTTGATAAAAAAATAATTTGCTATGTATCCAGTTATAGATGAATATAAACAAAGAATTAAAAACGAATTGATTATTGATAAAAATATTTATATTTAGAAAATAGATAAGAATTCTAATTAGAACTTCACAATTATTTCTGTTATATCAATAATGACAAAAACATAGCATTCAGTACAAATACACACTTCACAAAATGTTCATTCACTTGGAATATGGGCTGGAAATTACTTTATTCTCAAAGAATAACTGCACTGCTTAATAAAAATCTCCCTATGCTGTGCTGTTTTTATGGGTCATGGTTATATACAATAAGAATTGTAGTAAATTTGTAATTGGTCTGAAAAATCATTAAAACAAAGATTGATATGTAGGATCTTATTGCTTATTAGATTCTGGTATCTTCTGAAAATTTGGTTTCATTATTTTTGTTAAGCTCTTTTAAAACACATTCAATCTTGTGGAACCTCAGAATTTTTCCATATAACCCTGAATTTCTGTGGATCCCAATGTACTAAATGTTTTTTTTTTAAGTTTACAAATGGAATCAATCAATGATCTCAGCTCTTCAGAAAGTATTTCCCAGCTCGAAGTTTAGTTCTACATTCACCTGTATTTTAATATCTTATAATCAACAACTGATTGCTATCTACTTCTGGGCTTTATTTTCACTGTGATAAAGTTTGGTAATGAGTAATGCCTGGCCTAGTGAGTAGAGTATTAACCAATGGCCTGGGAGACCAGGGTTCATACCAAAGACTCAAAAAATAGTATTTGATACCACCTTGCTTTCAGCATTACATGATACAGATCAAGGGTAAAGTGAAGCAACCCAGAGAAAGGAGTAGCACCCTCCCCTACACCTCAGTGTAGTAGCTATTGAAAAGAGAACCTTCAGGTCGCCTTTGATTATGGACACCAACTTTACTTTTTTGCTCCACTTAGATAATACAATATTGGTATCTTTCATTCCGAAGAAAATATTTTTTTTGTTAAAAAAATTGGTTATCTGAGGTGCAACATTTTTGCGAGTTGCTGTGTGTGGAATGTAGAGAATAAATCAATGAGGTACCTTTAAAAAAGGCAATGTCAGTGATGGCTTATTGTTTGATGAGGAAGGAGAAACAAAAACAAAACTTGTCTTAAGTGTTAGTACCTCATTGCTTTATTCTCTTTGTTCAGTCTCGGAGGCTATGGAAGTAGGTGGCAATGGATAACAGATATAAAGAGTGGGGTAATTTCTTTGTTCTACTTTGAACTGGCCTTTAAAAAAAAGGAGGCTTACAATGTTGGTATGTTTATATGCCGGCTCTGGATAGAACTCTAGAAAATGAATTTCTTATTATTTTCACTCTTGCAGCTTTCATATTATTCCTTGGCTTTTAATTTTTGGGCTATTTTCTATAGTTCTTAGATTATATTCTTATCTGACTAATAATTTCTTCTTCCTGTAGTGTTGAACCCTATTATATGAGTTGTTTTCTTTGATGTTCTTTGACCATCTGATTGATCCCTATTTCAGGCTCTATCTCAAGTAACAAGTTCCCTCCCTGTCTGCTACTTCTTACACTCAAATTTCAAGGTAGCACAAACAAAGACTACTTGTGACAAAAGGGAGAGAAGCATGACACTTTTTCCTTTTTTTTATTATTTAATTTAATTTTCTTTTTTTATATTCAGTATTGATTTAGTTTTGAACGTTATTATATGACTTGCTTTCTATAATTTTTTGTTGTTGTTTATGTCTTGTTGCATCAAGCATTCCTAAAGTATTCATTTGGTACAGGCAGTGGGTATGTTGTAGAAACCTGGCCACAATTTTCCACATCATTTGAAACAATGTTTTCTCTCTTGAATTTTACAATCATTTAAACAGTTGATTTTGTGATATTAAATCATTTAGAAATGACATTGTATGCACTGACTGATTTTTAGGTCCAGATGATATAGCTTCAAATTTCTAAACTATATTTAGATACCTTTACCATTATCCAAATATGGCCAGTTCCTATTAATAAAATAATTCTATACTTTATAGTATGAAGAAGTACGTCACTTTGGAATTTTATGGAAAAAATAAATATTAATATTTATGAATCGATATTTATCATTTGATATACATCATTTAAACCTGAAAAATTATCATTTTCCTGTTTATACTTTCTTTGTATTATTAGTTTATCCTATTTTGTTATTAGTTGTTAAATATATATTTTAGAAAGTTTTTGTGCATTCACTCAAAACATTTGTATGACTGCTACAGCCTAACAGGAATAGTCAACGACAACAATATCATAAAATTTGTTTTCTAAAGAAAGTAATACTCTGCTAAGAATTTCAGTCACAAATTTCTCTCTCTCTCTCTTTCTCTTTCTCTCTCTCTCTCTCTCTCTCTCTCTATACATATATATATATATATATATAGAGAGAGAGAGAGAGAGAGAGAGACCCCCCACACACACACATGCATATGACATACATATATATGATACATATGTTCAAATGAGTCAAGAAATACAAAAAGAAAGAAAGAAAGAACTGCAGAAAGGAAAAAAGATAGAAGATGAAAGAAAGAAGCAAAGAAAGAAAGTAGCACAGAAAGAAAGAAAGAAAGATATTTAAAGAAAGAAAGCAAGAAAGAAAAATTGAACAAAGAAAGAAGCACTGACAAAAAAAGCAAATAAAAAAACCCAAAAAAAACAAAACAAAGGAAGATGGTAAAAAGACAAAATGAATGACTAAACAATGATTGAAAAAATAGCAAATAAGTGCCCCTACCCACTAAAAATCAGCTAAATATTTATCTGAAAATATGTCATAAAATAAAATCTAAACAAATGTCATTAATTTTTCTGATAATCTGCACCTGTTGACAGTGTTGTTGTTCACTTGGTAGGAATTCTTGTTTGGAAACTCTTGGAAAAGTCAATAATGAATTCTCAGCAGCAACAAAGAAGAAAATGGCCAAATGTTCAGTAGGACTTCGAATCCTTTCTCAATAAGTTTAGTTTTAAGGAATGGTAAATTCTTTAAATTTAATGATTTTCCCTGTGGGATATTTGTTGCTTCTATTTGCAATGAATGAATTTTCTTTTATTAAATATAATTTTTTGAGCTAATTTTTTTTTGACAAAACATAATCCTTACTAAAAACAAATATTTTCAATATTTTTTTTTTATTTAGACTTGCTTAACTCTTTTTGGACTTCTAAGCTTGGTATTTGAGGTTGAGTGCTGTTTTGCTATTCACAATAAACCCAATTGTCTAGGCGAAGTGCTATTTTATATTGCACCATAAGCTCAATATCTTAGGCCGAGTGCTGTTTTACTGTATGTTATGGAAAGCACTTATAGTGTAATGGTGATCATCAAGGGAAAAAGATCCGAATAAAGTTTATATCTTTGACAAGGCTATTTGCCTTCCATATACGACATACTAAAACCATGGGGAAAGGTATAAATCTAACTCTTCTTCTTCCAGCTATGGCTTAATTGTAAAGCAAACTGGTTCTTTAATCTTGGTGTGGCAACCAGTCTAGGAGAACTCAACTTAAATATTAACCTTATGTCATATTCTGCTCATGGTAGATGGATTGGGTAAATACATACTATAAAAAGTATAATCACAAAGCATTGAAACTTAGTCTTTTGATCTTTAAAATTTTAAGATATGAAATTTGAATGAAGCCATATGCATAGCTGTGTAATTTATAATAAAGCAATGATATCTAGACTATTATCCAAACGTCTATACAAATTTCAAATGAGTCAGAATCAATTCTCAATATGTTTCTGATCAGCAATTTTTAGTGAAACACAGAATTGTGCAAATGCAGCAACCTCAATATTCAGCAAATCTAGCTCTTTTTCTTGTTCCCCAAACTAAAAATTCATCAAAAGGGTAAGACCTGAAAATATGAAGGACATTAAAAGAAATACAATTGAACTAATTCCTACCATATCAAAAAAAAAAAAAAAACTTTCCAAGAACCAATGAAAATTTTGTTGGAATTTTACTATGTTTAATACCAAGGAGACTATTTTGAGGAAAATTTATGTTTCAGTCATTATTTTTTATTTCTGTGTTCAGTCTCGATATTTTTGAACACCTTGTAAGTCAGACATTTTGGGCTGAGCATAACTTTACTATATACCATAGGCCCAATATTCCAGGTGGACCACCATTTTATAATATGCTGAAAATTTCCGGAAGATCCTATCACATACTAATAATACTTGGCTGTTGGTTGGTTTTATGGTATGTAAACCCTTGTTAGGTTATTTAATTCTGAAGTCAATTATATGTCTATTTAATAATAATCATTGGCAAATAATTATTGCTTTAAGTAACAATTCTTACAGCAAATAATTTGCAAACAGTTACATGGTTTCAAGTAACTATTCCTGTTTAGAGCCCAGGTGGGTAAGACACCCCCATCAACAAGTCTACTGGGTATGACAGTAAACTGTACTTGTTGGTGAGGCTCCAGTCCTGGAGGTTTGGGGAATGTAGAGTACCCTTCCATTGCTCTTACTCCTAGGTCCTCTCTGACCCAGAACGGTAATCACTGTTAGGATCCCATCCATAGGTCAAATAGAGCTGTTTAATCTTTCATTATACTTGAAACCATTTAACAGTATACAAACAAATGACTGACATGAATTGGAATTATTTATATTTGATAGCAATGCTTCAAACCATTCAACTGTGGCAAATAGAACTATTACTGATGAGAGCAATATATGAAACCATTTAACTGTGTGCAAATAACAAATTACTATACTTGAAACCATTTAACTGAGTGCAAACAAATGAGTTCTGGATCATTTAAAAAAGGTTACCAGCAAACTATTCCCTTAAAAATCATATATATATATATATATATATATATGTATGTATGTATGTATGTATAAACAGGATTTTGCATTAAATTACCCACAAGAGCTGATATGCCATTGAACCAAATAACCTAACCTATTCCTGTTTAATAACGATAGCATCAACAATGACAATTCTTTGGTAAAGTTTGTACCTTTTTAAAATACTGTTAACATCAATTTGCTTTAGTATTGTTTTAAGAAAGTTCAACCATTTTAAACAGGTAACAATTCACACTTAGTTCTCACATCAGTGTTTTCAGAGCAAATATTGTACAAAATCATTTTAGATATAATCTCAAGCCTAACTGTTTGCCCAATAGTTGGGACCCATTCAGGTACCAACACTCTGAATCAGAGTGGACCTGGGAATAATAGTATCAAAGTTGGTTGATTAGATGGTCCGTTGATCAGTTAGTTGGTTGTTTGGTTGGTTGTTCAGTAGGTTGGTTGGTTATTTTTATGGCATGGTAACACTTGTTGGGTCATATAATATCAAAACCAGTCTTTTACAAGTAATTGTATGGTTTCAAGTAACCATTCCTGTTTTATAATGATAATCTTTTGTTTGTTCACAGTTATATGGTATCAAATATTCCTATCAAATAGAAATAATTTTCAAACAGATCTACTTGACTCAGATGAGACCATAACAGATACTGCCTCTCCTGGTCTGAGATGAGTTGAAAGTAATAGCAAAAAAGGGGTAACTCCATACTCCTCAGAGTTTTAGAACTGAACCTTGATCCTTAAATTGAATTAAGTGTCATTCCTAGGATGCCCTTTTTTAAAGTAGGATTCAGCCTTCTACATGGGATCTAGTATGCATATTGTAGGCTGAGCTGACAAGGTAAAATATAGTAAAACTTATTAAGTGTAAAACTACTCAAATTCCTTAAATTCAAGGTATCAAATAATGTAAAAATTATTAACTGAATCAAAAAGCATGGCTGGCTATAAGATCAGTCTTATACTGGAATTATTTCTGATACTCAACTTATAGGTAAAATTTCGATTTTAATTATTTACTGCTATCATTATCGACACTAATTTTGTCTACAGTCATATTATTACTGTTACTCCTCAAAGTCTATATTAATCACCAGAGACCTCTTATTCCTTTATTTTAATCCTTTTTGCAGCTGTTAATGAATGCTGTCTGTAATAATTAGCAATAAATATCTACATTTCTCAGATGATTACATTGGACAAGTCAAAACCTTATTGAAATTGGATAAATCAACGTCACTAAAGTGACAAGAACAATGAGATTCAGGACATTCTAATTTGAATTCAGCCAATTTCCAGAGAATGTAGATGAGCAGTCAAATCATTTCAGCAAAAGATGTAGGACATTGAATTATGCCAGATTGGCTGAGTAGGTCAGGTTCACATATTTCTTAGTTATAAAGAATCTAGTTTGGTTGTGAAAGTCATCAGCTAAGCAGTACATGAATGAAGGTTCATTTTAATAAACAGTAAATCCATTCTCTACAGGTGCTCCATACATGCAGCCTTGTGCTAAATAAACTATGCTTGATTTTTAAGGACACCTCTTATAGTGCAATATTTATTGAGCTGATTTAGCAAACTAAGTACTATTGGTTGTGAACTGATACTCACAAGGTGTTCCATATATATATATATATATATATATATATATATATTGTGATGTACTCTTTCATCAATCTTAATATATGAGAGCCAAACAGTTCAGTTAAAGAAGTGAACCAACTGGATTATTAACACAGTTTTGTTTATAGCAGTGAAGAACCAGTTACACTTTTTGGATGAGCTATTAACAGAAGAATGGTGCACCAGTGTACCATATATTCTCCCAAACAACACTTCTCAGGTTTTGGATTCAGAGGTTTTCCTTCTAAACCCATTGACCAACCAAGGTTATGTTATATAGTCATTTACATGTTCATTCAGCATCACAACGACACCATAATTAAGACGCATGAAGGAAGGAAGACGCAAGAAGACTTCTTTAGAAAAATATTCACCTCTCACTTTATTGCAAGGGTTCGAAAGGGTTGTTGAAGGGTTGCATGTGAGAGGATGCCGGAGACCGAACATAAACTTCATATTTTGACCCCACTGTTATGACCGTCATGTTGTGTCTTGTTCTCCTGATGTTGGGGTCCACTCCATCGGGGCTTTCCGAGGGCCCCCCCGGTCGGGTGTGGCCTTACCTTACCACATCTGGTCTCTACTGTCTGGAATTATACTGGCAACTGCATCGGGGGGTTCCGAGGTCCCCCTCGGTCGGGTGTGGCCTTCCCTACCACATCTCGTCTCTAACCCTCTGGGAGTCTGCTGACAACTGCTTCAGGGGTTTCCGAGGTCCCCCTCGGTCAGGTGTGGCCTTCCCTACCACATCTGATCTCTACTGTCTGGAATTCGACTGGCAACTGCTCTGGGACCCAAACTCAACTGAGTTAAATAATAACTCAATGCCCACACGATCGCCTACTGGATCTTTGAAATCGAATGTTTAATCGTCATCAAGCGGAAATAACTGTCATGCAGTTCAGAGGTTACTCTCTTCCGGTGCATGACTGTAATGGCACAATGAAACCTTCACCTTGTCCCATATCATAAGCCTTAATCCGCCCACGCGATCTCTTTTGATTACTGGCCGTTGGAATGTGTCACTTCCTTCCGGTGTATCACCTTGGAATAGCATTTTTAGGCCGGGGCGAGGGGTCAAAATATAACAGTTAGAGCATTCAGTCTAACTTACAATTTCATTCACAATTGGTGTGGGAGGAAAATGTGTATTCATGCCATTCCTTAGCATGAAGTGAAACTCAAATAGCTTCATCAAGGATTTGAAATGGACATATATATATATATATATATATATATATATTAATAAAGTACCTAATGAGTCAGACAAAATCTAACAAGGTTTGACCTTTCCTGAACATCAGGATATTTGCTCTACCTTGTATTGAGCACTTTCTTCATTTACTTAGCCTTCTGTCAGAGTTTTTTCTTTTGGCTAGACAATATGATATTCTTTGATTTTTTTCAGACAATACATATGTTTTTAGTCTTTTCTTTTTTTATGGAATTTTTTCCCAAGTATTAATTTGTGTATTTGTTCATTCACGAGTTGGATCATTTGGGTTTTTTCACTCTGCCGAAGTTAAAGTTAGGGATTAACCTAAAATAGAACTACAATACACACACACACACACACACACACATATATATATATATTTATAATATATATATATATATATATATATATATATATATATATATTTAAAATTTAACGGTGTAGAAAATGAAATTGACAAACTGTGCTTAAATTATATTACTTATTTCATTTATACTGGTAAAAATGGTAAGTAGCTGGGGCCTTTGAGTGTAAGTGTATTTTATCACTGAGGTCATATAGTGCAATATTGCCCATGCCCCAGGATGATGGTCACAGATTATTTAATTTGACAGGTTGTTCTGAGATTCACTTATGTTTAAATGTTGAATTCAGGAGAACTGAGTTAGCCATAGGATATGGAAAATAAACAAATCAAATACTTGATTGATGTAAGACAAAAAGTTAGGAGACCCATGTGATGATCATGTTTTGGCTAATGCAATAATTAGGAAGATGACATTGCACCAAAAGGTTTGAAACATGTGTCTTTATAAGATTTGCTGAATGAGATAATTAATAGATTATATAAGAAAAGGTAATTTTTGATTTCAGTCAGTTGGCAATTGAAGTGAGGGAGAGTCGGCATTTAGACTCAGATATGAATCAGTCTGAAGTCGAGTGGTGGGGATGTTACTTGTCGTTTGTGATTACTGTTTGTTCATAGACCTTTCTGTCTATTTCTCTCCCTCATGTTCGCATTGATTGCTAGGAAAATGTTGAGTCTGAATAGTGCACCTTCATATCAAAGGCAACTGATTTGCCTTGCATTTGAAGAAGTGTAACATCTGTTGATGTTCAAGATTATGCAATGGTACTATGACTGCATAGGATCACACAGAATGTCAACCGTTGTTGGGTTATTTTATACTGAAGTCAGTTTAACAATTATTTCTCCAATGATACATGGTACAAAGATATATCTTTACAATCATCTTAAATAAAATATAATTATATTAAGTCATAATATCAGTGTTTTGAAAGATAATATATTAATTTCATTCACAGTCAAACAGTTTAACATTTTATTCTTAGTTACAATATCAATGCTTTTAGAACTAATATATAATTTTTGTTCACAGTCATTTTTAACTGGTTAAACACTTCATACTTAGCTGTAACATCAATGTTTTGAGAGTCAATATATAAATAAAGTTCACAATCATTTAAAGAAAGTAAACACTTCATACTTTGTTTCAATATCAAAGTTTTTAAGAGCCAAAGTCAACAATGAATTATCATGATTATTCCTGGAAGAGAGAATAGAGTTGTCTCTTCTTAGTCACTATGGTTTGAAGTTACTCACCTGGATTAGCCGCCTTACTGTTGTACCATTATAGAGAGGAAAGGTGGTAGATTCATATCTTTCCTAAAAGTTAAAGATGTAAAGTGAACAGTAACTAGGCTCACCAATTTCATTTTCAGCCTTCTTGGTGGGGCTTACACTGCACCATCTGTATTCTCTGCAGAGGAATAAGATGCCTATAAAAAGGGATGTCCTAGGTAGGACAGTAAATTGTATCTGATGATAAGGCTTCAATTCAGGAGATCCAGGAGTATGGAGTACCACTTCATTGCCATTACTTCCAGTTCCACTTTGACCTAAAGTGGTTGTAACTGTTGGAGTCAAGTAGATCTGTTTGAAAAATATTTGTATAAGATAAGAATACTTGCTACCATATAACTGTAAGCAACAAATACTTATAAACAAAAAGTATGATATTAAAAATGTTATGGAACATTGAAAATATAGTCATGATTACAATTGATGGTTGGTTGTTTGGGTTTTATGGCATATCAACCTTTGTAGGTTATTTAACACCAAATCCAATTACAATTGAGCATTTACGAGTGATTCAAATGTTGGCATTAAATAAACACATGAAGAGTTGATATTCCATTTAACAAATAAACCAAACCAATTCCATTTTCCTCATCAGTAACTTGTACACTATTAATTGTGGTTCAACTTCTGTTCAAGGCTTTCTGCATTCAGTTCATACAAATTTCTTTGAGAGAGGCATGAACCTATCTCTTCTTTGACTCATAAGATATAACTTTAGGGCAGAATACTCTCTCTCACTCATTTTGGTGAGCAACCAGTCAAAGAGATTTCAAAATCAGGAACTGTAATTTTTCAAGAAAAACGAAATTATCTTCCTTTACATTCTGGCAAGTCCTACAACAACATGAATGCCAATTTTTTTTCAATCACCTTGGATGATATGATGCTTATAACTATGTAACATTAAATATGCCAATTCTTGTCTAATGACTGAAGTTAAGCAACATCAGACCAGGTTAGATTGGTGACCATAAGGGAATACCAGCTTCTGTAGGTTTTTCCTGTCCTGAGCTGCCCCGAATTGTATAATGGTTAACAAGTTAGGTGATCAAACCAGTTTTTGTGATATTGATTCTTACTGAGTGTCCATACATCTGGCCTTGTATTAAACTAAACTAAACTTATTGAATAAGTACATGGGAAATTATATTCAAGTCACATTGAAAGCAGCTGTTCACATCAGAGCATTGAAATTAAGCTAAGAATAACATGCTCAGTCCTTAGATGGGTAACCATTTAAGCACAGCAGGTATTTTTAAGCAAGCTCAGATTAATGCTCTCAAAAAATGCTCTTAAAAATGCCTTGGGTGGAGTGGATGGATTGTGAAGTAAACACAAACAATTTCTGTCACAGTTTGATGACCACTAGGGAATACCAAGTTTACATCAGATCATTGAGGAGTAATAAGCATGTTCAGTGCTTAGATGGGTAACTATTTAAAAACAGCAGGTGTTTCATAGCAAGTGTCGATTAATGATCTCACAAAACTAACAATGATGGACAAATGGTAGATTAAAGATAAATGATTTATGCTGCAATTTGAACCTGCCTCACTGATTTCATTTTCTTCATCAATAATGATTGCAAAATGATCAAATTATATACTGAAAGAATGGGTGATTTTTCTCCATTCTGCACTTTTTATGTCTTCATTAAAAAAGAATGAAATATTTTTCTTTTTTCCTTTTAGATTTTTACATTTTGGTGGCAGACTCAACAAATAAATTGGGTAGCAAACACTAAGTTATGCAATGTTTTCAGGCTGCTTCATGATAGAATTATCTGATTACCAAAAGAAAATGGGTTTTGATGGCCTGAAACCTGGAATTCTTTATCAGGTCTGTGATATATTTCATTAGTGAATAAGTAAGATAAGCATTTCTTTATAAAAATAATAAAAAAAAAAGAAATGTATAGGATAGAAAGAACAAGTAAGTAGAGTTAAGAGAGGGTATTAAGTCTATATGAAACATCAAAAAATATAAAGATCTCTCCTTATGATGACATTGCTGATGGAATTGAGACTTTTAGTAATGGAAGTAGTGAAGGAGGGATCATGGTAGAGATGGTTGTGGTACTGGTTGGTAAAGGATTATTAATGGTAAGATGATTACAGCTGATGGGATGTCATTGATATTAATGGAAAGAAGAAGAATAGTATAGCAGGTAATAATGTATACTGGCACTGGCAAAAATGACAGTTTTCTGAATAATGATATTACAAATATTTCAGTAAAAGATTGGTGACAGTCAGTGGCAGGTCTGTGGTGCAGTTGATGTCTTGAATCTGGACTCAATTTTGGCATCTACTTATATACAAGGTGTATTCAAAAAGCATCCAGGCAGAAGCTGTATTAAACCAAGATAGAAATGAACAATGAATGAAACATGCATTTTCATCAAAATATGAGCTGTGTTTGAAAAGAATCCAGACTGAATCTGTATTTGCCAAGATAGATATGAACAATGAATAAAATATTCATTTCAAAATACAAACTGTGTTCAAAAAGCTGTATTTACCAAAACAGAAATTGGCAATGAATGAAACATTTGTTTACTTTAAAACAGTCCTTTTGTCATTCAATACACTCATTTCATTGAGTTTTCTACTTGTCAATATACTGTTGAAATTTCTCCTCTGATTTGGTGTGAAGCAGCACTATTTTATTATATAAGTAGCCTTTGAAAAAAAATCTGTTTCAACAGTTTTTTTTTTATTATACTTTATAATAAACTACAATCTATTTACCCAAAACCTGTGCTATGAGCAGGATGCAAAAAATGGTCAATCTTTAAGCAGAAAAAAGCTAATTGGAATTCAGTTTTCTGTCTTCTAGACTGGTGGCCTTACCAAAGCTAAAGAATCCAGTTTGCCTTACTATTTTGCCATAGCTGGAAGAGAGAACAGAAGGATTCTAGCCTTTCCTGAGGGCATTAGCACATAGGGAAATATTATTAGCTTAGGATTTGAACCTAGGTTACCAAGTCCTTTTCTTGTGTTGATAACTATTACACTTTATGTATACAGTAGCACCTGTAAGTCTTCCAAGCTGATAGATTTTTTGTCTGGAGTCATATTAAAAGAATCTGAAATTTCTGGTGTCTGTCTCTTGTACCTACAGTGAGAGTTCTTGTAATTGACTTTTTTGGTTGGCCACACAGCTAGGCGCCTGAGTCACTAATGGTAGGAGGCAGCCACTACATTACAAAATCTCAAAGAAACTTTGTTTTATAAAAACTGAACTATTTAGAATTAAAACTAACTTATATCTGTAAATTTATGGTTTTTTTCAAGTTCTGTCCAAAATTTTGATTGTAAAATCATTTTGAAAGAATCTGTGGTGTAATTTTACAAAGAAACTTAATTGAACAGAAGTTGAATTATTTAAAATTCAAAATGACTAAAATGGTGAACTTATTTTGCTAAGCAAAGATCTGTAAAAAATGAAAAAATAACTATCATGAAACCTTTAAGAAAATGTTTTTTTTATAAAAATTGAATTATTCAGAATTCAAAAGAAATTAAATCAGAGAACTTATTGAGAAAAGTCAAGTTCCATACAAAATTTTATTCATAATGATTCTTTTTAAAAATCTGTGGTTAATTTTCTCATAAACTGGTTGCACTGAAGCCAAAAAATGCATAAGTTAAGAAGAACGAAAATTTCTCTTTTTTTTCTAAGTCTTAAAATCTTCATTTAAAAAATAAAATTTTTAAATCTTTTCAATAACAGGAGATTATTCAAAAAAATAAAAATCAATAAGACTAAACATAACTTTTTGATTTTCATTCTTAAATCTTGAATACGAAGGGCCTTCAATAAGTTTCCAGACTTTTTTGTACAGGCATTTAAAATTGTCGTAGACTCTTGTATATTCAGTATGTTATTGCTATACATCTTATGAGATGACTGACCAATCTTTATGATTTTAGGTTCAAATGAGCAGCTACAGTAGCAATTGGAATACACCCTACTAAAACCCGATTGTCACAGCTGGTGAATTTCAAAAATGCAATCTGGACATGAGGACACTTAAGAAGAACGATATGCAATAAAATTCTGTTTTAAACTTGGAAAAAATGCCACAGAAACAATGTATGGAATGCTTCAGACTGCTTTTGGGGCATCTTGCATGAATTGAGCATCAGTTTTTGAGTAGCATAAGAGATTCAAGGAAGGCAGGGAGTCTGTGAGGGATAATGAGAGGTGTGGGAGGAGTAAGGAAGTCAGAACACCAGAGTTGATTGGCCAAATAAAAAATTTCATGGATAAGGACCATCGTGTGTCTATAGAGACAATAAGTGAACAGTTTGATGTCAGTGTTGGAACTGTACATACAATTATTCGTGAGGAACTGAAGATGCGGAAGATTTGTGCAAAGTTTGTCCCAAGGGCGCTCAGAGAAGATCAGAAAGAAAGACGTTGTCATGACAGCAGGGAGATGGTCGAGCTGATCAATTCAGATCCTGCATTTCATGATGCTATGGTGACCTGTGATGAAAGCTGTATCTACTGCTATGACCCAGAGACCAAGAGACAGAGTTCCCAGTAGAAACATGCTGGCTCTCCCAGGCCCAAGAAGGCCAGACAGAGCAAATAAACCCACAAACTTTTGATGATCCCTTTTTTTGACAGCACTGGCATGAACAACATGCACTAGGTTCCCACTGGACAGACAGTCAACAAGGAATACTATGTTGAGGTTTTAAGGGAGTTGAGGAAGTGATTCTGTCAGAAGAGGCCAGCACTCTTCAAATCGGGTCAGTGGCATTTCCACCATGACAATACACCAATCCACAACCCCATCCTTGTCACAGACTATTTGAGTAAGATGGGCATCAAGACAGTTCCTCAGCCTCCCTATAGTCCAGACCTTGCTCTCTGTGACTTTTGCTTATTCCCTAAGCTCAAGGAAAAACTTAGAGGCTGTCATTATGAGACAATTGAGGAGATGAAAGAGGCTGTTATGAAGGTCATTGACACACTCACACAAGAGGAATTCCATGCGGCCTTCGAGAAGTTGTTGGAACAGCACAATGAGTGCATTGCAACTGGAGGAGATTACTTTGAAGGGGACTAGAGTTTCATGGGTGTACTATCAATTAATGTGCCTATATGAAAAAAGTCTGGAAACTTACTTAATGAGCCTAGTATTTCCTTTTTTTTAGATTATTTTTCTTTCATAAACTTTTGGATTAGGAAAGTGTTTAACTGGAAAAAAGATTAATGTGACTCACTGAAATGATTAGGAGCCAACATTTAAGAATTTTTAAAAGCAACTCATCATACAAATCTATTTTAGCTTGCTTGTTTGTTGGTTTGTTTGTTTGCTTGAGTTTTATGGCATATTAATCTTTGTCGGTTATTTAATGCCAAATCCATTTTTATACATATAAACAGTTCTATTTCAAATAATTCAGTTTAGCATGAGTACACAGTTTAATTGTCAAAAATATTTCTATTTCAAGCTATTCAGTTTAGTCAAACAGTTCTAATTCAAACAACTCAGTTTAGTGTAAGTACAGTTTCTATGTCAAAAATAGTTCTATTTCAAGCAATTCAGTTTAGCATACAAACACAGTTCCATTTCAAACAATACAGTTTAGCATAAGTGCACAGTTTAGTTCTGTTTGACCCATAGATTGCAATTTTCAGGTACTACCACTCCGGGCTAGGGTGGACCTGGGAGCAATGGCAATGAAAGGGTACTCTGCATTCCCCAAAGCTCCGGCATTACTGGAACTTCACCATCAGATTGTTTAGTGTCATATGCAAGACACTTGTTGGGGGTGGGTTCTTACCCCTCGGCAGAGATGCAGTCGGTGTATACTTCAACCCCACCTGACAGGGCAATTTTTAGCATGCATTCTTGAAAATAATTGCTTTATGACACAGACATCCTATAATTTTAGTCTGATTGCAAAACTAAGCAATGTTTAGTAAATAACCTAATGTAATCATTAGGAAAGTGTAATGGCTTGAAGTGTCTCATGACTCTTTGCTATTGAATAGTGAGTTTAATCCTCACTGGGTGCCCTATAATTATAGTCTAGTGACAAATGTATATAACAATTTGTCAATAACCATATGTAATCATTAGGGAGGCCTTTTTAAAGGTTAGAAGCTGATCTGATTAACCATTGCTGCTGAATAGTGAGTTTGATCTTCACTGAGTGACCTATGTCTTGTTCTAAAACTAAGCAATGCTTAGTAAATAACTAACAATCTAAATAATTCATGTACTATCATACTTAATACTGATATTAACAATGAGAGTCGAGTTTGTTAGGCAAAATATTATTGAGAAAAATGAAGAAAAGAAAACAGATGTCTGGGTGAATATAATAGGACAAAAGATAAGCATGGTAATGAAAAAGTATCGGTGAAAGTGGTCTTGCTTCTGCTTGCGGTGTGAGTAGTGTGGGTTTTGTTTAGTGTTATTTTTTTTTAGTTGCAACCAGCTATATATGTGCATGTATACAAGCATATATATATGTGTGTGTGCGTGTGTGTGCGTGTGTGTGTGTGTACATGTTTTCACTTAGAAGATCTAATTATCTGGCTTGTGAATCTAATCCACTTTATCTTTGATTTGGTATTGATGCTGGCTGTTTTTAAACATTTCCCAAACTTGCTGTTTTTCTCCAACTTCACTCTGTCAAGTATTAAGAAATGAGAATGAAGGAGAAGGTATCAAATGTATTCCTTCCCCATTAACTGGAAGGTTTGCACTTACATCTTCATTTAGGAATATTGCATTTTATGTAATATTGTAGAAAACCATATCAAATAGTATCTCTCACTCCAACCTAAACAACATCAACCACAAAAACAACAAAAGAGAGAGAAAATCAATGAAATAGACACCTTAGGGGGGTGTCTAAAATGATTTACATTGGTAAATACATTCATATTTATAAATATTCATTTTTTATTCTTTTATTTTCTGTTTATCTTTCATGTATTTTCTTTGCTTTGTTTTTTTACCTCCTTAAGTTCCCTAACACAGTTAAGATGTCGACAGAAAAGTTAGCAACTTGATGTTAATATGAAACACTTAGCCACATAATATGAAATGCAATCAAGAGTAATGAAAGAAAAGTGACAAAAAGAAAGCACATTGGTTGATTTATTATTGTATACAAGAACAGTTCCTGACATTTCCTGTGAAATTACTTATGAGTAAATCAACACTTCTGCTTAGGATTAAAGTGTAGTAAATAATATCTGGGTGCTCTACCTCAGATCAAAGTATCACTCCCAGTGTTTCTACCTAGAATCGGAGTGTAGTATTCATTTACCCAACCCCTCTGCCATAAATAAGTTGTGACATAAGGTTAATTTTTTAAATTAAAACTGGTTTGAATTCAGTTTTCATTCTTTTAGAATAGTTGCCTAATCAAAGGTAAAGAATCCAGTTTACCCTACTATTTAGCCATAGCTGGAGGAGGGGAAGAGATGGATTCATGCCTTTTCCAAGAGCATAAGCATATTGAGATACAAACAGTATCATCCTGGATTTGAACTTGGGTCACAGATTCCTTTTTCAATGACAATAACCATTTTGCTAAGTGTGCCTCTTCTAGAATCAGAGTGTAGTAAGTAATATTTGGGTATTCTTGCCTCGGATCAAAGGATCCCTCCCTTTCTAACTGTCTAAGATCACAGTGTATCACCTTGGCTTTCTGGCTACATTTAAAGTGTTTTATGGGATCATTCTCCTCACTTACACTCTTATTTTTGGGTGGAACATGATAAAAAAGACTATGAGGAAAGCTTGGTTCTGGGAAATTCCAATTCCAAGGCAGCTGCTCCTGATTGCAACAAAGAGAAGGTTTGGAATAGTCACTAAGATCAAGTAATTTTGGTTTATTTTTTTGCCACCATCAACTTTGCTAAAAAAATTGACCTTGTGTCACAGCCTGCTTGTATAGGAGGGTTAGTAAATACTTATGAGCATTTTTTTACTGTGTTAGCAACCTTATCTCGTGAGTGAGCATTTTAGAAATTTTTATTAAGATAACATATCGGCAGTGCTTTCTAATGGCTATAGAATTTATTGGTCATTAGTTTTTGAACCAGCATAAAATCAGTTTTGATTTCCTGAGATTGAAAGGGACATTAGGAATTAAGCAAGTGAGTCCAAATTAATTTGCTAGTTTGGCAACTCACCCAAATAGAAATGAGTATGGTTTTTTAATTCTTTTATTGCTCCCAGGTCCACTCTGGCCCAGAATGGTAGAACCTGATAGGGCCATATCAATAGGTTAAATAGAACTAACTGCATACTTATGCTAAACTGAATTGTTTCAATTAGAACTGTTTGACTAAACTGAATAGCTTGAAATAGAAATATTTTAGACAATTAAACTGTACTTACATTTAAATTGCATGCTTATGCTAAACTGAATTGTTTGAAATGGAACTGTTTTTGACATTGAAACTCTACTTACACTAAACTGAATTACTTAATATAGGACTATTTTGACTTTTAACTGTGTGTAAAGAAAATCTGTATTTATACTAAACTGAATTAGCTGAATTAGAACTGTTTGAATAAACTGAATAGCTTGAAATAGAAATGTTCTTTGACAATTAAACTGTGTATTCATGCTAAACTGAATTGTTTGAAATAGAACTGATTATTTGTATAGAAATAGATTTGGTGTTAGATGACCTACAAAGGTTGATATGCCATAAAACCCAACCAACCAACATAAAAAGATTACAAATATCAGAATATATTCAAAAAAGTAAAATTATATTCACTTAAGTTTCCACTTTCTCTCTTAAAACAAAAAAATATATAAATATTGTATTAGCTTTTTCAATGTTGAATATGATATTCAAATTTAATTTTTGTATCTTTTTCTTTTAAGAATAATAATCGACAATGCTTCATGCCCCAAATCATTTCATTTTGCACTAATGTTTCATTTCATTTTGTGCAAATACACTTAGAAAAGGCATTAATCCATCTTGTGTCCTCTCTGCTTTGGGTAAATAGAACTGGCTTTGCTTTTTAGTTTTAACATAGCAACCAGTCTTGGAGAAGGAAAGCTCTGAATTTACACCCGCTGTACTCTTGACATTGTGTCACATCTTTCCAGAGGTGGAAAGATTGGATAAATACATGCTTTATCAACCAAATATGAATGGGTGTTGAAATGTTCTTGGTCTAACCAAGAACAGAATGACTTTTTCATTTTGAAACTTTTATTCAATTCATTTTGGTAAGTTTAAAAAAAATATAAGAAAGTGAGCAAAGAATTAATATATATAGCATATATGTATAATGGCTCTTGGTCATTCCTTCCTTGGTTGGGCCCAGGACTTTTTCAGAGTCCCTACATAATACAAATAAATGGAAAAAATAAAATTACATTGTTGTACTGAGGAAAGTAAGGAATATAGCTCTATTACGAGAGGTTGATAACAACTGGTTGATGGCTTTCAAAGCATAATCATAATGGTAACTGTCACAAAAAAATGGGTTTCTGATAATAGAGATGCAAGTTTAAGTCTTGCCAGAGATCAATGTTTTTTATTTCTGATCCCAGCTGCCTCTAACAGTTGTAGAATTATGATGTGATAAATTATAACTAAAATTAAGATGAAAGAAATTCTTGTAAAAAAGGATGAATTATAATCTTATCCAGTGGCCCAAGTGTACAGCATTCAAGTAAATCAAACTGTATGTAAGTTAGAATTAACTGAGTTGGTATATTGATAATTTATAATCAATTTTTTCAAAAATAGGTGCTCCTTGTCAGCTGCATTGTAAACCCTCAAATGAGCCGGTGTCTGTACTGAAAAGAGATATGGTGATTGATGGAACCCCATGTCATCTCCAGGGTAGAGACTTGTGCATCAGTGGACGTTGCCGAGTAAGTAATAATAATATCTTTATTCATTTATCTTAGAAGAATGGTAGTATCACTTAGAGGTATTATAAATATTTTGCTAGTAATTAAGTATTAATATTCATCTTAATTTTCACATTTCATGTACACAATCTTTTATATATGAAATTCAGAATACAAAAAGTTTTTTTCCAGGGATCTTATTTGCAGACTAAAATTCGTGTTTTGCACCAAACATGGACCACAGAAATCTTGAAATATACTTTGTCACATTTTACTTGGTTTTGTAAAACAGCAGAATTTATTTTTTAAGATGGTCTTGATTTAGCCTTTGACATACCATTGGGTAAAATCTTATTTCTGTGATTTTGAAATGGAGATTCATGGCCTTTTCGGTAAGATCAATATGTAGTGTCTATTCTTCTCACCTTAAGATGTAATTCATCTTGAAATCCAAACAGTAACCCAATGTTTTGATGATGTATTAGCTAATGAGCTAATTATAACAGATACTAGATTTTAAGCATAAAATCTTTAAAGCTGCATTTCAAATGGGATTGCAGAAATCAGATTGTTCCATGTAATGCTCCTATTAATCATTGCTGCTGCTCATAGATATTGTGTTCAACGTTTTCTTTGTCTTTTTTTTTACTTGGGACACCATGAAAATATTTTTAAAAGTTATAGATTTCCTTATGAATAATAACCACAAAAATTTGTGTACCTGATACATATCTTTACTGCAATTCTGAAATCAGAAAAATTCTATATTCTAAAGATTGTCAACTTCCAAGTCTTTCAAATAACAGATTGTGTACCTGTATTGTTGTATTTTGTAAACAGTCATTTTATTAAACCTTTTATTGTTAGTATCTGATATGATCTTCCTGAGACAGAAATATTTGGCTTGTAGTATTGTAAAACAGTGCTCAACCAAAATATTGAGCTTTCAAAGAGTTATAAATCAATATCTAGAAATTTTTATTTGTTTAGGAATAACTTACTCTAGCTTGAGAAAAGCTAAGATGAAAATTCTCTTCATCAAATTTAAAACACGTAATTTCTAAAAGAGATATTCACAGAAAATTATATTTTGTTGTGTGTTGAACAGCCATTTGTTTCTTAGTACAAGATTGACAGAGTCATATATTCTGAATGTACTCAGTGAGAACCAAACTCCTACCATCGTCATCATCATGTTGCGCCATCAGCATGGATATCCCTGAACCTCTGCTGTCACCCTTCTCTATCGTCCATCACTTCCGGCAGGTCCTCAAGGTTACATCCTGTATCGGCACAGAGCTGTTGTATATAGGTTCCAGCTGGTCGTCCTGCCTTTACTTGTCCATGTGAAGGGGTCCACAGGAGTACGTCACTTATGAGTTCATCCCTGCTTCTCCAGCAGTGTCCCACATATTTGGTTCTTCTAACTTGGATGGTTTACGTGAGGGGTGGTAAGTGGCCATACAGCTGCAGCTTTGTGGGGTGTCTCCTTGTAAGAAAATGCTTTACACCACTACTAGTATGGCTCAGTGTTGATGGCAGGACAATGAAAAAGACAAAAATAAGAGATGAAGGGAGAGGAACATTTCACTAACAGATACTCAATGTTACTTTTGTAGTGAGAAGCAGTATCAATGAATTTGTTGAATTGATTAATTTATCTATGAAAAAGGATCTTTGATTTTAGGAAATCTCTATGAAATATGATTTGGATGCTCTAAATATTTATTTTTTTATGAAGATAAATTCTTGGAGAAAAATTGGAGCCATACTTATGCCATGGAAAGTGGTTCTGCACACTTGCACATTGCATGACAATAATGATAAGTAAGTAAAGTTGATAACCTTAGTCGAGGGTGACCCGAGGGCTCCCTTTTCAATAGCTACCACTCCAAGGTGTAGGGGAGGACACTTGTACATTTCCTGGATTGCTCCACTTTACCCTTGATCCTTACCTTATAATGCTGAGTGTTAAGCAAAGTGATATCAAGTACTATTTTTGAGTCTTTGGTATGACTTGACCTGGGATTGAACCCCAGTCTCCTGGACCATTGGTCAACATTCTACTCATTAGGCCATGGAATTGATTTTAAACTGGTAATTTATTGATAAGAGTTTTACTCTAGGAAAACCTTAGAAAAATTTTCCTATAGGAATGTGTTAGAAATAGTTTTATTCTAAGAATGCATTGAAAAAGGGTTTTATAAAAGGAATGCTTTGGAAAAGGATTTTTCTATTGGAAATCATTAGAAAGAGTTTTACTATCGGAATGAATAGGATTTTTTTACTATAGGAATGCATTGCAACTGGGTTTTACCAAAGAAATACTTTGGAAAAGGGTTTATGATAAGAGTACATAAGAAAGGTAGATGGGAACTATACAAGGATTTTGGGTGCTCTTGTGAACAAATCCTGGAAGCAGCACCCCACAAAACAGCAGCTATACAGCCACTTATCTCCCATCTCACAAACCATCCAAGTAAGATGGAAGAACCACATTGAGAAGTTGGATGTAATGATGAACTCAAAAGTGATCTTTTTCAGTGGACTTTTGCACATGTTGGCAGACCAGCAAAAATTTATACACCAGCCATTTGTAGACACTAAGTACCACATAGAAGACCTATCAAGAGTGATGTCGTTGATAGGGATGGATTGCAAGAGAGAATCAAGGGAATCCATACCATCTGAATGACTTGATGATGATGATGATGAAGATGAAAAGAATGCATTAGAAAGGGTTTTATAATAGGAATACATTGGTTGGTTGGTTGGTTGGTTGTTTTGTTTTATGGCATATCAACCCATTTTGGGTCATTTAATGCCAAATCAAAATTTTAAAAAATTGAGGAAAATGTTTAGATTAATCTTAACAAATTAATATATTTAACAAATTAATATATTTAAAAAATTAATATATATTTAACAAATTTATATATTTAACAAATTTTGAATTAAAAAAAAAGATTGTTTATAAAAATGTATAGTATATATATTTAATTTGGGTGTTTAGAACAAAGTTTTGGAATGAATTTGTTGCATATTTTGGCAGTATATATATTGTTCAGCCACTCATACTTTTGAGTCCATTCCAATTTCTTTTATAAAATTAACTATCCTGCATGATGTTATTTTCGTAAAGAGTTTTTTTCAAATTGTTTGTTTGGCAATATTTTTTCCACACTTGATTAAATTTTACACACTCAAGCAATCGCCCTGTCAGCTGGGGCTGTAGAATACGCTGACTGCACCTCTGCAGAGGGGTAAAACCCCCCCAACGAGGCTACCTGTTGGCCGTGGGTGGCGACCCGTGATGCTTAAGGACGGGATCCTGGTGGTTGAGCAGTACTTGGCCTGAAAATCGAGTGGTCAAGTCTCTTGCAACACACCACTTTGGCCCTTACTGGGCTAGACGGGCGGTCGGAGAGGCCCGATCCGATCAATCGGCTGGTCATGACAGTACTCTCTTAGATTTTTAGTTTTTTTTTTTTTTTTTTTTTTTTTTTTTAAAATCTAAATGAGGACGATGGCTGTAGGGTCAGTCATGCTGTGGAAAGACTCATAGTCCTTTCTGTCCCTGGGGAAGTAGTTATCTTGGGAACAAAAACCCAGGGACAAAAAATTAATTCGTCTATCACCAGCATGAGTATACTGAACATGTAGCCCTGGTGTTGCTAGGCGAATGGGTTTCCCCCTAGGCACATCCCCATATGGGGCTCCGAGGTGGGTGGGGAGCATGTTCAGTGAAACTCATCCAACACTTTTATGGCTTCTGTTAAAACAAAAACCCAAGCAAAAAGACCCCATATTGAATGTGATTCAGACAATGATGAGCCATATCCAAGGTTCATCATTCTAGAATCAAAAGAAAAACTACCGCTAACAAAAATATCCCCCTTCATCATAGAAAAATGTATTTCAGCTCTAATATCACCCAAAACCGTAAAAAACTTGAAGAATGGAACCATCCTTATAGAGGTGACAGGAAAAAACAAGCCGAAATAATATTAAAGCAAAAAAAAATCCACAACATAGATATAAAAGCTTACCCCCATGAGAGATTAAACACCTCTAAAGGGGTGATAAGAAATGGAGAGCTATCATTATGCTCAATAATGGAAATTAAAAATGAACTAAAAAAACAAAATGTAATAGACGTCAAAAGAATAACAATCAAAAAACAAAACGAAATAATTGAAACCAATACCTACATTCTAACCTTTAATAACCCAAAACCCCCTTTAGAAATAAAAATAGGCTATACAGTGGTGAAAGTTGAGACATACATCCCAAATCCCAGAAGATGTCATAACTGCCAGAAATATGGACACTTGAAGCAGCACTGCACAAGAAAACAAGTGTGTGTCAAATGTGGAGAGCAGGAACCAAATCACATAGAGGAATCCTGCAAAAACAGTCTAAACTGCAACAACTGCAAAGGGAATCATAGAGCAGACTCAAAGTACTGCAAAATCTGGGAAAGGGAAAAGGAAATTATCAAAATGAAAATCACCAAAAACATTACCTTCCCTGAAGCAAGAAGACTCGTAGAAAATCCCTTTAACAAATTAACTTTCTCTCAGGTAACCAGGACTCCCTCAAACCAAGTAGAAAACGAAGCAAAAACACAAATAAAAACAACAAAAATAGAAGAAGAATTAACAAATTTAATAAACGACCTACATGAACTAATCAAAACCCTTAAAACCATTATACCCAATGTACAACTAACTCCAACTGACAAATCAAAAAACATCCCTTCAACCTCTAGCCAAAAAAATGAAACGCTAACTATCAAAAACAGAAACCGATCAACCTCAAGAACCAGAGAAAAAGAAGAAAAACAAAAACCTACTCAACACACCCCTTCAAAAACCAAAAATAAATCCAGAAACATAGAAAGTATGGAAACCGAAATGGACTCGACACCTAAAATCGAAAATACAAAAATTAAATAGTACACCCTAAACCCAAGACACACACTGCATAAATAGTTATGGCCAAATACCAAAATACCCACAAGATAATCCAATGGAACTGTCGTGGCTACAAGGCAAATTACAACGAACTCCAGCTGTTAATAACTGAACAAAATCCTACCATTATATGTCTCCAAGAAACATTCAAAAAAAGCAATGATAAAACAAACATGAAAAATTATGAGCAATATGACTATATACATGACACGGGACTAAGAGCTTCGGGTGGTGTATCAATCCTAATAAGGAAAAACATTCCCCAAAGCAAAATCAACATCAGCACCCCCCTACAAGCAGTAGCAATTTCAGCAACTTTACACAAAACCACCACTATCTGCTCTATATACATTCCACCTCAAGATCCTATAAACGAAGAACAGCTAAATAACTTAATAAATCAACTCCCTAAGCCATATATATTGATGGGAGATTTCAATAGCCACAACATTTTGTGGGGAAGCAGGACAACGAGCAAAAGAGGTCAGACCCTTGAAAAAATCATTAATAACAACAACCTATGTCTCCACAATCGGAAAGCTCAAACCCACCTAAGCTCATCCTCAGGTACATTCTCTGCTATAGATCTAACACTCAGCGATCCAGCCACCTTTATAGAATATAACTGGAGGGTATATGAAGATTCCTGCGGCAGTGACCACTTTCCAATCATAATAGAAAATACTAAACCAGGAAAATCAGACCCACAAACAGTCTCAAAAACCCCACGATGGAATTTCAAAAAAGCAAACTGGCAAGCCTACAAAAAACTATGCCTTGACACCCTAATCCCAGAAACAAATATAAACCAAGAAGAACCTATAATACATTTCACAAACACCCTAATTAATATAGCAAACAAAACCATACCTAAAACTACAACATCCCCAAAACATAACAATCCCTGGTTTACGGAGGAGTGCAAAACTATGATCAGAGAACGCCAAAGAATCCTCAGGAAATTTAAAACCAACCCTTCATCAGAAAATCTAGACAAATATAGACAACAAAGAGCTAAAACTAGACGCACAATTAAAGAAGCTAAAAGGTCCTCCTGGAGAAACTTCACTGCAAAAATAAACTCAAATACTAATCCCAAAACAATTTGGAACTTTGTAAAGAAAATATCAAATAAAACTGTCCACACTCCTATAAATCATCTCTCCCAAGGAAGCACAAAAGCTTTGAATGAAAAACAAATAGCTAATCTGATGGCAGAAAACTTTGCCCAAGCATCATCTACCAAAAAATATTCCAACAAATTTAACTCCATCAGAATCAAAGAAGAAAAGAACAAAATAAAGTTCACCTCTGACAATACTAAATGCTACAACCAACTTTTCACCCTAGATGAACTCCAAAATTCATTATCCAAATCCAATAACTCAGCTGCTGGTCCAGATGAAATCCACTACACATTTCTTAAAGAATTACCTTCAATTTCCCAGAAATATCTCCTAAACATATATAACAATATCTGGATCTCAGGCAATATCCCTACTTTATGGAAGCTAGCTACAATCATCCCCATCCTCAAAAAACAAAAAGACCCAACAAATCCCACCAGCTATAGGCCCATAGCCCTAACTAGTTGTGCATGCAAAACTTTAGAAAGGATGATAAACCAAAGACTAATATGGTTTCTCGAATCAAATAAACTGCTCTCAAACCTACAAGCAGGCTTCAGAACAAAAAGAAGCACAATGGACCAGGTGGTTCATATAGAAACTCTAATCAGAGAAACATGCATAAAAAAGGAACACCTAGTGGCAGTCTTTTTTGATCTTGAAAAGGCCTATGACACAACGTGGCCATACGGAATTCTCAAAGACCTTAAAAACTTTGGGTTACAAGGTAGACTTCCCATCTTCATCCAAAACTTTCTTGAAGACCGATCTTTCAGGACACTGATTGGCAGCACATACTCTGATTCGAAGCCACAAGAGGTGGGAGTTCCTCAGGGCAGTATTTTATCAGTATCCCTATTTATAATAAAAATAAACAGCATAACATCCTGCCTCCCTCCAGAAATCAAAGGGTCATTATATGTAGATGACTTCCTCATCTGCTATAATTCAAAAAACATGACAACCATAGAAAGGAAAGTACAACAATGCATAAATAAAATCGAAAAATGGACCACAGAAAATGGATTTACAATTTCAAATAGTAAAACAAAATGTGTACACTTCTGTCAAATCAACAAGATGCACAACCACCCTAAACTTACATTAAATAACACTGAAATACCCATAACAGATGAACATAAATTCCTTGGCATTATCTTTGACTCTAAACTATCCTTTATCCCACATATAAAAAAGCTAAGAATAAAATGCAATCAAGCCATGCAACTATTGAGAGCCATAGCCCACACAGACTGGGGTGCTGATAGAAAGACACTTATCAAGCTATATAGATCTCTAATAAGATCAAAACTTGACTATGGCTGCTTCATATACGGAGCAGCCAGAAAATCCTACTTACAACGACTAGAAACAATACACCACGAAGGACTTCACCTTACTTTAGGAGCCTTTAATACTTTCCCAAAGGAAAGTCTATACATAGAAGCAAACGAACCCCCTCTCTATTTAAGAAGACAAAAATTAGCACTACAGTACTACATCAAACTCATCTCCTGTCCACAAAATCCTGCTTATGACTATACCGGCAAAACAAAATATGAAAACCTGTATCAAAATAACCCAAAAAAAATCAGACCTTTTAGCTTAAGAATAAGTGACCTCCTCAACGAAATCAAAATCAACACTAAAATAGTACACCATACCATACTCTCCAAAACGGCACCATGGACCATAAGGCAACCAACTATAAACTTAGAACTGGCTAAGTTACCTAAAATAAAAACACACCCCATCACTTATCAAGAGAAACTCATAAAAATACAAAATAAGTTCCCAGATCACTATCACATCTATACAGACGGATCCAAACAAGGAAAAAAAGTAGGCTGTGCTGCTATTTCTCAAAAAAAAGAAACCCTAAAACGCCTACCTAATGAAGCTTCAATTTACAGTGCAGAAACCACAGCCATTGATCTAGCTATGAATATCATAGCAGATCATAAAGCTTCCAAATTTATCATATACACAGACTCCAAATCAGTCCTGCTAGCACTACAGAACAGAGATACATCATCCCCCTTGATTACAAAGCTCTTAAACAAACTAAACTCCCTCTCTAAAAATAATAGCATCATATTCACCTGGATACCAAGTCACATTGGCATCCAAGGAAATGAAAAAGCAGACAAAGCTGCAAAAAAAGCTCTTCAAATTGATATGTGCAAATCAAAAATCCCATATACAGATCTAAAACCAACCATAAAGAAATTTATATCAGACAAATGGCAGAAATCATGGGACAATCAGACCCAAAACAAACTCCATGAAATACAAGAAGCTATCGGAGAGTGGCCAACAGGCTACAGAAGTAACAGAAGAGAAGAAGTAATACTTGCCAGATTGCGTATTGGGCACACCCACATTACTCATTCACACCTGTTAAAAGGGGAGGATGCCCCAGTGTGCCCATCATGCAAAGTACAACTCACAACCAAACATATCCTTCTAAATTGTAACAACCTTAAACATATCCGCACTAAATACTATCAAGCAAGAAACCTGAGGGACATCTTTAAGAATACAAACCCTGAAAACATTTTTAATTTTCTAAAAAAAAGCAACTTTTTCAGTAAGATATAACCAAACATCTCTATAGAACCGCTATTTTAATGACTGAAATTAAAAATAACCTTTTTGGCATTAAATGACCCACAGGGGTTGATATGCCGTTAAACAAAACTCAAACTCAAACTCAAACACTCAAGCAATATATGTTTAACAGTTAATCTTTTTTTGCATGTAGAGCATATTGGGGATTCTGAGCCTATTAATAATAGGAATACATCGCTAAAGGGTTTTACAATAAGAATGCACTGAAAAGGGTTTTACAATAGGAATGCATTGAAAAATGTTTTTCTTTTAGGAATACATTGGAAAAGGGTTTTATTATAGGAAGGCATCAGAAAAAGTTTTATAATAGAAATGCATTGGAACTGGGTTTTACTATAAGAATGCATTGGAAACAGTTTTACTGTAAGAATGGACTGGAAAGGATTGAAAAGGGTTTTATTATAGGAATACTTTTGAAATATTTTTACAATAAGAATGCATTGGAAAGGGTTTTACAATCGGAATGCAATGAAAAGAATCTTATTAGAGCATTGAAAAAGGGTTTTACAATAAAAATGCACAGGAAAGAGTTTAACTGGAGGAATGCATGGGGAAGTATTTTACTGCAAGCACACATCGCAAAGGATCTTTACTATAGGAATGCATTAAAAAGGGTGTTACCTAAGGAATATGTTAGAAATATTTTTCCAATAAAAATGCATTGAAAAACCTTTTATGATAAGAGTGCATTAGAAATAGTTTAATAATAAGAATGCATCGGAAAGTGTTTTACTGCTGGCATGGATTGGAAAGGATGTTACTATAGGAATTCATTAAAAAGGGCTTTACAAAAAGAAAGGGTTTTATTATATGAATGCATTGGAAAAAGTTTTCCTATAGGAATGCATTAGAAAGGAGGTTTTTGCTGGTATAATCATCATCATGTCGCGCTGGTAGTACGGATATCCCTGACCCTCTCTCGCCACACCTCCCTATCGTTCATCGCCCCAGGCTGGTCTTCAGGACAACATCCCGTATCCTCACTTAGCTGCTGAATGTATGTTCGTGCTGGTCGTCCTGCTTTTGCACGGCCATGTGTGGGGGTCCATAAGAGTACATCACTTATGAGTTCGTCCCTGCTTTTCCAGCAGTGTCCTGCATGTCTGGTTCGTCTAACTTGAATAGTTTTCGTGATAGGAGGCAGGTGGCCGTACAGTTAATACTCAAGCCTAAGTAGTAGATTCAACATGGTTGCATACTGTGAAACAACAATCACCTTCTGCTTTTCCCTAGAAATGCATTGTAAATCAATTTACAAGGGATACACTGGAAAATATTTTACTCTTGAAATACATTGTAAATGATTTTATAGGAATGCATTGAAAAACATTTTTGAATAGCACTGATTCTAGAGTAGAGGGTTCAGCTTGTAGCACACTATTTAACCATAATTCTTGAACATTTTTAGTATGAAGAAATTTCGTGCCTCAGCAATTGTTATTAGAATTATAACTTAGTTCTAGTTCAATTTTATTATCTCAAATGCTACTAACTGCACCATTTGTGATTTTGATTCAGAAAATTTGTAAATAGAACAGTTTTAAATATGAAAAATTATAATTAAAGCCATTCTCTATGATGATAAAACAAAGAAAGAAAATTTCCGTGCACTTAATTATTTACTTTTTCTGTTTTACTTTATTCAATTTAAAAATTTTTCATTTTCTTTAATTCTGGTGATGTCCACTTTGGCAGGAGTCTCAAAAATGTCCATTTCTTGCTCATAACAAATATGATTTGGATTACAGTTATTCACAGTTTCCATAAAGATTTTATACACTTTCACCATAATAATATAAATTCCACATCTCCGCCAAGAAGAGGGTTTTAAAAATTCATTGCTGTAATTATTGAAATTGTGAGTATAAACAGAAAAAACAATAAAGAAATGACAAGAAAGAAGAAAATGAGTTTAGAGCGATTTTTTAAATGAAGCTGTAACATCAAATTTTATCAATGCAACTACTTTATGAAAATAGATGTTTTAATGTTTTATCTTTGCTCGCTGAAAACAAATATTAAGGAAAATATTGTAGTCAATGAATTTTGCTAAAAGTGGATGATGGCAAACGAATGATTTTAAAATTTAATTGAACTTCAACTAAAGCAGATTCCAAGCTTTAAAAAACTTGTTCCTGTTTTAGAACAATTTGGTAGTCTCTGTCTGTAAGGTGTGAGTTGGCAGGGAGTTTATATGATTTATAAATAATTTATTATTATTTACTCCTTGAGAGTTTTTCACGTCAGTTTTTAAGTGATGGTTTTTCACTGGAGTTTGAGTGACAGCAAGTCTCCTCAAGTTTCCAGGACTATTATTATTATTATTATTATTTTACTCCTTGCAAGTTTTTCCCACCAGAGTGAGCTGGTGAAATTTCACTGTAGTCCAAGAGACAGCAAGTCTTCTCAGGTCTCTAAGACACTTCTGAGTATTCTTGTCAATTTTAACAATGCTGCAGTCTTGATCATCTTGATTCTTCCTCTAATTTCCAGTTCTTCCCGTCCCTTTAGCCAGCAGACCAACTACATGTTATATCACTATCATCTTCATGTTCTGCAAATTTTTCAGTTCTCTGGCAAGGTCCAAGTATTTATTTATCTTTTCAATTTCTTTTATTTTCACTCTGTGGTCAGTTAGAACAGCAAAATCCACAAGATTATAAGTTCTTTTTTCCTTATCAATTAGTACTTGGTCTGGTCTTCTGGCTGAGATTAGGTGATCTCTTTGTATCTCAAAATCTCAGAGAATTTTATGTATCTCATTCCCAAGGATGGATTCTGGTTTGTGCATGCACCATTTAATAGTATGGTTAAAATTCAGTCTTTTTTCCAGCTCCCTGTTGACCCCTTTATCACCCAGTCATGATAGTCTTGTATTACTTTTGTGATATTTTGCTGCTTTTACTTACCATATGATTAATCATTTCATCTCTTTCTCCACATAATCAACACAAACTATTATTATTATCATGATTATTATTGTTATTTTACTGTTTGCAAGTTTTTCTCACCAGTATATAACTGGAGGTTTTCACGGAAGCCTGAGTAAGAGCAAGTTTTCTCAGGTCTCCAGAACTCTTCTCAGTATTCTATTCAATGTCACCAGTTTCAGTCACAATTCTTCCTCAGATTTCTAGTTTCCCAAATTTATTTTTTAGGCTCTTTCAAATAATCCCAAGGGTTCTAACTATTATTGGATTCATTGTCATTTTCATATTCCATAACTTCTTCTTCTTATTATTATTATTATTATTATTACTTACTCCTTGAGAGTTTTTCACATCAGTTTTAGCTGATGGTCTTTCACTGGAGTTTGAGTGACAGCAAGTTTCCTCAAGTCTCCAAGACTCTTCTCAGTATTCTGGCCGTTCTCAATAATGTAGTTTGGATGGTCTCCACTCATCCTCCTTATTCCAAGTCCTCCAGTCCCTTTATCAATCCTTTAGTGACTGTACCAAAAGCACCAATCATAATTGGTATAATTGTCACCTTCATGTTCCATAGTTTTTTCAATTCCCAAGCAAGGTTGAGGTACTTATCCTTCTTTTCACTTTCCATCAGTTTTATTCTGTGGTCAGCTGGGACAGCATAGTCCTCAATTTTGCAAGTTCTCTTTTTTTTTGTTAATCATTATAAGGTCTGTTCTTCTGACTGAGATTTGGTGAGCCGTTTATATGTCAAAGTTCCATAGGAGTTTATGTGTGTCATTCTCTAGGACAGATGCTGGGTTGTGCATATACCATTTGTTCATTTGGTCAAATTTGAATTTCTTGCACATCTCCCTGTGGATCACCTTGTCCACCCAGTTGTGTCTAGTCTTATACTCTTTCTGTGGTAATTCGCTGCATTCTCTTATTCTCGCTTTGATATGATTAATTCTTATGGTATTGTTTTGTGCTGATATTAGGAGAGATTCTGTTTCTCTCTTATGGTTTCCTTTTCTTAGCCAGGTCCAGTTTTTCTCATGTGAGATGTAGGTTATTAGTCGTTTAAAATGCCCATAGAGTTGTTTTTCTTCCCATTTTTTCCTAGTTATTGTCATTCTGTTGGTCTTTATGTTGTCAGTATAGTTTCTGGTGGCTGTAATCAGTCCTCCTTTGTGCTTTTCTATATAGTCCTCAAGTCTTCCTCCCTCCTTTCTTGATACATATAGTCTGTCAACGTCATCTCTGGGATGTAATGCCTTATGCATGGTCATAAGTTTTCTTGTTCTTTGGTTGATTTGCTTACGTTCTTCTCTGGTCCACTTCATAAAGGGTCTTGAATATCTAACAAGAAGTACAGCCCTGGTATTAATTCCCTTGAAAAGGTTTTGAGTAGCTTTCTGGTTCTCCTGAGATATTCTTTCTTAATTTTTTCTTTTATCTCCACTTGTTTGATGGTGTCAGCTTTGAAGATGCCCAAGTATTTGTACATTTCCTCTTCTCTGAGCATTCTAATCTTGTTTTGATTTGGTAGTTCCATTCTGTCTGTCAGGTGTTGTTTGCTACTTTTCATTACTAGTATGGCACAAATTCCATCCCTATGTCCTGACTGTATATTCTAACTGCATGTATTTGAGTTTATTATTATTATTATTATTATTACCATTTCTTCTTCTTTTTCTTCTTCTTCTTCTTCTTCTTCTTCTTCTTCTTCTTCTTATTATTATTATTATTATTATTATTATTATTATTATTATTTACTCCTTGCAATTTTTTTTTGATCTTTCACTGAAGTCTGGGTGACAACAAGTCCCTTCAGGTCTTTAAGATTCTTCTGAGTATTCTGACTGATTTTTAAGAATCCAGTGGTCTGGATGGTTTCAGTTCTTCTTCTGATTTCCAATTCCTTCAGTCTTTTATTCAAGCCTTTGGGGACCATTCCAAGGTATCATTGTCACTTTTATATTCCACTGTTTGGCAAGATCCAAGAATTTCTTTTTGCTTTTTTCTTTTTCACAATGTGGTCCACTGGAATGGTAAATTCCAACGGATGAGAAGTTCTTTTATTTTTATTAATTAGCACAAGGTTTAGTTTTTGGCCAGGATTAGGTGATCTGTTTGCATCTAGTTGTAGTCCCAGGGAATTATATTCTCATTTTGGTTTGTAGATATACCATTTAGTAATATGGATAAATTTTAATCTCTTTCACAATTCCCAGTGGATCCCTTTTCCTGCCCAGTCATTCCAATTATTGTTATTATTATTATTATTTGCAAGTACTAATAGGTGGCCTTGGCATATCCCAAGAGGAATTGATTGCAAAAGGAGAAGATCTGGTGAATGAGATAACTACATTGTAAGATGAAGCTCCTAGAAAAAATTCCTCTCATACCTCCTTGGTATGTATTCTGTGGTTCCATTTTGTGGGAACAATAGAGACAGATTTCCAATTGGTACGGCTGCTACTGCTCAAAGACATACCTTTCACCTGCTCACCATTACTAGCCCCTTCATGGCAGCAATTTTAAATGCAGAATATTATTCTGCTTGACCCTATATATTCTACTTAAAAGAAATTGTTTGGTTTCTTTGCTTAATGGCATATAAACCTTCATGGATTATTTAATGCCAAAGCTAATCTTTTGAAAGAAGAGCAATCATACTATATAATCCAGAGCTAAGGAGATAAGGGGGTTCATACCTTTCCCAAAAGTATTTATCTGAAAGTGAACATAATGGCACAAATGAAATTTGTACTTGCTTACTTCATGGCCACAGTTCAATCCTTTAGTCATTATGTCATGGGGATTCCCCAAAAAGAAATAGAAAACCATTACTAATCTTTTTATAACATTTTTTAGGTTGCTTTTTTCAATAATATATTACTTTTGGCTTTTTTTTTTTTTTAATGGCATGCCAACCTTCAAGGGTTATTCAATGTCAAAGCCATCCTTGTAGGACTGTAGTGGTGCTATTTAACACATAGTTGTGAGGATAAAGGAATTCATACCTTTCCAAAGGGTATTTGTCTGAATGTGAATGTTATAGTGCAACTGGAGTTCAAACTTCCTTATTATGATGTTGCCATCAAGCGTATTAGCCAACTAACCATGGAGATTCCTCAAATAATGCATTGGAATATCAGATTTCAAAGTGGAGGTATGTGATTCTAATTTGCCATAGAAGTTCAGAGTTGAAATAAAAGTTTATTGGGCATATGAATTGTTTTTTTTTGTGATTGTGGTATGTGGCAAATTTTTGGTATTGTTGGGAGATTCTTGGGTTTGTGTCTGACTCTTTTTTCTTTTTATACCATTCACTTGTAATCTTCTTATAGGATGAAGCTGTAAGGGAAGTATGGATGGAAGGAAAAAGGGTAGAATACCTGTAGATTCAAATTCTATTTTGGGGATTTACGACTGTTCAGCAGTAGAAATGTTTTCCTGAACTAGTAGAAATAGTCACACTCCCCCAGATAAGGCATTTGAAGAACATAAGGGAATTATCTTTTGCAAATTATAAGTTGAGGGTCCATCATGTGTCTTCATGTTCTGTGAGTACTTATAACAGAGGCTGCTACAACTAGGAGAGAGACAATGCACTGCTAAGTTTGGGACTCAGCAGATATGTGTGTTCCCTACTGGCAACAGAGAGAAAAAGGTCCATCTCTCTGAGGAAAAGTTTCTCTTTGGTGCCAGGAAACCCCTCTTTTTAGGCAAGTACTGATTTCATTTCCTTGTCAGAGGCCTTCAGGGAAACTTATTTTTGCATTTCTATTTTTATTTTTTATGTTGTCTTTTTATTTCTTTTTAATCCCAACAAGTTTCAAACAACTGGCTCATAGGCTGCATGCAGCTTGCAACTTACATTTCTAAGGCGTATGGTAGAACAATTTTTATAACTAATATCTTGGTATTTTCACTTTTATCTCTTACCATGTTTTTCCTAAAGAAAAGAAGAATATACTGTAATTCTTCAGTTAGTTTCACCTTAAGATCAAAACGTGGGAAGCAGAATAATCCAATTTTATGTATCTTTAAAAAAACTTCCTTGATAAGAACATTAGTGAAATTTGAATCAGCCTGTTTCAAAGATCTATTAGAGAGGTGACTGAGGTAATAGAAATTTAACTTTCACAAAAGAAATTGAGGAATTTTTTTTTCAAAACTTGAGAAGGAATAGATTTGACAGCTCATATTGGCATGGGGAAGGTGTACCTGTGATGACAGATATCACACACAAATAGAAAATCATAGAAAATATTTGAGAGAGTATTATAAAATAAATAGATACTATATCTGCTGTTTCTTTAAATGTAATAAATCTTTGATTTTTGCTTTTGTTTTCTCTGCTTTATTAATATCTATCATCTTTTTCCAGCATGTTGGTTGTGACTGGGTTTTGAATTCTGATGCTCAAGAGGACAGGTGTGGTGTGTGTCATGGAGATGGATCAACATGCATGACAATTAAAGATCAATTCAATGAAACAAAAGGAAGCGGTAAGTTACCTAAATATGTCTTAAAAATGAATACCCTCAAACACTGTCCCAAATATATTACAAATATGATATGAGCTTGAAAAGTATCAAAACTGATACTGAATTTACCCAATATGAACCAGCAATTAATGAAACATTAATTTTCTTCAAAATAGTCTTTGTAGGGACAGTATACCATAGAACTTTTCAAATAATTTATTGTAGTAGCATGGAGTCCCTTGACTCTCTGTCTGTCTGTCACTATCAATCCCTATCATCCATCGCTCCTGGCAGGTCTTCTAAACTGCATCTAGTGTCCACACAGAGCTGATGTATGTATGTCTTTGCTTGTCAGTTAATACTTGTGTGTTCATTGTAAGAGTCAGTAAGAGATCATCTATGGGGATTTTTATAAGTCCCGAAAAGCCCGGTTTATTCCTACGTTTTGTAAAAGAATAAACCGTACTTCAACAGCAGTAGGGAGTTGGTTGACAGCTTTTGAAGAAAGGAGACAAACGACTTTTTGTGCAACAAAATTTATATACAACAACAACAACAGCAATAAACAGGGTTTTACACCAAATGGAACAAACAATGAATATGTAAGAGTTCACAAAAGAGTTCAAGGTTTCGATAGGTGGTAGGGTTTTGTAAGGTTTGTAAGGTTTAGTTGTAAGGTTGCTTATAAGGTAAAGTTATAAGGTAAAGGTGAAAGATAAAGTTATAAGGTAAAGGTTTAAGGTAAGGTAAGGTTTGGTAAGGTTTGGTAAGGTAAGGTTAGGTTGCGGATGAAATGCCTGCTGGAACTTAGCTGTGTATCCTGTTCCTTTTAACTCAGCACGTGCGTTCGTTGCTCTTGGGTCCTGGCTAGTGGAAGGTACCAAATATGTTTGCCGTCAAGGGCTGCTATGAATGGACCTGTTGCTAACAGTGGTGGGAGTGGCAAAAAGAGGGGGAATCTCCAGTAGAGCTCTTTTTTATAATGGATGCCACGTGACCCCAAGGGGCTGCTGATATTCGGTGAAACAGGATTACCAGTTCCTTAACAAAATTTTTACACTTCATTTATAAATTCATCCTTACTTCTCTAGTAGTTCTCAGTATGTTTTGTTCATCTTAGATAGAAAGTTTGAAAGATTGGAGGTAAGTGGTTGAACAGCTACTTGATGCTACTTTCAGAAATGGGTTTTATTAGATATTATTCATTACAAAATTCTACAGTATTGAAAATCTGTAACCAAAAATAAAATTGCAATGCATCTGAAACCAAAAAGTAAATTGCATTGATATATATATATAAAGGGTGTTCACACACATGCTGCATACATGTATATTCATTTAAGAGACAAGTTTCTGCCCTTAAAACATTTAAACCAGTTTAGAGGACTATGGTGAGTTTTTGTTTCTTTCCCTTCCACTTCAGGAATTCTAATAGGGGCCTCACATGATATTTCTGTGTTTGAGCCAGATGAAGCAAAGCTTATTGAAAATAACTTCATGAATGCTGAGAGCAGCTTCAGTTTAAAATAATACTCCAAAATTTTCATATTCTCAACCCTAATATCCACTATTATGACATCTGAGATAAAAATTTACCACTGAATAGTACTACGACTAATAAGAAATATATGATAATGATATCAATTATATAGTGAAATTATAGATAACATTTAGATGTATACATGAAATGAGGTTTTGGGTAAAGGTTTGAAAAAATGAAAATGATTTTGATACACCCTAATATATATGATATTAATATTATAAATATTATGGATAATCTTTAGATGTGTACACAACATAAGCTTTAGAATAAAGATCTTAAAAAGCCCTTATATCCTTTTGATGCACCCTAATATATAAAATGGTAATGATATTAGTAATACAGAGGTGTCATAAATATTTGAGTTGGCTAAACTGATGGATTCAAAGTTATGTTGCATAATACTATTATACATATATTGTAAATTGAATCCCTCCCTAAAACCTTGAAAAGGTTGATATGCCATTAAACAAAGAAACCAAACCAAACCAAAACCATGAAAACTTTTGTGAAGGTCTATAAAAAATGAATATCCTTTTAATTTATCATCATATAAAAATAATATTAGTAATGTAGTAGGTTCATTGATACATATGTGGGTTAGCTAAGCTGATGGACACAAAGAAATTGACCCCTGTCAAAAATAACCCTTTAAGTTTAAAAAAATTTGCATAAAGTCAGTAAAAAAGCAATATCTTCTTAATATACAGTAATACGTGTATATATTATAATAATATCACTAATAGAGTGGAATCATAGCTAAATATTTGAGTCATTGAAGCTAATGAACAAAAAATAATGGTCCAGTTTAGTATGATACAAATATTGTAAATTGAACCCCTCATAAAAAACAATTGAATGCAAACCCTTTTGATACAATCTGATATTATAATAATTGTAACCATAAAGTCATAGATAAATGCTAAAGTTTGCTAACCTGCTACACAAAAAGGATTTAGTGTTTAGTATTATACATATATTGTAAATTGAAACTCCCACAAAAAATCTAAAAAATGCATCTTCTTTTGATATGGTCTAATATTTTCTGCAAGGCATATATCAAAGGCAATTAATTGGCCTTGAGGTTGCTTGTTTTTTATTTTATAAACAGCTTTTTTCTTCTCATGAATGCTGTGAATAAAGTTCTTTTGTTTTTCTTTAATAAAGGCTACCAAGAAGCCAAAATCATTCCAGTTGGTGCTCGCAATATCATAGTGGCAGAAGTAGGAAGTGAAGAGTCAGCTGAAAATAACTATTTGGCCTTGAGAAACAACAAAGGTGAATATTACCTCAATGGAAACTGGTACATTCAGTGGAGTGGGGACTACCAAATCGCTGGAACTACCATCCATTATGCTCGCAAAGGAAATGTTGAGAGCTTTAATGCTCCAGGGCCTCTCAAAGAACCATTAACGATCATGGTAAGGAAGATGTATCTGTTTTGTTTCATAAAATTATTGTACAGGGAAAAGTTGTGCATGTTTGGAAGAGGAAAGAAAGAAAGAAATAAGAAAAAAAAAGTGTTTGATATAAATGAAATACAGAATTTAAGCATTTTAAGGGAATTGTGGTCTTACCTTTGAAGGTAATCTTCCATCCAACTCCCCAAGAAATAAAAATTATGAAAAGAAACCAAAAGAAACAGAAACAAGAATTATGAAAAGGAATAAATAGTCAACAAAATAATACCAAAGCAATAAACTTCCATATGTATCAACATTATTATCATTAACATTATCAAGGCCTGCTGATGGCATGGATTCTCTTGGCTCTCCTTTTCTATCCATCCCTATCAATTATTGCACTTGGCTAATTCTCTGGACTGAATCCAGAGGCAATAGAAAGCTAATGAATGTATATTTTTGCAAGTTAGCCAACACTGGTGTGTCCATGTGTAGGAGTCCATAGGAGAACATCACTTACAAGCTCATCCTTACTTTTTTAGCAGTGTCCAGCATATCTTGTACATCTTATTTGAATGGTTTTATGAGGTAGGAGGTAAGTGGATGTACAGCTGATGTTTTGTTGGGTGCTGCTTCCAGGATTTCTTGAGAACAATATACAACATCCTTGTGTAGTTCTCATGAAGCTTTTTCTCCTGGTGTTTTGTTAAAGTCTAAGTGGTGCAACCATACAGTAGTAGTAACATGGCTATGTTTTATAGTGTTGTTAAATTATTGTTTTAATAAGGAAAATAACCCACTAAATCTTAGAATGATTGCTCTAAACCAAAGATTTTAACTTCTAAACTATTGGAAAATGCCCTTCAGTACTCAAATCTTTTTTTTTCTTTGAATCTAAAACAGTTGTTGCTGCAGTCGAAAAATGCAGGTATAGAATTTGAGTATACCGTTCCCACAGAAAATGCAACCCAAAGAATTCCAGAATTTTCTTGGCAATACACTGACTGGTCCCATTGTACTTCTTCTTGTGGTGGGGGTAAGTAAAGGAAATTTATTTTGTTCTTTTTTTTCTGATCTTTATATTTGTTACTTATTTAATCTGTACAGGAAATGACACTTTCTACTTTTGGGTTTTGTTTTTTGCTCCAATTTTATATAAGAAATAAGCGGGGATAAACACTTCTGTTTTTATTTCTTGCTGTTGGTAATTTTATTTTAAAAAAAGTATTTATTGCTGACAGTGGTGTTAACAGGCATGATGGGGATAGAGTCAGTTTGAAATAATTTTTTTTCTCTCGGGACAGCACACACACACACACACACACACACACACACACACACACACACACACACACACACACACACACACTCTCTCTCTCTCAATTTCTCTCTCTCTCTCTCTCTCTCTCTCTCTTGCTCATTTTCTCACTCTCTCTTACACAAAAAAGTATTTATGTCTGACAGCAGTGTTTACAGGCATGAAAGGGATATTGTCAATTTTGAATAGTTTTTTATACTCAAGAGACAGACCACACACACACATACACACACGTTTTCATACTCCCACAAACAAACATACAAAAAACACACACTCACTTACAAACTCAAAAACAGGCAAAAAGACATAGATACAAGCATAATCACACATAAACATGCATGCTCATACACTGGAAAATACACACACACACACACACACACACACACACACACACACACACACACACACACACACACACACACACACACACACCACACACACACACACACATAGATTGAAAAATATACAAAGAGTAAAGACATTTACATGCTGAGATACGTATATGTACACTCAGTTACACACATAACCACATACAAAAACATTTAAAAATACGTGTAAACAATCTCACACAATAATACATATACTCACAGACAAACATACACCTAGATATATAAACTCTTAATGCATATAGATACATGTACAAACACACCAGCAAAATATACTGCTTATAAAAATACATATACAAATATACATGCACATATATATATGCAAACCCCCAACTCACACTCACATAAATTAAGCAGTGTTTTGGAAATAGAAAAAAAAACATTGCATTCTCCTGATGTGGACTATAGGATCAAAACTGGCACTGAACAATAAAGCAATTGTAGAGATTTTTATTTCCTATTTGCTTTTTGTTTTTATTCCCCCCCCCATATATATATATATATATACATACATAAAAATAAATATACACTTTTATATATATATATATATATATATATATGTTTATATATATATATATATATATATATATATATATATATATATATATATATATATTGAATCAATTTCAATGTGACTCATTGACCTAACGAGTCGAGTGTCCACCAATCACCCAAGAGACCCGGTTTCATTCCCAGGTCAAGTCATACCAAAGACTCAAAAAATGGTACTTGATTCCACCTTGTTTACCACTCAGCATTTTAAGGTAAGGATCAAGAATAAAGTGGAGCAATCCTGGGAATGGAGTAGCGCCTTCCCCTACACCACAGTGTTGTAGCTATTAAAAAAGGAGCTTTCAAGTCACCCTTGACTACGGTCACCAACTTTACTAATTACTTTCCGTAAGTTGACTTAATTTGGCCCATGTAACCATCAAAACAGATGAAAAGGCTACATTTGAAGTCATAGTCAATGGTAATTGACACAAATGCATGAATAAAAAAGCATGTGAAAATGGTCACACACACACACACACACACACACACACACACACACACACACACACACACACACACACACACACACACACACACATATATATTGGTTGTGTACAGTATCACCTATAAATGAGAACACCCAAATGATTTCTTTTCATAGAAAATTAATTTTCTACTAAACCAAAGACACTAGAATATAGTCATTTGTATTGAAATAATATACAAGGTGGATAATATTAGATATTATCATTACCATAATCCTTGTTGATATTGTATTTTCTAAACAATATTTTGAAATGAGTGCTTTTATCTTGTTGGGACTGTTGGGACTTGTGGAGATTAAGAGAAATAAAAATGAAAAATAAAATAAAATAAATTCAAAAGTGTAGCGGTTCCCAGAAACCTCTGACAGGAAGTAGGAACTGCACATACCTGAAAGATAGATTTACCAACGCTAAAGATAAGCTCTGCCTCACTTTAGTGGTATCCCTCTGACTGAAGGAACGTTTTTCTAATCAGCTGCTAGCAAGGTAGCATACCTGTCTGCCAAGTCCCAGGACTTCACATGTGCGTTGTATCTGGTGCTAGCAAGCCAACACTGCTGAAGCATATCTTACTAAAAACACCCACAGGACATAACCACTGACTTTAAACTCACAACCATCACAGAAAATGACAAATATGTTTCAATTCTTTTTCTAGGAGATGCAACTATTTATATTGGTTTCAAGAAGAATTTTTCACCCACAGAAAAGTCCTTTAATCCAGAATTAAAATTTTGAGTTAAAGGTTATCTTTGTTTCTTTTCTTCCTTCCTTCAGTAATTTTTTGCAGCCTTCTACAGACAAAGAAGACGCTATCAAGTTAAGTGGGATAAGAAGAAGAGAAACAATAGAGTCAAATACAACAGCAACCTGTGAACCATGATCCTACGAAACTAAACAAATAACCATCAACAAATTTTCCTTTCTCCATAAACTGCAGGTTTAGTTTTTAAATGAAGGATAGTTAAAATATCTATATATAAATATATCATCATCAGCAGCATTTGCAAAGCATGTCAACAGTACAGATTTGCTTGAATTTCTCTCACCATCCATCCCTCTTAGCCATCACTCTTGTTAAATCTTCAAGACATCTATGAGTAAGAAGCCATTGGAAAATATTGTTTATGAGTTCATTCTTATTTCTCTAGTACTGCCTAGCATATGTTGCTATATATAGGATGTGTGTTTAAAAAGTATTGAGACTTTGGGTGTATTTACTGAAACAGAAATAGAGTTTGAATAAAATATAAATTTTTCAAAATAGTTCACTTAGCATTCAATACTTATTCCAGTGAGTTTTCCATTGGTCAAAGCACCAATAGAGCTCGTGTTCGATATTGTCTAAAGTTGAGTGACCAGGTTTCTTTCCAATTAGGTATAGTGGGTGTGGAGAGTACTGCATTTGGATGATCCTTTGTTTTATGAAAAACTACTGATCAATTGGTATTGATTTATTTGGAAAAAATGGAGTGGGGAGTACCCATGACATTGCAGCTAATTGCAGTAAATAGATTTGAACTCCAGTCATGCTGCTACATTCACTTTTTGGATGGATAATCTTGGAAAAGCTATACCATCTCACTTATTCCCCAGCTATGGCTTAAATAGTACCACTACTGTCCTTCAACAAGGATGGTTTTGACATTAAATAACCCACAAAGGTTGATATGACATTAAACAAAAAAACCAAAGCAAACCTAGATAAAATCAAGATGTCTATGCAGCAGTCTTGATATCTACAAGTTATCATTTACTCAGCACACATCTTTATGAATAATAAGTTTTAAAATTCTAAAATGATATTTAAAGTTTATCTCAATATTTTTTGATCACAGCTCATATCGGTGTGTACATGAATATATATATATTTCTCATACAGACATCCATTCGTATATATATATATATATATATATATATATATTGTATGTGTGTGTGTGTGTGTGTGTTATGTTTCACTATAAATCACATACACTAATTGTTCCAAAATCTAATAATTGAGATGTACTCTACATTGACAATGACTTCAGTTTTTCCTCTTAAAAAATAAATTGATTATAATTAAATCTAATTTTCATCTGAAAAACAAACATATTAAAATTTTTTAGTTGAAGTAGGCTGCTTCTCTAAGCAGAATAGTTGTTGCAGTGAAATTAATTTGTTTGATTTACTTGTGCATGAAAACAAGCCAAAAGTGTCATTATCAGCCTTCTTGCTTGTTTCATGCACATACCCCAAGATGACTGCACAAATGCTTAAGAAGGTTCAGAAGAACTGTGGTATCAAGAACTGGTTCCATTTTCAGCATGGCCTGGAGCATTCTTGAAAAACTAATCGAAATGTTTACAGGAATGTTGACAAAGTTACTCATGACTCTTTCTGCTTCAATGATGCACACTTTGTGAATTGCAAAAACTTGAGTGTTTATGTTTGGCATTTGTTTACAACTGTTACCATTATTTTTTAATTAAGGTAATTAAGAACATCCACATTTGTATCTACAGAGATATCTATCTATCTATCTATCTATCTATCTATCTATCTAGATTGGTGTGAGTACATATGTATGGATGCATGTAGGTAACTATCTATCGATCTATGAATTCACATTGAAACAAAAAGTGAAGATAAGTGAAATTATATATGTATTAATTGATAAGCTTATCATGTCAGGATGAAAAACTACTTATTCTTAAACTTAATCTCTTTTCTTCTCAATTCAATGGTGAATAATAATTATATCTATTAAGCTTTATGTAGTGAAAATTTCAGTTCAAAATTTGGCAAATAATTTGAATTGCTGGTTACAACAATAAACATCTTGATTGCAGATTTATTGATGCACAGTTGTGTGCATGTATAAATGTATATATATTTACCCAACCCCTCCATATGAGCAGGATGTGACTCAAGCTCAATTTTTAAGAGGAGTTTAACAGGTTAAAATACAGGGTTTTCTTTCTAGATCAGTTGCCATGCCAAGGCCAAAGAGCCCTGGCTGATCTACTATTTACCTCTACCTGGAGAGAAAATAGTTGGATTCACACTATGTGCTATGAGAGAATGCAAGCAGCTTCATCCAGACTTTTAACTATGTTTGCTGTGTTTGTTTCCTATGACAGTAACCACAACACCATGAATATATATATATATATATATATATATATATATATATATATATATATCATCATCATCATCATGTTATGCTGACAGCACAGAGTTCCCTGACTCTCTTTCCCATCCATCCTTAGCATCCATTACTTCTCATAGGAGCATTGAGACTGCATCTGATATCTCCTCTGAGGTGATGTATGTAAGTCTTTGCTGATCACCCAACACTGGCATGTCTATATGTTGGAGTTCATAACAGAATGTTGCTTGTGAGTTTGTCCTTACTTCTCTAGCACTGGCCTGGATGTCTTGTTCATCTTACCTGGATGATTTATAAAGTGGAAGATAGGTGGCCATACAACAGCTATTTTCTAGAATGTTGCTTTCAGAACTTGTTCCAGATAGCAAGCAGCATTCTTGTGTAATTCCCATCTAGCTTTTCTCAAAGTGTTTTTTAGCATCCAAGTAGTGCATCCATGCAGAAGTATTGACACAAACATTGCTTTGAAGAAATATAAAAGAGGATTTCTTGCAAGCTATGGCAGTGAAATTACTACCATTGGAGAAATCTCATTTTATATTTCTTCCAAGCAATATATATATATATATATATATATATATATATATATATATATATATATATATATAAGATACAACTTCCCACATTTTAAACCCTTACCTGTATCGAGCAAGTGAACTTAGGCAAGGGGCAGTAGTAGCTCCATCAAGTTAATTTCTTACTAATCTTTTATCATTAGAATGATGCTATATTGGTTAAAAAATTAACACATTGTTACAGGTTGAAAATTCAATCCAGAAAAGCATCATCCTGATGTAATATGAAATGCACACAAAAATCTTTGTGTAGCAATTAAGATTCACCCATCCTAAAAAGATATTTTAACAGCATATGCACAATGTGCACCAGTCCATGGCATAACCATTCTGGTCAAATTTTTAAAAAATGGTCAGACATTGGCTAGATGGAACTACCATTGCTACTTGCCAAGTTCATTTGCACCATCCAGGTGATAGTTTAAAATGTGGGAAGTATTTCTGCAGCATTCTGTATATATATATATATATATATATATATATATATATATATGGTTTGGTTTGGTTTCTTTGTTTAATGGCGTATTAACTTTTGTTCATTATTTAATCCTTGTAGAAGAACAGTAGTGGTATTATTTAACCCATAGCTAGGGATTTAAGAGTGTTCATATACAAGGGTATAAGTCTGAAAGTGAATGTAATTGCATGACAAATTTGAACTCACTCACTACAATATCACAGTCCAGCAAGCTAGCCTCTACACCATGGGCTAAACATGGTTTTACTGCAATGAGTCGGAGTTAAAAAGACAATCCATGGTGTGGAAACACACTGAGTCTTTGGTAATTCACCAGATTCTCTGGCTTATATATATTTTGGTTTCATTATTTAATGGCATACCAGCTCATTGTTCTCATTGGTCTAATGGCATACCAGCTCATTGGTCTAATGTTCACCAATGGTCCAGGAGACCTGGGTTCAATCCCAAATATTATGTTATACCAAAGACTTGAAAAATGGTACTTGATACTTCCTTGCTTAACACTCAGCAATATAAGGTATGTATCAAGCAATCCAGGGAAAGGAGTAGCGCCCTCCCCTACACCTCGGTGTAGTAGATATTGAAAAGGGAGCCTTCGGGTCGCCCTTGACTACGGTCGCCAACTTTACTTTACTTACTTACTTATTTAATGGCATATCAACCTTCTTGGGTTATTTAATGCCAAATAGCTATCTAACTGTACAAACATACACATATACAAATGCATTAATATCTTCATCTATCTATTTACAGTCATATATAAGTAAACATATATATATCATCATCATCATCATCATGTCGCGCTGGTAGCATGGATATCCCTGACCCTCTCTCGCCACTCCTCCCTATCGTTCATCGCATTAAGCTGGTCTTCAGGACAACATCCCGTATCCTCATATAGCTGCGGAGTGTATGTTTGTGCTGGTCGTCCTGCTTTTGCACGGCCATGTGTGGGGGTCCATAAGAGTACATCTCTTATGAGTTCGTCCCTGCTTCTCTAGCAGTGTCCTGCATGTGTGGTTCGTCTAACTTGAATAGTTTTGGTGATAGGAGGCAGGTGGCCGTACAGTTGGTGTCTTGTGGGGTGTTGCCGCCAGGACTTGTTCAAGATTGCACGCAGCATTCTTGTGTAATTGCCGTCTAGCTTCTTCTCCAGCCATTTTGTTAGCGTCGAAGTAGTGCACCCGTATAGCAGTATCGATGTGACCACTGCCTGGAAGAAACTGCGTTTCATTTTATCGGTTAATTGCATTCCTTTTCAATCCAGTGGTGAATATTAATCACATCTGTCAAGCATTAAAAACAGATAGATCGATAGATAGATAGATAGATAGATAGATATGAAAAAAAATAAATACAAACAGACGAGATAGATAGATATAAATTGATAGATTGATAGATATGAACAAGATAGAAAGATAGTTAGATAGATAGATAGATAGTTAGATAGATAGATAGATAGATAGATAGATAGATAGATAGATCAAGGAACAGTTTGAAATAGATAGATACATGCGTTAATATATATAAACATGCTTGTACGCACACATACATATATACATAGGTACATCATCCTTGGGAAAAAAGATGGCATGTTTTGCTATTGGGATAGCAACATCAGAATAAATTCATAATTCCACAAAAACCAAATCCACACATGATTAGGGAGAGGAGCCTGCAATTTTAAAAAAGTCTTGTATCTTTGATTCTCCTTATTTTCCTTTTATTTTGACGTTTATATCTTTTAGTATCCCATATTCTTTGAATATTAATTTAGCAAGGAAAGGGGATATTTTATAAAACTGATAATAATCTAATGATTTGAACAATTTTTGTTCCAAGGATATCAGATTTTAACAGCATGTTAAACAACTCAAAATTCTGTTTAATGTTTAAATGTCTTTTCTTTTCAAGCGGATAGAATTTCTATACTGGAAAAAAAAAACCCCATAAAACATTAAAGGTGGTAGTCTAAGTTGTTCTTACACATACTGTTAAAATTTGAGGCTATTTGAATGAGATTGGATCAAATTATAAAATTAAGAAAGTGTATCATTTTTTTCTGAAACACCCTGTATATTGACAATGTTACCTATAAATACATTAATTGTAGAATATATACACGAACTAATTTTGAAGATAGATATAGAACATTTTTTCTTTCTAAAGGTGTATTGACCCCAGCAATTACAGTTTCATCTGTGTCAATACAAGTCAGATTCAGCAATAGCCTTTGTATGACATCATTTTGTAAAAGAATAATTAACTGTACCATGAATGGATGTGGATTTTTAAAACTGAAAGAACTTTTAAAGTCTCTGGTACAAATTTCTCAAGCAAGATACTTAGTCAGTCTTATGGGAATTTGGTTACTTAATTTCTGTGTATAAATATGGAATTTAAACCCTCACTCTGTCTTTTATTCACAAGTGTGACAGATGTTGTAGTTGGTAGCTATTTGATAATTCACCTGTAGTCTCCTTTCTTGATTTTGTGAATGGGTTTTAATTCCAGCTATGTATTGACAGATCCTTTCGCAAGTTAGCTCTTTGCAATCATCTTTCAATATTTTTTTTTTTTTTTCATCATACAACGTGTGAAAGCACGTGCGATACCCTAGCCTCATCAGCCGCCAACCAGGGTGATAACACAGTTTCAGTAGCTCAAGGCGGTACTGCCACTCCTGGCGCTACCGAACAGCACATACACAACATCCTCATCATCATCATCATGTCATGCTGCTAGCAGGGTTATCCCTGACCCTCTCTCGCCACTTTTCCCTATCACTTATCGCCTCTGGCAGGTCTTCAGGGCTACATCCCGTATCCTCACATAGCTGCTGTATGTATGTTCTAGCTGGTTGTCCTGCTTTTGCTCGGCCATATGTGAGGGTCCATAAGAGTACATCACTTATGAGCTCATCTCTGCTTATCCAGCAGTGTCCTGCATGTCTGGTTCATCTAACTTGGATAGTTTTCGTGATGGGAGGCATGTAACCTTATTTATCATTAAGCAAGAATTTCATCCTATCCAGCCCCCTACCCTGGTTCAAAAAGCAAATTTAAAAAATAAGTTAATACCATCTTTCCAAGTCTGAAAAATGATGAAATTAAATTAAGCTCTATGGACATTACTGGGAACTGTCCAGTGTGAATTTTTGTGTAAGGAGTGAGTAATTACACCAGTTACTCAGGATAATATTACAAATAAAACAGAGAGAGGAAAGGAGTTGGAAGAAGAAGGAGATAAAAAGGAAATAATGGGAAAGAAGGTAAAAGCTGTTTTTTGTGAGCTAGACTTGTTTTTATGAAGGAGGAGGGGGATCATTATCTGATAGATTAATATATTTTAGAATGAGTTTTCTAATCAAATTAAAAACAATTTTTTTAAAAGTTTGATCTTGGAAGACCATTTGAAAAATAAAGGATATGCCAAAAGAGGCATAACAATTAAATTAAAAAATTAGATATTTATTTAAAAAATTTTATAACTCCTACCTATGAGTTTTCAAAGATATCTGAGAACTTTGTTTTCCAAATGCCATGCCCAGTGTAAACTTGACAGTAAACCATTGTAGAAAAGTGATAAAAACAAATGAAACAATGTTTAAATACAAATATTTATCCTGAATCTAAATAAAAGTGACTTTACATTAATTAGTTTTTATAATGATCATCTTAAAACTTGTATGTTGTATATGAAGGTAAATAATTTATAGATTTTCAAGAGAAAATAATTTGCATCAGTTTGAAATAAAAACAACATCTTTCTAAACCCAAATGCAGTCAAAGGAAAATATTTTCTGCAATTTTAAGGAGTTTATTTTCTGTTTAATTTTTGATGATTTTCCTAAATTCATTCCAATTTTCCAATTCCTAATCCCACAAGGATTTCTTCTGTTCCCACTCCAGGATTTCAATTGTGTGTATATATATATATATATATATATATATATATATATATATATATATATATATATATAGCATAGTATAGTGTGTATATACATATATATATATATATATATATATATGTGTGTGTGTGTGTGTGTGTGTGTGTGTGTATTAACTTAAATATATTTCCATATTCCTCAAACATGGATTAAATCCCATTTCCTTTGCCTTTCTTTTTCTCTTTTGTCACAATCTTCACTCACCTATTCTCTCCTATTTCTTTTCACTTTCTTAACTCAGTTTTCTCGATCTCTCTTTTTCATTAATTCCACTTTCTTCACTTTTCCATCTCTTTTTATCTTCTTCACTCTCTACCTTTTCCCTTGGCCTCTTTTCCATACCCATTTTTTTAAAACACCTTCTTTCCTTTCTACATCCTTTTTCTGTTTCTCTCACTTTTCTTGCTCTCTCTTTTTCTCTCTTTCTCCCTTTCATCCTTTTCTCCCTCTCATTGTTTTTTATCACTCACTGCTGTACTTTCTTTCATTCAGTCCTCTTTTTACATACTTCCACTTTATCTTCTTTGCAGCCTCTTCCTATCTTTCCTCTTTTCTTCCCATCTTTCATTAACTTCTTCCTTATCTCTTTTTCTTCCTTACTCTGCTCTCTATCCTAGTTCTATTACTATCTCTCTGTCTAATTCAATTATTCACTTGCTCTCTCTTTCCACGAATGCATTCTTCTCCCTCTCTTTCTCCCCCACTATTTATCTTTTTCTTTCTCTTTTTTCATCATTCTTCTTTCTTTTCTATTTTATTTCCAAACTCCCATCCGAATCTTTATCATGCCTTTTTCCACTACCTTCTTTCTCATCTCCATTTCTAACTTACCTTACTCCTTACTAACTCTTTCTTTTTTTAAAATCTGGTCTCTTTTTTTACTTATTCTCTTTTTTTCTATTTTCTCCATCACTAATTATCTCACTCTTTTTCTTTGCTTTCTTCACTGTCTTTTATCTATAACTGTCCTTACTCTTTTATTCTCCAACTACTTTCTTTCTTTCTCTCTCTCTCTCTCTTTCTCTCTATTTATCTATCTATCAATCTATCAATTCATAATTTCCTTAGACTGTTCACATCTATCTATCTATCTATCTATCTATCTATCTATCTATCTATCTATCTATCTATCTATCTATCTATCTATCTATTGCCTTTCGTTTACTTTTCCCTCCTCATGTAATAACAGTTTCTATTTTGGTAAATATTAAGTCATGATTTTCAGTCTCCTTGAGTAAAATCATTTTTTTTTGTCAATAACAACAAAATAAAATGAACAACTTTAATCTCCTTCAGGATAAAATTATCTTCAACAGAAATTCGGATGAGATATAAAATGATTTTTTAATCAATCTCCATTGATCCTGAAAATGTAAAGAGAAATAAAATTATTTGTATTTATTCCTTAATGCTGCTCACAAAATTTACAGCAGAATTTTAGCTTTATCTTCCTTTCTGATTAATTCTTGTTATTTACAGATGGGAAAAATCACTCCTCATAACTAACTGATATATCCCAGAAATAACAGGTGAAAGTAGCTGTTATTTACTAAGTGTTGCTTAGTCTGGCATACAACTCAGGTTGCTTATAGTACCTGGTGTTAAAAGTGGTCATTTACTTGTAAAATGGTCACACTACTATTTAACAAAAGGTTAACTTTAATCTGTTTGGAAGAGATGCTTTAAATATAATTTCTTTTCTGGTGTGGGTTTTGAAACAGTCATTTCAAGTGGAGGATGAAACCATTTCAAAATTTAAGCATTTCTTTTTAATCTTCCCAGACCTCATTCTGGTAAGCATGCTACCTTTATGGTAACCATGGATATGAAACTAAACAATCTGATGGTGAGGTTCCAGTAATGCAGGAGCTTTGGGGAATGCAGGGTTCCCCTTTATTGACATTGCACCCAGGTCCACTCTGGCCTGGAGTGGAAGCACCTGATAGGGTCCTATCTATGGGTCAAATGGAACTAAACTGCATACTTATGCTAAACTGAATTGTTTGAAGTAGAACTGTTTTGACGAAACTATACTTATACTAAACTGAATTGTTTGAATTAGAACTGTTTGACCAAAGGGAATAGCTTGAAATAGAAGTGTTTTTAACGATTAAACTGTGTATTTATGCTAAACTGAATTGTTTGAAATAGAACTGTTTATTTATCAGCATCTATCTATCTATCTATCTATCTATGAGCCTATAGCTTCTTACTTTACAAACCCTTATTTCTCCCTGTTTTATTAACATTACCTTGCGTAACATCATGGACCTCATTCTGTAAATAAAAGCCTCTCATTGTCTTACCTAGCTTTCTTCAAGTGTGACCCTTGACCTGTACCTGATGACAGCATGTTCTTGCATAACAATATTTTTGCTGGTTTCTTCTCCAGTGATGAAGATGGTAAAAATTAGTTATTATCATTATGATCTGACTCAATTTGTTATTTGTTCATTTATTGAGAACCTTAAAAAAAGGAAAAAATAAAAAAAAGACCAGTTGGCCCTTACAAATGGAAGTTTGAGATTTGTGTTCTTTTAATACATTTCAGAATTTATTAGCAGACTCAGTCATAAATAGAGAAAAATGTGCATAAACCATTAACTTGAATAGTAATGGGATTTTCATAAAGAAACAGCAGTTAATTTATTTGCAAAAATGTATGCTGGCCATCATATTTGTTATAAAGGATGACTGGAAAATAATTTTAACAGTGAATTAATAGATTTTACATCCTCTAAAGAAGTTAAGAACTTGTTAAAAAAACGAAACAAAAATGAAATTACATAAATCTTAATTTAGGAGTGGGGGTGCCTATTCTAAAAATAAAAATAAAAAAACGAAGGAGTTTTGTTGGAAGAATCTGTGGTACGTAGTACACCATTCTTCTCATTCATGTTATACATAATTTTGACTATCATTTTTGTTTTATTGAGTGATTAATTTAAACATGTCAATTCATCAAGGATTATTTCCTGCATAGAGGTTAGAGAATCACAGTTATTGTATGTTCATGTTTAAAATTTGTGTAGTTGTTTCGAAAGAGGTTTTATTTTTACACAGCCCAAACAAATATGACAAATTTTTAAACAGGTCTACCTAACCCATAGATGGTATCCTTACAGGCACTACCACTCTGGATCTGAGTGGACCTAGGAGTAATGTCAATCATTTTTACTAACCCCTCCGCTCGGGAAGGATATGACACAAAGTCAATTTTTAAGCGGAGTTTAACAGGTTTTAATTCAGAGTTTTCCTTCTCCTAGACTAGTTGCCTCACCAAGGCTGAAGAACCTAGTCTGCCCTACTATTTACCCATAGCTGGAGGGAGAATAATTGGATTCATACCTTTCCCAAATGCTAGGTGAAATGCAATCAGTCAGGTCCAGGATTTGAACTCGTGTCACTGTGTCCACATCCTGCGACGATAACCATTACACCACGGGCACCTCCTAGGAGTAATGTCAATGGAGGATTACTCCATACTCCACAGATCTCACCATCAGATACAGTTTAGTGCCATGACCAGGACATCCCTTTGTATTGTTTTTGTCGGGGTAAGTCTTACTCCTTTGAGGAGGAATACAATCAGTGTATTCTAAGCCTCACCAACAGGGTGGCATATGCTTATGAATACATCCATGCGTGAACTACATAAAGCGCAAGGTAACCTTTGCTCACTTGCATCTTTTCAGGTAAAGTCAAGGCCCCTTTTGTGTTTAATTGAGATAAAATGTTTTCCGGTATTTTAACACCACAATCTCTGTCATGCCTAGTTTTATGATTTCAGTATTCTTGTGTATCAATCTAAATATATTTTAGATATTGCTATGAATACCTCTGCATTGCCAAAAATGTTTTATTTGAATGGAACCACTGCTGTGTTTTCCGTAAGATTATATATTTCCGCACAAATATGTTTTGTAATGTAATCATGACTTTCAAAGGCAACAAATGTATTTTCTTATTTTAGTTTATAAACACATGTACGTTATTATGTAAAAGACACAAACATATTCTTTAAAAAGGATGACTATGCCCTTAGAAAACAATACCCTTTACAGAACAAAACCTGATCTATTATTAAAATAGATTTACATCTTTCCAAAATACGCACATTAAAATCAAAGTAATTCCCTTCTTTTGATTTTAAAGCAGGCAAAAGCCAGGATTACAAATATTTATTTTCATAACCACATATGATTTCGAACGATTAAATAGGTTGAAAGTGTGAAAATACCTCGAGCTGCTGTATAAGGGACGTAACTTTCCAATTTTTAATTATCTCCCTTGCAAACACGGTTCTTATCTCTATAAGTGAATTTAAACTTATCTTTGGAGAAGCCTTAATACAGTTTGAAAGAAAACACTGACAGTTGGTTAAATCCGCTGTTTACTTTATTTTCTTTTTAATTACAAATGAAATCAGGTTTCACAAAAATAATTCCTGCTACAGAAAGCCAGCTTAACTTTTAGCCATTTGATTAAAATACTATGGTTTTAACTATTTGTAAATTTTATGTAGAGTCTCTAAATTATGATAAAAACTATATAAGATTTATTAAGTAGAAATGAATTTTTAAAAAATGTTTGCCTCATCTTGATATTAGCATGATATTTTGACAGATTGTGACTTATCTAGATTATATCAACAAGTAAAATCTAAATCAAAATTGGCAAAAAATTCAACAAATCAATCCAAAATCAATTTTCTAAAGAAGTTTTGAACACTGTGTGTTTGTGTGTTTGTATATATATATATATATATATATATATATATATATATATATATATATATATATTTACACAAGTTATGATAGCTTTGACACTGGTGGTTGGTGATTCTCAGTTTCTCACCAATGCAAATCAAGAATACATACACACCTATCTCACCTACCTCACATACACACACCTGGAATAAGACTTGATCATAAAATCAAGAAACTGAAAGTAACTAGGAGCCATTGATTCTGTGCCTGTGTTATCCTACTTTAGATCTACATATGCACTATCACCAATATTGAGCACTTTTTATTTATTAACATAGCAAATTATACTATATATATATATATATATGAGTATACATCATTGCCTTTAAATAAGAACACTGTCTAACAATTTTTTATTGAAAGTTATTTTTTTCTAAACCAAAGATACCAGAATGATATTATTTCAATGGTAATGATATATAATGAAAGTGGATATTATTAGGCATTATTATTACCACATTCTTTGTTAATATTGGAGTTTTTGCTCTATGATATTTTTGTTTTGAATACTTTTACTTTCTACTGTTGTAGTTTTGGTTTTTAATTGAATGATAATTAAAATACTAATTTCAAAATAATATATATATATATATATATATATATATATATATATAGTTTAATCTGATGATTGGGTTTTCTATTTATAAGAAAATATGAAAGTATTAATTATGAAATAAGACTATGAAGGTGAGATTTAAACTCTTTTGAGATTCTGTACTGCTCAGCTGGCCACCATTTGAGCACTTTAGATTTATCAAACATTTTTTCAACAATTGTTTGTTCTTGATAGGTCATTATTGTATCCTTATGGCAATCATATTTGATGGTTGCATGGTTGGTTGATTGGTTATGTTTTACAGCTTATCAAGCTTTGCAGGTTATTTAATACCAAATCCTATATCTATATCTACATATATACATTGTATATTTTACAAATCATCTGTATATATATATATATATATATATATATGGTTTTTAAAGAAATAGTTTGTTGGCAACAATTTTTAAATGAGACAGAGCTCATTTGTTTGCACATAGTTAAATGATTTCAAGTGTAACCCTAAAGGGTTAGAGACCAGTCAGAAAAATTTTATTAACCAGAGGAAAGAGAAACTGATTTGGATTTTGTAAAAATAGAGTAGTATATTACAAATGTGTGAAGTTGGAATGAAGTTTTGAAATGAAGTGTAGATAAAAATTGTATTATTTCGATGAGAAGGAATTTGATGAAAATGAATGTTTGATGAGAACAGAAAGGCAGATATTGTGTTATTGTTTAAACTAAAGCAGAAGATAGGTGAATTGCTTTGACAGATCACTGTGATCGGGAACTGTTTGAAGTGAAAGAGTGAATACAGCTCAATGCCCAGACCTGTCAATCATCAAAAGTGACCCAGTATGAAGTCTAAAATTAGTATAATCTAATTCCTCAATTCAAATATGTAAGTTTTATTTATAATGCATGTCAGCAAGAATTTATTGAAATCTAAATTTGGAGAAAATTGATGTTTTTTTCATTTTGCCCCTCACCACTCCTCAGATGAAGATATACATAAAAAGACAGGGTTTATCTCTCGCTGATATAGACCAGCCAGACTGGACAGAAGGCAGCTACTAGATTTCACACATTCTGGGCTCTGACCTTGAGCGGAGAGGCAAATAAAAACCATATTACATGTTGTTTGGACATGATGCAGTCTTACTGCTAGACAACCTAATAAAGAAGTGAAGTGAAACCAAGATGATATGATATTTCAGAGAGACAGAGAGAGAGAGGTAAATCAGCAAGAGACAGAGAAAGAGTGAGAGAGCAGCATGTGAATTGGTGAGGAGATTCCCAGTTTTGACCTTGCACCAGACTGCCCTGAGTATAAAAAGCAAAGAAAGCTGACCATAATACAACACTAAGAAAAAACAAAGAAGCTTCATGTAATGTGAAGTAGTACCAAAGATTGAGGGAGGCAAATATAACTGCCATTTTAGATAGCCTTGTACCATACTATAGCAGCAAGAACAGAAAAGCTAAAACTTATATGATGAATTGATTGACTGTTAATTCATGAACTGGTCTCTTAGTAAAACTTATCACCTCTGGGATGGGTGAATATATATATCATTTTCAAAAGACATTTTTTCATACTAGATATTGTTATTTGTTCTAATGAGTAGAGTGTTCACCAATGGTCCGGGAGGCCAGGGTTCAATCCTAGGTCAAGTCATACCAAAGACTCAAAAAATGGTACTTGATGCCATCTAGCTTAGCACTCAGCACTATGAGGTGAGGATTAAGGGTAAAGTAGAGCAATCCTGGGAATAGAGTAGCACCCTCCCCTAGGCCACAGTGTAGTAGCTATTGAAAAGGGAGCCTTCGAGTCACCCTCAACTAAGATCGCTAACTTTATTTTCTATTGTTATTTTTGCCAGCCGTGTTTTGTTCTCTGTGTTTTGGCATTGACTTTTTTTGCTCATACATCTACTCATCGACAGGCAACTCTAATTAGCAATTAATCTGTTGTCTGGATAAAAAAAAAACACAACATGGGCAGATAGCAGATTAGCCATGTCATCCTAAGACTAAGCTGACCCACTGATCAGTCAGCGGATTTGAAATAGAATCACTCCCTTGTTTGATGAAGACAGCTGTACCATTACACAAGTATTGCCATCTCGCACTAATAGCTTCATCTGCAAACAGTTAAATGATTTCAAGTATTGCCATCTCACACAAGTAGTTTTACTTGCACACAGTTAAATGGTTTCAAGTCTTGCTATCAAGCACTAGCAGTTTTACTTGCACACAGTTAAATGGTTTCAAATCTTGCTATCTAGCACTAATAGTTTTACTTGCACACAGTTAGTTTCAAGTCTTGTTATCTATTAATAGCACTAATAGTGTTACTTGCACACAGTTAAATGGTTTGAAGTCTTGCTATCTAGCATTAGTAGTTTTACTTGCACACAGTTAAATTGTTTGAAGTCATGCTATCTAGCACTAATAGTTTTATTTGCACACAGTTAAATGGTTTCAAATCTTGCTATCTAGCTCTAATAGTTTTACTTGCACACAGTTGATTGGTTTGAAGTCATGCTATTTAACACTTGTAATTCTATTCAACGTTATTTGCTTGCACAGTTTCAAGTGTTGCTTTGTAAGATGAATAATTCAGTTTAAAAGACATTTGTTTGCATATACTTAAATAGTTTCAAGTATAGACAATGAGTAGATATTTCTATTTTACCTGCTAATGGGACCCTAACAGGTACTACCCTTCCAGGTCAGCGTGAACTTGGGAGTAATTGCAATGAAAAGGTACTCCACATTCCTCAAAGTTTTGGAACAAGAGCCTCACCATCAGATGCGGTATAGTGTTATATCTAGGCCATTCAGTGGTGGTAGGGGTGTCTTACTTCTCTGCAGAGATAGATTAAGCTTATTCTACAGTCCTAGCTGACTTGGTTTAACCCTATTTAAAATGTATGGCAGGATCTTTTCTCAAGAAACGTTTTATAAGAAGGATGTTCAGCGGGTATAGCTTGCGAGGAGCCTGTAAATTTTTGACAGTCTTCTCTCTAAAACGAAAAAGTTCTTTCTATTCATTAATTATAATTTGTATGAAATATATTCTTACCTCTTCACATGGACAAGCAAAGGCAGGATGACCAGCAAGAACCTATATACAAGAGCTCTGTGCCGATACAGGTTGTAGCCTTGAAGACCTACTGGGCATGATGGACGATATAGACAGGTGGCAAGAGAGGGTCAGGGTGATCCGTACTGGCGGCGCGACATGATGATGATGATGAAGATGATGCAGTCAGTCTGGTACACTGGGAATTATGCATTTATGAAACCTTACCAGAACTCAGATTCAGAGTTATCAAGTTAAAAAATGTTTCCATAATTATATACCCAAAAGATGTCAACTTTGTCTTTATTTTAACCTACACACATTTTTCTGCAAAGAAGTAAAAAAAAATGTAACTTCAAAATTTAATGTTGTATGATCATCTTTATGTATTTACCCAATGCTTCCACTACAAGCAGGATATGTGACATAAGGTCAATTATTTGGCAGTGTACTGCTGGCTTGAATTCAGAGTTTCCCTTTTCCAAAACAGGTTGCCTGGATGAGGTGAAAGAATTCTGTATAACCTATTATTTCGCCATAATGGGGGAGAAGATATATATTCATGTCTTTTCCCAGGGTTTAGTGTTAAGTGAAACACAAATAGCCTCATCCAGGTTTTGAAATCTGGTCACTGATTCTGTTTTCTGTAATGATAACCATTGCACTAAGAGTTCCTCCACATTACTATGTTTATCTGAAAATAAAAAAAAGGACTCAGTTCTGGATTAAAGATCAATTTGGGCCTTAAATTCTTAATTTTTACCAATGCCTTTTCCTATATTGGCCTGAAAATAGTCATCATCTGCCTTGTAAAATTTTGATTGGAGAACATTTTACAAAGAGATAAATTAGGGAAACTGTTTATGGGTATTTAATATCATAAGGTAAAAGAAAGTTTATGAAAATTATTGTATATTTTTTTAATTATTTACATCATAGATAATGCAAATCTTATCAGTGATAATAGAAGACAGACACACCTGCAGATGTCTTTTCTGTATATGTCTTCTGTGCTAATGACTTCTCTTCAGAAAAAAATCACTTCATAGGCATTTGAAAATGTTTGTTTACACTTTTCATTCCTCATATTATTAATATTATCCTGTGTGCATTTTTTGAAAAATAAAAAAGAAACCTGTTTTGAAAAGTATTGTTTTAGATTAGTTAATTCTCGATAAGATGTAAATATAAAAGTAAAGTTGGTGACCGTTGTCGAGGGTGACCAGAAAGCTCCCTTTTCAATAGCTACTACACCGAGGTGTTGGGTAGGGTGCTACTCCTTTCCCTGGATTGCTCCACTTTACCCTTGATATCTACCTTATATTGCAGAGTGTTAAGCTAGGAGGTATCAAGTACCATTTTTAAAGTCTTTGGTATGATGCAACCTGGTATTGAACCCAGGTCTCCCAGACTATTGGCAAACACTCAACCTACTGTATTTACCTAACCCTTCCACCACAGGCAGGATGTGACGAAAGGTCCTTTTTTAGGCAGAGTACAGCTGATTTGAATTCAGGAATTTCTTTTTCCTAAACAGATTGGCTAACCAAGGCTAAAGAACTCAGTCTGCCCTGCTTTTTATCCATAGCTGGGAGAAGTAGAGATTGATTCATGCCTTTTCAAAGGGTATCAGAGTGAAATGAAACACAAATAGCCTTATGGAAAATCAACAAAAAAGTGTTCATTTTTGAGTAGAAATAGGCTCAAGAAGCTGTCATTTTTGTGTCTGTATTTTTGCATTTTTTCACCAATCAGCACTTATGTGCTCTTTTTAAAATTTCTTTGAGATTTCACTGACATCAATATTTAACTTTCCACACAAAATTTGAAGGATCAAAACCCTAGATAATTCAAAAAATCTTTTCCCTTCTTAATTGTTTTAAATACATTTTTTAACTGATAAGAACCATAGATAAATCATTAACTTTTTTATTTAATTTTGAGCTGACCTCAATCTAATAAATTAATGATGAAATCGATAAATCTTCATTAGATTTAAAGATTCATCCTGCAAATCTGCACAAAACTTTCCATTTCATTTGGGTGAAAATCTAACATTCTGTTCCTTCAAGTATGCATTTAATTTTAACCTAGCTTAATTATTTTTAATTGAACGGAAATATTTTGCTCATAGTACCATTATAAACTTCATCTGCAGATAATTTTTCAGCTGCATTTACTTACATATCTACTCAGACTTAGAAAATGAAAACTGCAACATTGAATGCAGAAACTTTTATTACTTACAGTGTAAATATTGGAGAATATCTACACTCTTAGTAATATCATCTCATCTTACAAGAAAAGACTTTGGAACTTTTGCTTTTCAACAAACTTTTTACTCAGGGTAAAGAAATAAAATTTATTTAATGGGTAGATCATTGTTTTATTCAGTCATTGACATACTTATTTCACTACAGCCTCATCAAGGATTTGAACTCTTATTGCTGATTCCATTTCCAACAATGATAACCATTATACTAAGCACACCTCCAAATCAATGTATATATAAACCGGTGTTAGAATTTATAAACTTGTCTTAGAATAATACAAAATAAAACCATTTGGTCCATATTCCTTTTTTCTATAATCACTGTAATTGATTGATTGATTTTAATCATATCTCAACCTGTGTAGTGTTATGTTTTGCCTAGAGGTAAGAGAACTGCATTCTTTGTATATTAATATTGACATTTTTTGTACAGTGTTTCTTAAGAGGTTTTGTGATACCAAATATTCCTATCTAAAACAAATAATTAGTACAAAGTTGTATGGTTTCAAGTATTTTTATCTAACACAAATGATTATATGCTTTCAAGTAATTCTTTCAACTTAATGATAGTAATTTTTTTGCACAGAGTAATTTACTTTTAACTAATGATTAACAATCCTTAGTAAGTGTTTATATTTCAAGTAACGACCCTTAATACAAATAATTTTCCTTACAAATATTCCCATCAAATATCAATAATTTTTACAAAGGCCTATTCGACCCATAGCAATGGCAATGAACTCCACCCTTTCCAGATTTTAAGAACTAAAGCCTCACCATCAGATATAGTTTAGTGTCATACTCATGACACCTCATTGTGGGTAGAGAAGTCTTACCTGTCTGCAGGGGATGCCGCCTTTTTGACAGGGTGGAATGCTGTAATGTTTGACTGTGTAATATTTCATAAAGCAATTGGTAAGACACATAGGCAAAAATTGTCCTTTTCCCTCCTTACAATTTCTACATTCCAGCCTTGTTTGTTTCTGACTTGAAAGGTATTGGCTTTGATTGTACACATTACTGTTATGTTTGTAATTGGTTTGGTTTAGTTGGGTTTTATGGCATACCAACCATTGCAGTTTATTTTATGTCAAATCCTGTTTACACATATATTAAACATATGATCTGTAAACATATTTTGTTGATAACATTTTTAAATGAGCCTAATATCATTTTATTTGCACGCTGTTCAATTGTTTCAAGTATGGGTATAAAACTGTCAGAATTTAACATCAGACATTTGTTTGCACACAGAGTATATTCTATTTGACCCATAGATAGGACCCAATAAGATGCTACCGCTCCGGGTCAGAGTGGAACTAGGCGTAATGGCAATGAAGAGGTATTCCACATTCCCCAAAGCTCCTAAGTAGGATCCTTGCTATCAGATGGTTTAATGTCATATCAGGATACTCATTGGTGGGGGGATCTTACCCCTCTGCAAAGATGCAGTAGGTGTATTCTACAGCCCCAGCTGACTAGGTTGGTTTGTAATTGGGAATTCGACACACAGGATAGGAAACTTTCTTCAGATGATCTTCCATATCTAAATTTTTTAAAGAAAAACATAGACCAATAAATAAAAGAAATGAAATTTAACTATATCTGTATGACACTAAGATTTTGACAAGAGACACACATGTGAATGAAAGGGTTAACCCTTTCATAGGCAGAGCTGTAATTTTTTTTGAAACTCAGTGTAAGGCATTTTCCAATTGGCTGCTCATTGACTAATTCATGTATAGAAATCTTGCTTAGAGGTCCCACTGTGATGTAGGACTGTGTAAAGGTTTTTTTTGTAAAATATCAAAATTAAAAGTGTGTGCTTTGTGTTCGTGCCATTGTACTATGACAAACAGTTATTGATCAAATTATGATGTTTTGTGGGGTTTTTATTTATCATTAATTGACATGTTTGAACATACTCTCTATTTTGCAAATTTTCTGAAAATAATTTGCCCACTCTGAAAGGATTAAAAAAGTTATCAGCCTGCAAAACAGTTAATACTATAGCATGACACAAGTCTAAGAACGGTACTTACCATCAATGACTTTATCAGTATATCAAGCACTAACAGATGAGGTCAAACAGTGGACATCAAACTGACTAACCCCAAAAAACTGAACTGATATTTCTTTATTCTCTCCAGAAGTTGAGATATTATTGCATCTTAGAAGCCATTGTTTGTAAGAATCTTTGTTCCAGTATTCTCAGACAAGATGGATATGCACTCAGTCTTCTAAAGGAAAATGCTTCACAATAAAGCACTGGAACAGTCTTTTCATGTGTGAATGTATGTGTATGTGTGTGTATATTTGTGGAATGTTCTGTGATAAGATTGATGATTATCTTCTTATGATGGATTATCAACCCCTATAAGGGTCCCTAAGCTGAGATATAATTCTATTTAATTGAATAAAGTCACACAATTCTAAAGTCTGATATGTCTGGCACCTGATTTTGAAAACAAAATAGTATTTGTAATTTTCCAGATAAATATGCAAAAACACTGAAATATTGGTTTGATTTTGTTTCTTTTTCTGATGGCATATAAACCTTTGTAGGTCATTTCATGCAAAAACGATCTACATAAAAATACAATTCTGGCACTATTTAACTCATAGTAGTCGGGGATAAGGACGTTCCAATCTTTCCCGATAGTATTAGTCATGTGACTGGAGTTCAAAATCCCTTACTACAAGTTCACAGTCCAGCTCTTTAGTTATTATGGTTCAGAGACTTTCCCTATTGAAATATTACTGAAATTATTCACGTGTATACTCAATAAAACCCTGTTTGTAAGCTCAAACCATTTCAATCTTATACCAGATTCTGCCTGTGGACATTGTTTGGGGCAACATAGCATCTCCAGGAAAAAAAGGGTTAAAAAATTCATAGGAGGGAGATGAAAAATATTTTGTTGTAAAAAACAAAGGGAGCTAATAACTCCATGTTAGGCTATAAACTAATTTCTGTTTTCCTGTAAATCCAAATTTATCCGTTTCTCATTTTGGGATATTTTGTAGCTGAAAACTTGCTCTATACAACCTTCAGACATAATCTTGTTGCACATTTAATCAAAATATTTTTGTACATCTGATCTCTTTTATTGAACACTCAATCTATTTTTTTACACTCAACAAATTTTGTGTCCATTCAAAACATTTGTGTACATTCAAACCATTTATTTGTACAATCAACCCATTTTTGTACACTCCGATCATTTTTTGTACATTTAAACTATTTCTTTCTACATTTAACCCATTTTTTTGTGCACTCAACCAATTTCTGTACACTCAAAATATTTCTTTATACACACAAAATATTACTTTGTACTCTCAAACCATTTCTTTATATAAGCAAAACATTTCTTTGTTCACTCAGACTATTTCTTTGTATACTTAACCCATTTTTGTATACTCAAAGCTTTTCTTTAAAAATTCAAGCCATTTGTGTACACTCAGACTAATTCTTTTGTATATCAACCTTTTTTTTGTACACTCAACCAAGGTTTGTATACTCAATGCATTTTCAATTACAAAAATTGTCTCTTTCTGCACTCAAACCATTTTTGTACACAACAAACTATTTCTTTATACCCTAAACCCATTTTTGTAAACTCAAACTGTTCATCCAATCCATTTCTGTTTGCTAAGACTATTTCTCTGAACACTCAAACTACTTCTTCATACTCTGAAACAATTTTTGCACACTCAGATCATTGCTTTGGACATTCAAACTAGTTCTTTATACATACAATCTATTTCTTTGTATACTCAAACTCTTTTACTATGCTCAAACTACTTCATTGTGAAGTCAACCTATTTTTGTACACTCAGACTATGTCATAAATACTCAAATCCTTTCCTCGTACACATAAACTTTTTCTGTGTACAATCAGCTCATTTTTTACACTCAACCTATTTTTGTGCACTCAAACTAGTTCTTGATACATTCAACCCAATTTTGTTCACTCAGATCATTTTTGGTACTCTCAACTTATTTCTTCATATAATCATATGATTTTTGTACATTCAGACCATTTCTTTGTACGCTTAAACCTTTTGTTTGTACACAGAAATTATTTCTTGGTGCAATCAACTCATTTTTAACACTCAAACTATTTTGTACATTAAAACTTTTTCTTTGCATATTTAATTCATTTTTGTACACACAGGCCATTTCTTTATGCAATCAAACAATTTCTTTATAAACACAAACTGTTTCTTTGTACACAGGACTAATTGTCAATGCAAACTATTTTTATGTATGCTCAACATATGTGGTGCCTTCAATAGGTTTCCAGACTTTTTTGTACAGGCATTTAAAATTGTCGTAGACTCTTGAAAATTCAATATGTTATTGCTATACATTTTATGAGATGACTGACCAATTTTTACAATTTCAGGTTCAAATGAACAGCTACAGCAGGAATTGGAATACACCCTACTAAAGCCTGATTGTCACAGCTGGTGAAGTTCAAAAATGCAATCTGGACATGAGGACACTTTAGAAGAATGATATGCAATAAAATTCTATTTTAAACTTGGAAAAAATGCAATGCGATAAAAGGTTGGTCTATTACTATGACCCAGAGACCAAGAGACAGAGTTCTCAGGGTAAGCATGCTGGCTCTCCCAGACCCAAGAAGACCAGACAGAGCAAATCCACCCACAAACTTTTGATGATCCCTTTTTTTGACAGCACTGGTATGATCTACATGCACTGGGTTCCCACTTGACAGAGAGTCAACAAGAAATACTATGTTGAGGTTTTAAGTGAGTTCAGGAAGAGATTCCATTGGCAGAGGCCAGCACTCTTCAAATCGAGTCAGTGGCATTTCAACCAGGACAATGCACCAGTCCACAACTCCATCCTTGTCACAGACTATTTGACCAAAATGGGTATCAACACAGTTCCTCAGCCTCCTTATAGTCCAGACCTTGCTCCCTGTGACTTTTGGTTATTCCCTAAGCTCAGAGGCTGTCGTTATGAGAGAATTGAGGAGATGAAAGAGTCTGTGATGAAGGTCATTGACATGCTCACACAAGAGGACTTTCATGGGACCTTCCAGAAGTTGTTGGAATGGTACAATAAGTGCATTGCAGCCAAAGGAGATTACTTTGAAGGGAACTTGAGTTTCATGTGTGTACTATCAATAAAAGTGCCCATATGAAAGAAGACTGGAAACTTATTTAATGATCCTTGTATTTTCGTAGCCTCATATCATTTCTTTGTCCCCTCAAAATATTCCTTAGTACACTCAATCACTTTTGGTACTCAGAAAATTTCTTTGCAATCTCAAATGATTTCTTTGTATACTCAAACTATTACTTCATTTACTCAACCCATTTCCATGCACTTAACTCTTTTTGTACACTTATAAACAAATGGTTTGAGTGCAGGAAAATTAAATGACTTTTGTGCACTTAAACCATTTGTTAATATGCTCAAATCATCTTTTTAAACAAGTAAATTTTTTCTTTGTACATTTAACCCATCTTTGTATACTCAAGCTATTTCTTTGTAAAGCCAACCCATTTTTGTGCACTGAAAATTTCTTCATTCACATAAACTATTTCTTTGTATACTCAATTTTTTTTCATTTGTGCATTGGAAGTACTTCTTTGTACACTCAAACCATTTCTTTGTATATTTAGATTATTTTTGGTACATTCAACCCATTTTTCTTCATTCAGACTATTTTTTTGAACACTCAAACTAGTTCTTTGTATACACAATCTATTTCTTTTTATACTCAACCTATTTTCGTATGCTGACACCATTTCTTTGCACACACAACATGTTTTTGAGCACTGAAACTGTTTTTTTGGTCACTCAAACCATTTCTTGTACACTCAACACGTTTTTGTATACTCAAATCATTTCTTGTACACTCAAGCCAATTTTGTATGCTTAGACCACTTCTGAGAGAAGGGAGGAGGGAGAAAGATAGAGTTCCAATTGGCAAGGACAGAGATACATCTTCCAGCAAATAAACTTGAGTTCCTATTTCTGGAGAGCCCCTCACACACACAAGAAAAGATTAACCACCATTTCTCTTCCTAAATGCAATGCTCTTCAGCTGTAGCAATTCATATTTTGAAAAAGATACGTCCATCAATTTACACAATTCATTAAATGGTCTCTAGAATCCTCATCTTTCTTATTTGTCATGAGATTTTGGTTGGTATGATCTCCAACCTTCTTCACGTATATATGACATGGAATAATCAATTATCAATGAGAATAGAATTCCTTCCATTGGCTTTTGTTCAGTAGAGTTTCAATCAATACTACTTTTATATAAAGGGATTACTAAGTGCAAGCTACAAAGATTCATTCAAGTACCACCAATGAAGAATGTGTGTATGTGTATGTATATAAGTTCTGATAGACCAAGATAATCTGATGATTGCATAGACAAGAAATTGACAGTCAATAGCCATAAGTAGGGACTACACAATTAAAGCTTACATCTACATATATTCTATCACTGATATTGAGCACCTTTTACTTATAGATATAGCAAACAATATAACTACATTCTTCTAAACATGATGTTATTATTTTATCCAGTTTCATTGTGCACTTTTCTGTTTGAAATGATAAAATCCTGGTATCTTTTGCTAAAAAGAAAATGAAATTTTTATAAAAAATTTGTTTGTGTCAATACTGCTATATGGATGCACTACTTGGACGCTGACGAAACGGTTGGAGAAGAAGCTAGATAGCAATTATACAAGAATGTTGCGAGCAATATTGAACAAGTCCTGGCAGCAACACCCCATGAGGCACCAACTATACGGTCACCTACCACCTATCATGAAAACTATACAAGCTAGACGAACCAGACATGCCGGACACTGCTGGAGAAGCAAGGACGAGATCGTAAGTGATGTACTCTTGTGGACCCTCGCATATGGCCAATCAAAAGCAGGACGACCAGCTCGAACATTCATACAGCAGCTATGTGATGATACGGGATGTAACCCTGAAGACCTGCCGGAGGCGATGAATGATAGGGAGACGTGGAGAAAGAGGGTCTGGGATATCCGTGCTAGCCACACGACATGATGATGATGAATATTCTTCGAGAAATAATAAAATCCAAGCACCTGTGGTTTAGAAGAAAATGAACTTTACATAAAAGATTGTTAGGATCATATTAATAAGTGATACTGTAATACCTAATAACATCCATTTTAGTTGTATAATGCTCTACAAGAAATAATAAAATCCTGGTATCGTTGGTCTAGAAGAAAATTTGCACTTTATAAAAGATTGTTAGGGGTATAATACCTTATATTATCCATTTTGATTGTATCTTCTTCGAAGTAGCCTGATGAAAATATTCATCCCTTAAAAGTTACAAAATAAGAACAATACTTTGTCTCAAAGATTTTGGTAGAATTAGGAAGACTTGAGAATGCATCACACATACTTGAGAGATCAAAAAACAAAAAAAAAAATACAAATGAAAATATGACAATATGTTCCAAAACTTTTGCTAATTCTAGGAAACTAACAGAAAACATCTTTTGGAATGTTATGATTACAATAACAAAGATAAGATTGATATTCTGAACAATTCCTGGAATTATAAGTATACTTCTTTTCAGAACTTACGACAAGAAATTTGTCTAGAATAAAGAATGAGTCAGGTTTCTTTTGCCAAAAGATATTCTAACAAACCAAAAGCTGAGGTGGGAAATCTTTGTGGTGTAGTGACTAGATTGTGGTGAGTTCAAACTCCAATCCTGCTATTATGCTCACTTTCAGACTAAAAAGATATGATCCCCCTTATTCCCCCAGCAATAGTTCGGTTTAGTTTGGTTTGGCTTTGTGGCATATTAACCATTGTAGGTTACTTAATGCCAAATCCATTTTTATGCATATAAAGTTCTATTTCAAGCAATTCACTTTAGCATAAGTACACTTTTTAGTTCTATTTAACCCACAGATAGGACCCTATCAGGTGTTAACACTCTGAGCAAGAGTGGACCTGGGAGTATGGCAATAAAAGGGTACTTCGCATTCCCTAAAGCTCCAGCATTACTGGAGCCTCATCATCAGATTGTTTAGTGTCATATCCAAGACACTCATTAGGAGGAGTCTTACCCCTCTGCAGAGATGCAGTCGGTGTATTCTGCACAACCAAGCACCTGTCCAAGAATAGGACACACATAAACTCCTATGGGACTTTGACATATAAACGGATTACGTAATCTCAGCCAAAAGACCAGACCTTGTAATAATCAATAAAAAAAGAGAATTTGAAAAATTGTGGACTTTGCTGTCCCAGCTGACCACTGAATAAAACTGAAACAATGTGAAAAGAAGGATAAGTACCTCGACCTTGCTAGAGAATTTAAAAAAAACTATAGAACATGAAGGTGACGATTGTGCCAATTGTGATTGGTGCTTTTGACACAGTAAGTAAAGGATTATTAAAGGGCCTGGAGGATTTGGAAGTTGGCGGATGAGTGGAGACCATCCAAATGACAGCATTATTGAAGATGGCCAGAATATTGTGAAGAGTCCTGGAAATTTGAGGAGACTTACTGTCACTCAAAATCCAGTGAAAAACCATCAGCTGGCGCTGATGTGAAAAACTCTAAAAGAGTATATAATAATAATAATAATAATAATAATAATAATAATAATAATAATAATAAGAAGAAGAAGAAGAAGAAGAAGAAGAAGAAGAAAAGACATCATATAGTGGATTTTGCAGTACCAGCAAACCACAAAATGCCAGAAGATGAAAAGCTGGACAAATACTTGGACCTTGCCAGAGAGCTGAAGAACTGTGGAACAGGAAAGAGACTATGATATCAATTGTAGTCGAGTCCCTTGAAACAGTTCTCAAGAACCTGGAAATGAGATTCCATGAACTGGGAATTAGAGGATGAATTGAAAATATACCACTACTAAAATCAGTTTGTTTATTTCAATGAGTCTAGGAAACCCAAAATGATGTGCTGTCATTCAGACTCCAGTGAAAAAAAACCCCTTAGAGCCGGTGTGAAAATCTCATAAAGAGTAAAATAATAACAATGTACTTTGCTATATCAATAAATAAAGAGTGATCAATAATAGAGAATGTAAATCTAATTTAGGATAGTGTAGTCACAGAATCAACAGTGCTTGAAGGCTATCAGTTTCTTGCCTAAACAATCATGGGACCAATCAGACTTATAATAAATATATAAGCAATGAATTTAAAGATAGTATCAAAAAATTGATTGGAAATTTAAATCTTAAAAGACTTTTAAATTGTTACTGAAAATTTGTTAATCTTGATATATAAATTTTACTGCTAGCACTTGAAATCACAAAATTAAATGCAAGTCAAATAAAAAAAAGAAAGAATTTAAATGTGCATATTTTGGGAGATAATGCCACAAGTCATAGATTATTTTAAAGATGGTTCTTCAATTTTATTAGAGGTGAGTCCAAGTAGTGAAGGGGTTAATGTGCTGGACTACAATATCATAGTAAGCAAGTTCAAACTCCTGTTTCACTGTTGTGTTCACTTTCAGACTAACATCTTTGAGAAAGGTATGAACTCTCTAATTCTTCAGTTATGGGTTAAATAGTACCACCACTGTTTTTCTACAAGGATGGCTTTGGCATTAAATAGCTCACAAAGGTTGATATGCCATTAAATAAAGAACTCAATCAAAGAAACCAGTCCATCTTAAAAACAATATTTTGATACTTTGCTAAAGACTTGGCTTCTTGTGCTTTTACCTCAATCATCAATTTGATTAATGAATGCAGTTTTAATGGTTTTTGTGTGAAGTACTCAATAATTGATTATATGACAGCTTGTTAATATCTCTGAGGAACAGTCATCTTTTGTGGACATCAAGATTGATACCAATGATAGAAAAGTAAAAAGTCTCAAATTTTCGGATTAGAATTTAGCAAATAACTACATGTCAGGCTAGAAACTTATTGATCCACCATTTATATTTTTTTCTTAGATAAAATTTATTTCATAATTCTCAAGTCTTTGTTTTTGATTTTTTTTTGTTTTTTTTTTGTTTTGAGCTCTTGAATTTGATTTGACCTGTCACATATGATAACAGTTTGTACATTGTATCCCTAGGGAACTTTTTTTTTATTTTTGGAGTCTGACTGCATCATGATTTATCTCGTCTAGTATTAATTATCTCAAGGTTATTGCAGAGTTTATTTTTTCTAAGTTTCAGCTTTTGAATTTGATATTATATTGATGTAAAAGTTTCCAACATAACATGTTATATAATGTTATATAATTTTAGAATTGGTTTGGAAGGTTTCTCAGATCTTTAATTCTTGTATAAATAGTCAACTGTAGTGTGTCATTTATATGTGTCCGAGGAAATTCATAAACGATGACAGAATGTTGGTTCAGCATAAACTTATAGAATTAAGCATTAGTCAGAGTTTAAACATTGTCTTTTGATTCTTACTCAATACAAGAAAAAATTATTTTAGGAGAAAATAGTCACTGGAAATAAACTTTTGTCTCATGTCTCTGGGTTGCAGTAGATAAGACTGATATTTTGGTGAAAAGGGTAAAAAACCTAAAACTTCTAGATCAAAATTCTGTCAATAACAATGTGATTTATTGTTCTATACATTATATCTTTTGTTATATAAAATTTAAGTTATTTAATCAGATCTAGTTATCATAACCAATTTTTGAGAGCTGACTACATCTCTGCAAAGGAGTAACATCCTCTCCTGCAATGAGTATCCTATTTATGACACTAAACCCTTTGATGGATTGTGAAGTACTCCATCATTACCATTACTTCTGGGTCCACCCTGACACAGAGTGTTCAAACTAGATAGGGTTCAATCCATGGGTCAAATAGAATTATTTGACCATTTAACTGTGTAAACAAATGAAGTTAAATTGAATTGTTAGTGTTACATAGCAATACTTGGAAACATTTACTGGAAGCAAATGAAAAAGTAAAGTTGAATAGAATTGTTAAATAGCAATATTTGAAACAATTTAACTGTATGCAAAAATTGAATTATTGGTATTATGTGGCAATATTTGGAATCATTAAACTATGTACAAATGAATGAATAAAGTTGAATAGAATTATTAATGTTAATAGAAATACTTGAAACTATTTAACTGAGAGCAAACAATAGCAATACTTTATGATGTGCAAATAAGTCAGGTTTAACTTTTTAAAAATGGAATTACCTATGATCTGTTTATTTACAAATCATATGTATAACCATTTAACTGAATGCAAACAAATGACTGATGTTAAATTAAATTGTTAGTGTTTTATAGCAATACTTGAAACCATTTAACTGTGTGCAATATTTTGATATTTAATAAAACTATACATTTTTGATAGGAATTCTTAAAGCCATCAAACTGTGTGGAAAGAAATGGCTTTGGGTCGTTTAAAAATGTTACCTACAAAGTATGTCTACAAATCATAAATATTCGACAAAAGTTGATGTGCTATAAAACCCAACCAACACAACCAATCCAATCCATTACTAATTTTTGTTTTTGTTTTGTGCTCTTGAATTTGATTTGACAAATCACACATATAAAGTATTTGTGCATCATAACTCCCTTGAAAATGTACGTTTCTTTTAGTTTTGGCACATCATAATTAATCTTGTTAATAAGTTAAAGGTTATATTATGTTAATGCAAAAGTTACCAGCACAATTTTTTGCATAATGTTAGAGAAATCTTCCAAGTGTTTTTGAAGTTTTTTCAATTTCAATTTCTTGTGCCATCAAGCAACTGTAATAAGCCTTTAAGAATTCTTAGAAATATATTAAGAAAGTAAGAAAATCGCTTCCAGATGGATATTTAGAAAAGAATATTAAATTCAACCACTATTTTAGGGAAATCTTAGAAGTGTAGTAACATAGATTCCACATACAAACTGCACAAAAGAACACTGATTACAGTGTCAAGATTTTTTTCTCTTCTTGAAAAAAGTCATTTTAGGGCAAAATTTTAGCTAGTGGTGAGACATATTTATTAGAAGACCCCAAAAAGAAGAAAATCATGGCTATACAATATGCCCATAAATAAGCGCTCTGCTGAAAATTCTTTTTTAAAAAGTAATTTTTTTCTGAACCTAAGATACCTGGATTTTATCATTCCTAGTAGAAAGTGATACAGTCAAAAATATATTATTAGGTGTTGTTTATTACCAAACTTTGCAGCACTGAAACTCTGTAGCGAAAAATACGAATATGTAGCAGCCCAAGTAGACTATACATAATAGAAAAAAGAATAATGACAAACTTCTGACAAAATATAATTGAAAGACAGCATACTGACAAAGTGGATATTTATGTCTCACCACTAGCTAAAATTTTGCCCTAAAATGACTTTTTTCAAGAAGAGAAAAAATCTTTACATGGTAATCAATGTTCTTTGCTGCGGTTGCATGTGGAATCTATTTTACTACACTTCTAAGATTTCCCTAAAATAGTGGTTGAATTTAATATTCTTTTCTAAATATCCATTGGTAATAAGAATACCTTTTAATATCTGTTTTCATTGCATAATTTTCCATTAGAAAGGATAAAATTGTGATATTTTTGTTTGAGAAGAAAATTAGCATCTTATCAAAAGAACTATTAGGGTTTTACTTACTTATCAACAATACTGTACTTAATAATATCTGTTTTGATTGCATGATGTCTGTTGTATCTAATATCTGTTCTGATTGTATAATGTCCCATTAAAAAAGATAAAATTCTGCTGATAAAATTCTTTCACATTTAAAGATAATATGGTACATAGTTAGATTTCTGAAAAAAGATGTGATTTTCCTTTTACAGCAAAACGATAGTATTTTGGTGTGTCAATCTTTTATCTGTTTCCAGTTTCCAATAGTTAGAAGGTTTGGTTAACCACTTGGTATAAAACACGAGCTAAAGTGCTGATTAATGAATATCTTTCCCGTGACAACAATGAGATGTTTTAATATATTCATGCATCTACAATATTTATTAGATATTTGATTGCATATAATATTTGATTTGTATGAAGGTATTAAGTAACTGTTAAGTGCAACAGTGAAACTGCTTTTTTATGTCTTTTAGTTTACTGAAAATGCTATTCATTTATTTTTTTTGACAGGCACACAACGATCTGTTGTGATTTGCACAGAAATGGAGGCTGGAAGAGTTGATGACAGTTACTGCAATGATACCACAAAGCCTGATGACAAACAGAGAACCTGCAATGAACACCTTTGTCCTTCAATGTAAGTAAACTTTTGCATTTTATTGACAGTTTCTAAATGGCAGGCAAGAAGTTGGTTTTTGATAATGGAAAATGGGACTAGGCTAAGTACGCTGTAGTACCACAAGAGTTTTACTTTTTGGGTCAAGTTCAGTCAACTGTAATAAACAATTTTTTCATTTTGGAAAATTGGAAATAACCACAAGGGATCTAATTGCAAGAATAAGTTGTAATATCACAGGAACATTACTTTTAAACCCAAACATGGCCAATATATGCCATTATTTATTTTTGGAAACTATAAATGGCTCCAAGGATTCTGGGTGAGTAATAATGTTGCCGTTCCACAGGAATATAACTTTTTGGCCCAAAATCATTCATAGAGAATTTGTCTATAAAAGAATCAAACTGATTTTATGAGTCTCAGAAGTAATGAGGCTATTCTAGATCTGGTATCAAGGAGAAGGAAGTATGTTGCAGAACAATAGAAATAGATTCATGTTGGTTTGCATTTCCCTTCAGGCTCATGCCCTTGGGAAAGGTATGAATCCTTCCTTCTTTCCTTCCCTCTATATAGTTAGGCAGATGGGCCCTTTAGTTTTGGTAAGGTGACCAGTATAAGAGAAGGGAAAACATAGAATTTAAAAGCAGTGGACTGGGGCCCCAATCTGTGCTTGCTTTCATTCGCTTTCACTATGTATTGATCGATTACATTGTAAATTGAAATCCCACAAAAAACCCAAAAAAAACCCCAAAAAACAAAAATAAAATAAAAAAATCCCAAGAAATGGATTCCTGCTTTTCTTAAGAACATTAGTGATGAGTGATTGCAAAATGCCACTGCTGTATTTAAACTTTGCTTACTGATTTCATTTTTCTCTCTGATAAGCCATATGCCAAATGTACCTTCCCATATTATTGCTTATTTATTCATGAAAGACAGCTATTCAATGTTTCTTTTTATTCAGTGACTCACTATCAAGAAATACCGCTTAGGAAAAAGTTATCGAGTTGTAATAAAAAGCAGAATTTATAAATCTAAGTGCTCTGACCATAGAGAGACTTTGAAAATAAGTAAAATTCAGTTGATGTGTCCATTAAATAATGATTAGTCATGATATTGACAAAATTTATTATGTACTCTCTCTCTCTCTCTCTCTCTCTCTTGTGTGTTGTTTAGGATATGACACTAAACTGTACCCAATGGAGAGAATCCAGTTCTAGAGTTTCAGGAAGAGTTAAATTACTCCTTCATTGTGATTATTCCTTGGTTAAATCTGGTAGTATCTAATAGCATCATGTCAATACATCAAATAGATCTAGTTAAGACAATGTTTTGAATGATTTTCAAGAACAGTAATAGATTGTCCTTCAAACATTGGTATCACAACCAAGTTGGAAGTGTTTACCTGTTTAAAATGATTGTGAAGATTCATTTTTGCAATCAATGAAATTAGAGACCATAATAGTTATACTGACTTTAGCATAGTCATATATATATATATATATATATATATATATGTGCGTGTGTGTGTGTGTGTGTGTGTGTGTTCATGCATATATGTAATTGTTGAAATGACTTTGGCATATGCATGCATATATACTGTGTGTGTGCTTGTGTTTGTGTGTGTATTTGTGATGTGTGTGCATATATATGTATATATGTAAGAGCGTGTGTGTGTCTGTATATATATAATAGTTGAAATGATTTAGGCATATGCATGTATATATATATATGTGTGTGTGTGTGTGTGTGTGTGTGTATATGCATAGGCATGCATGTATATGTGTGTGTATGTGTGTATGTATATGCGTGTGTATATACATATACATTTATGCATACATGCATGTATACATGTAAATATGTTAGTGTATTTGTGGGAATACATATATATATATATGTGTGTATGTTTGTGTGAATGCATATATACATACATATATATATATATATATGCATCTGTGTGTGTGTGTGTGTGTGTGTTTGCATACATGTAAGCAAAGTACAAAGCTAAACTGATCAAAGATTTTTATTCCCAGCTATGTTGTCCAAGTTCTATTCCTTTAAGATCTAAGATTTTTGCATCAAAGAGCCTGATAATCATTATGCATATTTACCAAAATTCTCTGATATTAAAGATTATCCCAATTCATTCAGTCAGCTTGTTGATCATGAACTCATGTTGCTTCCTGGTCAGATAGAAAACTGGGATATGACAACAAAAATATTGGTTGGCTAATCTTCAACCTTCCATCTTCAAATATGTCAGCTCTCCTAATTATTGTACAAAGGAAAAAGCCAAGATGAAATTTGATAACTACAGAATAATCACATCTGGAGGAAAATGAACAACACAAAATCAACCAAAGATTTAGACTGAAAAAAAAAAGTAAATGGAATATATTTCACTAGGGTGAGTCAAAAGTTTTGCAATATTTTGGTAATGTGAAGCATGTTATAAATAAGTGTATGGTTTCAAGGAAAGGACAAAGCACAGAGTTGCAAATCAAACAAGAAGACAAGTGAAAAAATTTAACAATTATATTAACAAACAAGAAACAAACGTTCAAACAGTTGTGTTGTTGAATATAAGAATGTCAGTGAAACTGAGAAGAAAATGTTCATTGTTGTATTGATATGAATGAGTTAATTTTAGGAAATTTGATGTGTGTTGAATGGTTGTGAAAATTGAGAAGTAAAATTTTCCAATATTTGTGTTGGTAGGGGTGAGTCACAGACTTACATGTCAATTGGGAAAGAGAAACGTCAGCATTGAAAAGGAAGAATGTAGGTGGATGGTAATTCTTGGGTCATGCAGTTTCCATCAAAGTGCTGTAGTAAGAAATTTCAGACGAGTTGAGTGATGTTGAATGCTGCTGGCTTAGTGGTCAATGTTCTTCTCTTGAGGTCTCGGAACCAACTGACTTTTTGAACTTTCATTGACCATTTTAAAGCCATGTTTGGATTTAATGGGCTCCAAAAAACTTTGAAGGGAAGGCTGCTGATTGGATGAAAAAGGAAAAGAAAAGAATCTTTTAAATTGTAAATATGAAGCTACATTTCAACCAGATGGATGCACAGAGCCTACCTGCATAGCAACATGTTTTATTCATTTTGGTTTCGGCCATCGTCTAGACAATGTCCAGCTTTGAAATGAACATTATTTATTTGTTTGTTTGTTTGTTTATTGCTTTTGCTTGTGAGTTAGTTTGGAATGTATTAGTAAATCAGAAGGGATTTCTGTATATAACAAGCACAATTTGGCATCTACAGATAGTTTTGCTAAGGTTGTGAAAGTAACAGAGCACACTGGACTGAGATGTCAAGCTTGCCTGATACTCTCTGAGTGCTACTTGCCAGATTTGCCTCAATGGCTTGGAGTATGGCCTCACAATTCATGGTTTTAGCCCTCCTGATTTTGCCTGATTGTCAAGGTTCTTGCAACCTGAGTGAAATTTCTTGAACCATCTGGTTATTGCACTATGACCAACTGCAGTCCGAAACATTTGATATGCAAAAGATGCTTTCATCAAATATTTTGGGCTGTTTCTGCAGGATTATAGCCCAGTTTGAACTTGTAAAGCATAAGTTTCTGAATTAGACAATGTTTAATATTCATCTGTGTAGCTTTCAAATCATGAAGCAATGCATAACACGTCCGCAAACCAACTACCACAATACTACCAACCATAGTAAGTACCTCCTATGGCTTGAACTGCTTTGGTCATGTGATATATGTGCTACAAACTAGTAAAATATTGCAAAATCTTTTACTCATTTCATCATGGGCATCACAGAGCATGGGAAAAAAAAAGGATAACATTGACATTCTCATAAATAACAGATAAGACTTTGACTTAGATAAAGCTGGCGAAATGAACATAGCACAAAACATCATAATACTTATGCTTAGAATCCACTTTAGTCTCCTATAACCAAACAATAAAACAACAACTCAGTTTCTTTAATGTCTATGTTTTTAACCAAATTAATATTAAGAAAAATAGAATATTATTAATTAAATTAAATATTTTTTCTTTTATGTTAATAATATTCATTTATATTTTTTAGAATCTGAATGACTGTTTCTTTGGTTTCTTTATTTAATGGCATATCAACATTTATGGTTTATTTAATGCCATAACCATCCTCGTTAAAAAACAGTTGTATTTAATCTATAGCTTGGGGGATAAGGGAGCATAATTTTCTTTTGAGTATTGATCTGGTTTGGTTCGGTTTGGTTTGGTTTGGTTGTTTAATGGTATATCAACCTTTGTAGGTTATTTATTTAATGCCAAAGCCATCCTTGTAGAAGAACAGTAGTGTTACTATTTAAACCATAGCTGGGAGGATAAGGAGGTTCATACCTTTCCTAAGGGTATTAGTCTGAAAGTGAACATAATAGCATGACTGGAGATGGAACCCGCTTACTGCAATTCTACAGTACATTGCTTTGACCATTATACCAGGAGGATACTCCCAAGTAACCAGCTTACTATGATGTCACAGTCTAGCCTCTATACTGTAGGGATATTTGTTCAGCAATCAAGAAGTACATTTATCTGGGTGGCCTGAATTCCTATTTCTACATTACTATTGTCTATGAAATATTGTAACTTCGTATCATATACATAATCTGATTATTTTAAAAAGATACTTTTCAAATTGTCAATAAAATTTTGTGATCAGTTATTTGACAGCCTCTGTAGCAATTAGGTAACAGAATACAGCATTTTACTGCTGATTTGAATTCAGTGTTTTTCTTCTCCAGATCTATTGCTATAGCAAAGCTAAAGAACTCAGTCTCTTCCATTCCATACCCATAGCTGGTGGAGGTTAGGTGAACAGATAGATCAATGTCTTTTCCAAAAGCATTTGCACTAAGTGAAATATAGTCTTCTCCAGTATTTGAATATGGATTGCTGACACTATTTCATATAAAAATCAAGAGCACCTCCCAAATTTTTTTTTTAAGAAGCATCATGTAAACTGTCCATTATCCTGATTTTAGGATCTACTCTGAAAAAAATGATATCATTGAATTAACAGTTATATATATATATATATATATATATATATATATAAAGAAAATAATGACTGTGAATATCCAAAGGAAGAGTGCTCAATGCACAGCTATTTAATACAAATAAACCTGTAGAGCAAAATTTGTATTTTTGTTTAAAAAACAAGAAATTTAGAAATAGTATTACATTTCTAAAATCGAAATTTCTTGTTTTTTAAACAAAAAAGACAAAAATATGTGTGTGTGTGTGTGTATGTGTGTGTGTGTGTGTTTATGTGTGTATATATCTATTAATACTCTGGTTTAGTGATAATAATGGTTTGACTCTGAAACCATGCCTGCACTTGGATTCATTATCTGATGAAGGTTTGTTGGTAACAGAGTCTTTTCTTTTGCAGCCTGTGTCTGATGTAACTATCTATGAAGGCATTTGTGGTATAATGGTTACCATCATGGGAAATGGACATGGAAAACTGAGTCCAAATTTTTGACAGGACTGTTTGCATTTCACATAGCACCAATACCTTTGGGTGTGGTATGAATCAAATTATTCTCCCCCACCACCTATGGGTAAATTGTGGGACAGTCTGGACTTTTTAAACTTGACTTAGAAAGAAAACTGAATTCAAACCTGCTGAACTCCGTTTTAAAAAATTGACCTAGTGTTGCATCCTGTTTATGTAGAATGGTTTGGTATATATATATATATATATATATATATATATATATATATATATATATAATCCATTATATCATAATATATATAATACACTCTACAATATTCATAGATAAAGAGTGGACTACATCAGTTATATAGCATGTGTAGATCTAAGGTTGATGTAGACTATACAATCATCAGATTCAGTTGATTTGGTCTGATGATTGCATAGAGAAGACATTGACAGTTACCAAACAACATTCACTTAGAACTATATATATATATATATATATATATAGATAGATAGATATAGATATAGATATATATTATTCTCTTCTTTTCATTTAAAGAATACATTTATTCGATTTTTGATCCCAATGAATTTTCATCTTAACATTTTGGCCAAAAGAGACTTGCATTATTTGAAAACTTAACATCTCCTCCATTAAAATAATGCAATCCTAATTTGATTTATTGATTTTTTTAGGTGGTGGAAAGGACGTTGGCAACATTGCTCCGTGACCTGTGGGTCTGGCATCCAAAGACGAACAGTGATGTGTGTCAGGAGCCTTGGTGATGAAGAACAAATTGCTTTGGATGATTCAGCTTGTGCAAATTTGAAACGGCCAGTCAATGAAAAACCTTGTCATCAAACAGACCCACTTTGTCCCAAAATTAGCAAGTGGATCAGTGGCCCTTGGGATGATGTGAGTAATTATGAAATGGTTAAATGTTTGGTTTCTTTTTTAATGGTATACCAACCTTTGTAAGTTATTAAATACTAAAGCCATCCTTATAGAAGAACAATAGTGGTACTAACTAACTCACAGCTGGAGGATATGGTTACATGTAACCTTATGAATCATGATCTTAGGCACTTTTTAACTACACTACAAAATAGTAAAATATCATGTTGGGGGCCAACATTATATTGTGGTAAAATGACCTTAATTATGGAAAGGGAAAGAAAAAAAGGTCACCATAAGTGTTCCTTTCATTGTTGTATGAATGAACTGAGTGCATTGATGACAGAATGAGGAATGTGGATTGAATAAAAGGTTCTGTTTACAATTTCCTTGAGGTTACCAATTTAGTTTATGGGTCTTTGTACTTGGATAATTTCTCTCTAACATTCAAGCAGGAACTTCTTCTTCTTCTTCTTCTTCTTCTTCTTCTTCTTCTTCTTCTTCTAATTATTATTATTATTATTATTATTATTATTATTATTATTATTATTATTATTATTATCTCCGGGACTCTTTTAAGAGTTCTAGCTAATCTCAACAGTGCAGTGATCTTTCCAGTTTCTTTTCTTGGGTCTTAAAGGATTGTTATGAGGTCTCTGACTATAATTGGTATCATTGTTCCACAATTTCTTCAACTCTTTGGCAAGGTCAAGATATTGTTCCATTTTTACATTTTTAAAATTTTCAGTTGTTTTGCCAAAACTCCAAATTAATAATTTTTTTTTGTTTTAATGAAACTGATGCCAGGTATTCTGTCTTCTTCTTCTTTTTCTTTTTCTTGTGAATTTTTCATGCCATGATTAGCTGGTGGTATTTCTCTGGAGTCTGAGTGACAGTAACTCTCTTCAGGTCCTTAAGACTCTTCCGAATATTCTAGTCGATCTTAATAATGCTGTGTTCTGGATGGTCTTGATTCTTCCTCTGATATTGAGTTTCTCTACTCTCTTCTCCGGTCCTTTGGAAAACCATTTCAAATATGCCAACTAAAGTTGGTATCACAGTCACTCTCATCCTCCTGTTTTTTGTTCTCTTGCAATTTCAATGTATTTGGGTATCTTTTTGCTATCTTCTATTTTCACTTTGTGGTCCACCTGGATGTCAAAGTCTACTAGACCACAAATTCTCATTTTTTTTTTTTTTGTTAATTACTGCAAAGTCTGATCTTCTGGCCATGATTAGGTGAGTTGCTTGTTTTTGAGAAATTTATGCATCTTATTCTCTTGGACAGATTCTGATTTGTGCATATACCATTTGGTAGTATGGTCAGATTTTAATTTCTTGCACAATTCCTATTGGATACATTTCTCATCTAGTTGTGTTTAGTCTGGCACTCTTTTTGTATTTGCTGCATTCACTAATTCACTGTTTCCTCTTTTTCCGCATAATCTATACTGACAATAAATTATTATTATTATTATTATTATTCAGAGTTTTTCCTTCGATGTCTGTGTCAGTACGCTCATGGATCTAAGTCTCTCACTTGGACTTTTGGCTACCATAGTGATGTCGCGTTATATGATGGACTGAGTCCTCTTTATAATTGTTATTATTTCAAAAGTATTTTTATTTTTCCACCTGAGATCTCCGACATGTTTTGAAGTTTGTGTAATGTTCAACAAATGGTGTTTTTCTCTTATCATAACATTTTGGAAATTCTGTTTAAAGCAAATTAATACTAGTGTATTGGTCTGTCTACATCAATAAATTATGAAGATTTTGTCTCATTGTCTGTGGTGAGGAATTATTAAAATCCACTGATGTACTTGTGTTTTCATGTTGGTTGTTATAGTTACAGGGGAATCCAACATGCTATAGTAGAGACCCAATACTGATTTCCTTCAGTCAAATTGCAGTTTCATTCTGAGATCATAATTGACACAGGAAGTGCATAAAGCACAGCCAGTAGAATGGCAGCTCTCTACTCTCATAGATTGAATGAAAGGCTGACTTCAAGGGTCCAATAAAGTTACAGACACCTGATGAGAGCCAGAGGGTAAAATGGTTGAAATATTTTTGACTGAGTATTCTATGTATGATAAATGTAAAAAGAAAAAAAAATACTCCTGATTAACTTTAGATTAAAATTTTTATTTCTAAGAGATTTTATTTTGATCTTTTCCTTTGATATTTGAGAAAGAAAAAAAAGATGCAGTTTCTATTTGAAGTAGTTCTGACCAGGATAAAACCATTCAGTCTTGTTTCTGCATTATTTTTTTCATTTCTGTTTTTTCCATGAAAATGTTTTGTGTTCAATGTTTTCTCTATTTTGAATGTCACCAACTTTTACTACTTAATTCATTAATGAATAGAATTGTTTCTTCTTCTACTCAAACATTTCAGATTAAATGGAGAGGTTTAAATTTTTGTTCTCTTTTAAAAGAAACCATAGATTGTTTTCCTCCTTTTGTACTTCTAGTTCAGCAAGATCCATTGAATTAGAACAAAACAAAATGGACCTTAGGGCCTCATCTTTAAAGATCAACTTCCCATCAACCTACATCATAGCCTTTTCTATGAATACTGTATTTTTTAATATTTGTTTTTTTTATTATCTTGTAAATTTTGCTTTATTGATCTTTTGTAATTCAATGACTGATATTGCAGAAAGGAAAATCAGTTTATTGATGAAATTGTTTTTTCTTATAAAATAAAAAATATCAAGAATTCCAAAAGATCAAGAAGAAAAGCTAAGCTTTAAGATTTTGCTTTTGAAAAATTTACTCATGTTTTTCTTCTTTTTAAGACCAGAAAGAAATTTATAAAATCTCATTTATAAAATTTATTGAGATGACGTCCTGTTAATTCCATTTTCTGTTTTGTTGACTTGTTGATGTTATTCTGATGATATTTCAGCCAATCCATTCAACTGCTTTTTTCATGTGTATAGTGGTAGTAGCTCTCCATCATGCCCAATATAAGATTTCTCAACAGTTCAGCTTAAGGTGTCACCTGCTAGACTGCTTACACAGTTGATTTTGTTTCTGGTGATGAAGGCTTGTATAAAACCAAAATCTTTTTGAATGAGCTGATAACAGAAGATTGGTGGAACAGTATGCCACAGATTCTTCAAACAACACTCTTTAGGTTTTGAAATCAGAGTTTTTCCTTCTCCTAGACCAGTTGCTTTATCATTACTAAAGAGATTTTTTTACTCAGTATATTTGCCCATAACTGGTGGGTAGAGAAGAGATGTTTCCCAAGAGCGTTTGAGTGAAGTGAAAAGCCAACAGATTTTTTCAGGATTTTAAGTAAACACTGATTTTATGTCCTTTGATGATAACAGGGATACCACTGTGTATATAATCTGTAAGGAGAGAGAAAGATGTCTGACTGACCATATCAGGAGCATACCTAACTTCTATGGAATGAAGTCCAGATAGTTGAGATGGAACATCACTGGGGTTTAAGAAAAGGGAAAGAGATGACAAATACACTGTTCAATTATAGATTTCAGCATAGTGAAGTTTTACTGAAGTTTAACAAGCTCTTTATTACTTGTGTATACCCAGTTTCTTAGATTTTTATGTAGAATTTTTATGGTTCATGTAAAAGCTATAGCTGAATAAAAAAAAGTGATAGCATTATTATTAGAAATTTTAGAGATAAAAGAAAGTATTTTTCTCAAGAAGGTTTCTCTTGAATTTTTGTATTTTATATATAAAAAGGTTATAGAGTTATTCCAGGTAGAATTACAGGTAGTTTACTGGGTCTGAGGAAATGTAAGTATACCAGATTTGGGTGGTATTTTTCAATCGATTCTTGGGAAAAATACAGAAGTCATATATGTCATCAAATATGTTAATTTTAAAACTTTAAGCCTCTTGTAAGTTAACGCTTGAACAGACTTTACTGAAGTAGAAATTAATTATCATTTGCTAGATGGAAGTATGACTAGACCAGCTATAGTTGTCTTTTCTTTTTTTTTTTGATTGATAGAATTTTATAGAAAATGTCTAGCACATTAGTTTGCCAGAGTTTTTCATCTGTGACACTTACAGAATACAACAGTTGTTTGTCAACAAACTTTCTTTAAGAAAGAGATACATAAGGAAAATGATAATAAAAATATGAATAGATAAGAGAAATATAAGAGTAAAATGTGTATTACTTCTATGTAGACTTGAGCAACAGGTGGATGCAGCAAACACTTTTCAAAGACATGAAAAACAATAATTTGCAATATCAAAGAAAAAAACTCTGATCCTAGCAATTACATACTGAAAATATTTTTTTCTCAATGAGAAGACAGATATTAATCTTTTGCTTAAATTTTTTCTAATGTCTTTAGTTTTCATAATCTTACCAACAGAATATAGTGTTTGTATAAATCAAAGTGAGCAGTTACATAGTACACTTAATCTCCATTCTCAGAATGTTAAAAAAAGGTTGACAAAAACAAAATTGACAAGAAAGAAAAACAGAAAAATGAATAAATAAAATTCTCATTGTTTTTGTATTCTTATATTACCATTACTCAGCAAAAACTGAATATAAAATGGCTCTCATATTGTACATGATAAACGAAAGCCAAATAGATCAGTTAAAGATGCAAATTGTTTGATTACCTACTCAGGTAATTTTGCTTATTGTGGTGAAGGCTTTAGTAGAACCAGCAACACTTTTAAGATGAGCTGATAGCAAAATAATGGTGGACCAGTGTGCCACAGATTCTTCAAATACCACTCCTCAGGTTTTGAATTCAGGGCTTTCTCCTAGATAAGTGATCATATCAAAGCTAAAGATCCCAGTCTGCCAAACTATTTACTCATAGATGAAGGAAGAAAATACTTCATGCCTTTCCCAAAAGTATTAACACAAAGTGAAAAGCAAACAGTCTGGTCCAAGATTTGAACATATATTCCCAAGCCCATATCCTGTGACCATAACTGTTAGGGCATGCATTAGTAGATCCCTGACAATTGTTTATGAAAAGTTCCTTTTCTTCTAAACCAAAGATATCAGTGTTTTATTATTTCTACTGCAATATTATATAATCAAAATGGATATTATTAGGTCTTATTTATTTCCAAACTCTACAGCCCTGAAAATTCTCTATACTAAAAATATGACAATGTTACAGTCCAAGAATAAGTACACTTCTTATATATGTTTATTCAGTTCTATTTTGGTTACAGAGATTCAGTAATACTTAATAATATCCATTCTGATTGTATAATGTTTCACTGGAAATGAAAAAAATCTTGTTAACTTTGGTTTAGAAGAAAATTAAATTATCTATCTGAAGACAGCAAAAGACTGTTTTTTTTTGGATGTATATTGACTTGATTACAAGTAGTTTTTGTTGGTTGGTTGGTTGGTTTTATGTCATATCAACCCTCATTGGGTGATGTAATGCTCAAATCAATCTTGTTTATTTTTTTGTAAGCTATTATATGTTTTTTACCAAATCAGAGTGTACTAGAGAGTACCGACAATGAAGAGATTACTCCACACTCCCAAGAGATCCAGAACTAGAACATCAGTACTGGATGACGTTTAGTGTAATACTTATGCAGGATAGGCAGTTAACACATTCTGGTTTCATTGGACAAGAAAATACTAAGTAGGATAATGATTAGCAGTTTAAAAAAATGGAATCAAGAAATTCTGTATCAGACTGATCATATCACATTTGCATGTATACTCTTGAAGAAGGCATGAGCTCAAATTTTAATTGGGCTGTTTCATCACTAGTCATCTTAACCACTGAGTTTTACTGGAAAATCATAATAATAAGCAAAAAGTGTGCATTTACCCAATCTCTTCCCCATGAGTAGGATGTTACACAAGGTCAATTTCTAAGTGAAGTAAAACTCGTTTGAATTTGAAGTTTTTTCTTCTAGATTGGTTACTTAATCATGGCTAAAGAACTCTGTCTGCCCCATTATTTACTCATAACTGGTGGAAGAATAGATGTGTTCATGTCTTTCCCAAGGGCATTAGTATGAAGAGAAATGCAAACAGCTTGCTCAAGATTTGAACTTGGGATGCTAGTTCCATTTCTCTTGACAATTACTGTTACAATAAGTACACCTTTGAGAGCTAGTGTATATGGGCAAGTCTTCTTATGACTGCTTTTATAAGATTTGAACACAGATTGCATCTCTGCAGAAGGGTAAGACTCCCCCAATGAGTGTCCCAGATATGACACTAAACAATCTGATGACAAGGAGCTTTGGGGAATGTAGAGTACTCCTTCATTGCCATCACTCCCAGGTCTACTCTGGCCTGGAGTGGTAGTACCTGATAGGGTCCTATTTATGGGTCAAACAGAACTAAACTATGTACACATGCTAAACTGAGTTGTTTGAAATAGAACTGTTTATATGTATAAAATGAATTTGGCATTAAATAACCTATAATGTTTGATATGCCATAAAACCAAACCATGTACTCTACTGTCCTCAGTAATATGTTTATGCATAGTGGAAGTTCTGAAGTACTTGCTTTTTCAATAGGAAATGTTTCTAACTTCCAGATCTTCTGGTTGGAAATAGTATTGACTCTTCCAATTACAGATGCTTTTTTTCCTTTTGTGAAGTGACTACAGAAGTAGCAAAATTCAATCAAAACTTTTATTCGTCTCTTTTATTTTTGTCTCCTCACACTTAAAGGAAGCCTTATTCAGTGAGTTGAATAAAAAAAACATTAGAGACGTATTCCATGCTGGTTGTGTTAAACAAGAGGAAAAAATAAAGAGAGGTATTAGTCTGTCATGACCAAGACTGAAGCTCTTTTGCATCACATAAATTCTCATCCTGTAAATGATCTTATATACCAATTATTATCACGTAACAATTTGCTTGGAGCGTAAGAGTCACAGTATATCACTTGAGCCAAAACAAATTTTCATTTTGTTCCATGAGTTAGAAGAGTGGCTACTGTCTAGCCAAGTGTCAAAAGGTGAGGTTAGTATGTCTTTGTGAATAGTAAGAGAGTTAGGTTGTCTTTTGCCAGACTATCAGGGGAAGTGGTCTTCAAACTTATTTCTTGCACTGGTACACTCTGAGGAAATAGCAAAAAAGGATGAGTCTAGAATCCAAAATTCCTCTTGAGAGAGGAAATTTGTGCTGAGCATTAATGGATTCTTTACTTGGATTTACTTTTGTTATATCATTGGCTTCTTGTGATTTCCAAAATAAATGTGAGTAAATAAAAGTGCAAGATCATGCATACATGAGGAGAATTATTAAAATTTTACTAATAAAAAGTTAACTAAAATAGGTAAAGGAAATGAACTGTTAAAATAGATAATAAAGAATACTTATCCATATATGTCAGAGAATAAAGGCTCCTCTGTTCATTATATATATATATATACATATATATATATATATATATATATATATATATATATATATATATATATATATGTATGTATGTATGTATAAATTAATATTTGCTATTGTCATTATATGATTAGGTTTCTACAAATATCCTCTGTCCCAAGGAATATGGAATACTTAAAGTCATAAATAATAAAAGTTGAAACAAAACAGGAACAATATTTTTTAACAATACAGAGTATAAAAACAAACAAAAAAAAAACAAAAAATCAGCTACCCCCCCCTCTCTCTCTCTCTTTTGCCATAGCTCATCTTTTTCTGATGAAGCTATCCTTATACCAAAATATGTCCATTTAATTTCCTGCACAGCCTTCTTTTTTTCACACCATTGGTTTTTATAGAAAATTTTATGCATATATATATATATATATATATATAGAGAGAGAGAGAGAGAGAGAGCTCATGTCAATTCTGTGACAAAGTATGTAGGTGTACAGAAGGTTTGAGAAGTCATTTGAGAGTGCATGGGAGCAATGTCAATGAAAAAGACAGCTAACTCACTTGTCACACATGCAATAGAGCTTGTAAAGATATACTTGGCCTGAGGAGTCACACATGCTACCAAGGATATGCTTTGCAAATTGAGAAGATGGCTTTCCTCTGTAAAGAAGTGGCAGTCACTACATATATATATATATATATATATATATATAGTGACTGCCACATATATATATTTATACATATGCATATATATATATATATATATATATATATATATATATATATATGTGTGTGTGTGTGTGTGTGTGTGTGTGTGTGTGTGTGTGTGTGTTGGTTAAATAATTTTAAAACCTTGAATAGAAAATTAGCTAAAATGAAATCAGAAATTAATTTAAGAATGATTTTTCAAAGCATTTATGTAGGAAGCGCATTCGTTTACACACTTGTATTTTATGTTGATGAGTCAGCTGGGGCTGTAGAATACACCGATTGCTTCTCTGCAGAGAGGTAAGACCCCCCCCCCCGCCCACAATGAATGTCCATGATATGACACTAAACAACCTGATGGTGAGATTCCAGTAATGATGGAGCTTTGGGGATTCTGGAGTAGCCCTTCATTTCCATATCTCCCAGGTCCATCTGGCCCAGAGTGGTAGCACCTGATAGGGTCCTATCTATGGGTTAAATAGAACTAAACCGTGGTTTGAGTTTACTGTTTTTGGCATTTAAACTGTGTATTTATGCTATATTGAATTGTTTAAAACAGAACTGTTTTGACATTCAAACAGTGTGTACACAAGCTAAACTGAATTGTTTGAAATAGAACTGAATATTTTCATAAAAATGTATTTGGTGTTAAATCAACCAGCAAAGGTTGATATGCCATAAAACCCAACCAACCAACCAACCAACCTTGTATTTTATATTTTACTCTTTAAGTATTTTAAAGCTGTCTCAATGGAAATTCTATGCATGAAAATTGCAGAAAATGGAACTATAAATAACATTCTCAGAAAAATTCTTGTTCATATCTATTTCTATTCTAAAATTTTGTTAAATTGATAAAAACAAAACTAAATGAAATATAACCCAAAAATAAAAGAAAAAAATTTAGATGGAAAGCTGAAGATTTTCTTTTGCATGTAAATAGCTTACTTTTACAGGTAAATAATATATTTTTCTTATTTTTGATAAAATCTAAAATCTTTTTGGGTGGGTGAATCAATTTACTATTCGGATATTGTTTCTAGTTTATAAGAAATCAGTTGACTGAAATGGGATTTACACTGAGAAAAGCAAAAACCTGTATGAGGAATTTTTGGTGCGAGGGAAAATATTCAGTCAAGCTTCCACTTTTTAAGGACCAATATTAGCATTAGTATATCTGCTTTGAAGTAACACTGAACAAAATAGAGAAAAAGACAAAGTAAACTTAATTAGACATGTAAGAACATCCTATATTTTATATGCACAATATATATGCAAGTGGTACAAAATAGTAAAGAGTTTACTTGTTAAGTGTAAGATAGTCATGTTGCAGAGTTAGAGACAATGTCTCCACTGGCTAAAGAACTGAGGGGAAAAGAGGTTGACAGTGGGTTTTTGGGACTATCATATAACACTATACTGGGATTTTAAAGGACTTGCCAAACTTCTGGGGTAGATAGTTATTTATTGTACTCTTACACCAGCAATAACACATTCACGACCACATTCACACTCACATATTAATATAATAATATGTACATAATAATGACATATATAGATACATGTTTCATCAGAAGATTGTATATTTTTTAAATACATAAAAATTATTGTCATTCGATAGATATGAAAAGGTGAGAAAACAATTTATCTACTTTGGGTTTTCTTCTACTCAAAAAAATGAACAAAATTGATATGACAATCAGTAATATCTATTCTAGGATTGTTCTGTTATTTATTCTTTGATTGTTCGCAACTAGTTTTGACCTTAGATCAGCATCATAATAAAAGATATTTTATTGTATTCAAGTGTCTTTAATTGATTATATATATATATATATATATATATAGTCTGTTGATTAAATAAGCAAGAAATTGACAGTAACCAAGTGCCTACTATTGACTCTGGGTCTCTGCTATCCTAAATTAGATATACTCTATCATGGCTATTGAACACAATTTATAGATATAGCAAAGCACATTATTAATATATATATATATATATATATTATTATTATTATTCCTTTGAGAGTTTTTCCCACCAGCATAAGCTGATGGTTTTCCACTGGAGTTTGAGTGACAGCAAGTCTCTTCAAATCTTTAGAACTCTTCACAGTATTCTGGCTGATGTTAATAATGCTGTAGTCTGGATAGTCTCCTCTATTGTCAAATTTAAACTTCTTACTCAATTCCCTGTCATGTCTAATCTTAAGCTCTTTTTGCACTGATTTGCTGCATTCACTTATTATGTGATTGATCATTTCATCTCTATCACCACATAAGCAATATATGCTATTTTGTTGCATCTTATATATTTTTGCTTTAATATAGTTGTTCTATATGTCATTCTTTCTAGTGTGAGATTTTGCTTGTTTGTCACTTGAAATATCTGTACAGTTTTTTTTTCTTCCCATTTTTGTTTTCTAATTATTGTTGTTACATTGATCCCTGTGTTGTTTGTGTTGTTTCTGGTCACTGTAATTAATCTTTCTTTACCTCTTTTTTATGTTGTCTTTGAGTTGTTGTATCAATGCATCAATGCTATCTTCAATGATGGCAAGTCATTTTCCTCCTTTTCTTGACACACATTACCTGACTATTTCGTCTCTTGAATGTAAGGCCCTCAGATTCATCATTAGTTTTCTTGTTCTCTGGCACATTTATTGAAGTTCTTTCACTTCAAGAATGGTCCTGAGTATCTTACAAGGGGGACAGCCTAGGTATTTATCACTTTGATGAGATTTCTGCTCTATAGTTTGGTTTTAAGTAGTTTTCTCGTTCTCTCGAGATACTGTTTTTCAATTTTTTTCCTTTATCTCTGCTTATTTGATGGTGTCTGCTTTCAATATTCGTAAGGACTTGTAAGTTTCCTTTCCTCTGAGTGTTCCAATTTTTTCTTGATATGATAGTTCTATTTTTTCTGTTGCTTTTCATTTTCGCTTCTCATTATTTGCATGGCCCATTTTTCTATGCTGAATTCCATCCCTATATCTTGATTGTATATTCTCACTGCCTGTATTAGGGTATCAAATTCTCTTTCATTTTTAGCAAACAGTTTGATGGCATCTATTTGCGTTAGGTGACTGATCTTTACTTGTAATTTAGTAAGATTGTAGCCACTGTGCATTTTCTAAATATGTGATTGTGCGGCAACATCCCTATTACAAATGCATCTCCCTGGAAGATACCTCTCCGGATTTTCACCTAAGCTAAACTTTTTTCTTCTTCTGTCAATTGTCCAATTTTTCATGGTTTTCTCAGTAAACTTTATGACTTTGAGGGATATCTTGTACATTTTGAGATCATCAATTATTCAACTTTGTGGGACCACATTTTATGCCATTTTTTCATCTTGTTTTGCTCTTGCTGAGGGTGTGTTGATCAATGTATCAGCAACCAATCAAATCACCAATGCAGAAAACAGACAAGGGAAGACAATAAACTTGCACTTCATTATTATTTTAGGAGCAAACCGAAACAAAGAGGGTATAGAAAAAGAATGATAGAAATCAAGAAAGAATGCACTCAATTTAAAACAACAAACCAAAGACTCACAGACCAAGCAAAGCTGATAATAAATTAAGGTTGGCCTTCTGAGCTTGAAATATTAGAAATACACCAACAAATAAATCGGGAATCACCTCAACAAAACTCTAATACAGTTACCGAGATACTAGATTCTGAAAAACAAGAACCCTCAAACCACATTGAAAAATAAAGTAACAGTAATTGAAACACCACATACCCAAGAACAAACACTAACACAAGAAGAAAAGGTGAATGTAGGGATCATAAAAAGAATTATGTCTGAAAAGAAGACCATATCATCTCTCAAGAACCAAAACTGGAGAACAGTCAAGGCAGAAATAGAAAAAAATTTAAAAAATGATTAACATATATTTCAATGAGCAACATCATGAAATTAAATGAACTAATATATACAGGAGCAAAATTAGACAGTGATAAAATTGGTGTTCCCTAAAAGAACACAGACAGAAATTTAGAATATGGATGGGAAATTAGACTGGAGACAATAATAAGAAATCTATGACAACAAACAAAAATTCTGAGATGGAGGAAAAATGCAGGAATATTTTGGGATAAAAAAAGAAAATCAATACAATGATTAAAACAAACAATTCAACTCGAGGAAATAAATCAGAAGTAACTGGTTAAAGGAGGAAGTCTAAAAAGATACTGAGACAGGATAAAAAAATATAGATAAAACAGGACATTCCAAAATGATGAATGAAATTCAACCAACAAATAGTAGGAGAATGCACAAAGACACAGCAACAACCAAATGAAAAGGAAGCAAAACAGTTTTGGAACAAAATATGGGAACAGAGAGAATATAACAGAAAAGCTGAATTGATAAATATGGAAAAAGAGTTGCAAGGATTTGAAGATTCACTCAGAGCAACACTCAAAAAAGTACCAAATTGGAAAACGCAAGGCCATGAAAGCATACTTGGATTCTGGTTTTTAAAAGATCACCCCCATTCATGACAGACTTACCCATTAAAGTGAATATTTACAAGAAACAAATATACCAGATGAAAGACCATCCTGTTCCAAAAAGACCCCCCAAAAGGAACCAAACCCCAATAACTATATTGCTGTAACCTACGTACCAATGATGAGCAAAATACTGATAGCACAAATTATGGAGGAGATTTACAACTAATAAGCCATGGACTGTTCCATAAAGAAAGAATACCACAAGATAACAAAAGGAGCAGGAGTTCTACTATACATTAATTATTATTATTAGTTGTAGCTGTAGTATTTTATTATTTTTGTTATAAGATATAATGTATGTATGTGTACAGAGAGAGAGAGAGAGACAGAGAGACAGAGACAGAGAGAGAGTGAGTGAGAGAGAGAGAGAGTGAGTGAGACTGACTGACAGAGACACAGGCATTCCTTATTTTATGATAGCCTGATTTATAAATTTCATCCTTTCTGATACTAAGATAGTAATGAGCATTCAATAATCATCAAACTTTTACAAAAAAGAATATGATTACTGTGCAATTTGACAATACTGAATACTTATTTTGTAACCTGTTTTCCATTGAAATGAACAAAGAAAATTAATTTTATTTATTATGCTGAGTGAATAGTATGAATAATCAGCTGAATAAATACCAAATCAACCAAGACTTGTTTATTTATCTCTTATTGATTTCCTTTTCTTTTGGAGTTACCAATGTTCTTTATATCTTTAAAATTATCTAACAAACAGAAATATTATCTCAGAACAATACAAAATACTGGAAATAGAAATTAAAGATAATTTGGAGCCAATGGAAATTTTTTTTAGAAATTTTGAATCTTGTCATTACTGAGAATCCATTAAAAACATAGAACAAAACAACCAGCATATGCTATCTCAAAACACACAAATGCCATGGCATAATTATAGCTGCTACAATTAATTAAAAGAATTTAACAGAAAATACCTTAAAAAAAACAATATAGAAGTTTCATTGATTAGTTTTTCTAATTATTATTGTTGATGAATTTTTTTCAATTATCATGTCATTCGAAAATTAATTTGAGGGAAATGTCTTATATTAGCTTAATTATAAGTTTAAGAATATAAAAAATAAGTAAGAATAATGAAGAAATAAAAAAATTAAACATTATACAACGTACATATTAATGAGGTGTGATAAAGTAATCAATTTAAAAATAGTCAAGTTTAAATTCATTGTGTTGAAAAGATTACTTTAGTTGCCTGAAAAGATGTGATAGCACCAAAAAAGCTTGTTGAATTGTTGGAAGTCTATACATTAAAACATAATAGTATCTAAGTTCTGTTTTACTCTAAAATATAGGGCATTATATATCATAACACAACCAATAAAACAGTAATGATATATAACCTAAAATAATTTATTTTATATATATATAAATATATGACCCAGAAGTAAGAAGACTAGTGAGAAGACTTGAATGTCTTCACTTAAAGATTTTGAAATGAAACAATCTGTGGTATTCAATGAAACCTGTTTATATATATATATATATATATATATATATATATATATATATATATATAATTAATCATCTCGCTTTCTCATAAAAGTTTCATGTGTTTAAAAAAATCTTCGGTACAAACATAGGTAGGTTTCATTTGAGGATTATACTTTCATTTACTGGCAAATATTTGAGCTCTTTCTTGATTTATGATAAATTGTTGATTCCCTATATATGTATATGGTATTCATGTTTCATATGTTAAAATTAATATCAATATCATTTGTCATTTATATTTATAAGTATAGTATTAGTGTTTTATACAAATAATATATAGAGTCAACAATGAAATTATTCATACATTCATGAATTTTGAATATGTTTTTCCATTTCACAGTATCTAATGCCTGTATGATGCCCAGTTTTTTATGTGTTAATAAGCACAAAGAAAAAAAAAATATATAAAACACAGTTTTCAGAACAGTAGGTTAAATGCAACAACTTTGACAGGTGAATAACGCTAAATAAAAAAGATGAAATTATTTGTACAATGGAAACTATCATTTTAAATTGATTGATTTGTGCAAGTATAAGTAATTTACATAATCATTTTATTTGTTAAGTTTTCTAGACTGTTCATTCAGCATAATATTTGTGATAATTCCAGCAAAGAATATCACATGGCATCTAGAGTGTTAACATTGCTATTCTTACATCAACAACTAAATGGGGAAGTAAAAGGGGATCAACAGTACAGTCCATTATAAAGAAATTTAAACAATCTTGCAAGACAAAGAATTTGCCTGGGCATAGAAGAAAAGAACTACATGTAAACTATGTCACAAGGTTAATATAAACCCAAGAGTTGTTTTGAAAGACATTCCCAAAAGTTTGGATACAGCGGGTATCAGCATAGATACTTGAATAATACAATGTTCTTTTAATAGAAATGAGTCATATGGAAACCAACCTTGATGAACTCCTCTTCACAAAGTATGGGACATTGTTGGTTGTTTTAATTTTACCAAAATGTTGTGGGACAAAGACAATTACTTTTAGGAACAAATACTTTTGAATCATAAAAGAAAAATTGGGCTTTTTGGACATAATTAACAGAAGATTTGGCACAAGAAAGGAGAGGCTTTCTTCTCAAAGAACACAGTGCCAACATTAAAACAGAGAGGTGGTTTGATGATGTTTTGTGGTTATTTTAGCTCTGAGGGATTGGACAATTAATTGCAATAAGAGGAATGATGATATCTGAAAACTATATAAAAAAGCTGGATGAAAATCTACAACTATCAGCATAAAATCTTGATCTCAGATGGTGATTTACTTTCCTGTAAGATAATAATTCCAAGCATATGTCTAAATTAGTGACTGTATGGCTTCAAAAAAACAAGATTACAATTCTGCCTTGGCTTTCAATGAGTCCTAACTTGAATCCAGTTGAAAATCTAAGATAAGAATTGAAAGTTTGAAAAAAACCTTCAGAAATCAGAATAGGTAAACATTAAAGAATAGAAAAAGATTCAAGAAAAGACTTGTTCAAATCTCATCAAAAACTTTTGAAAATGATTGTTGAAAACTATAAAGTATCTACACATCTGGATGGTGACTTTGTATTAAAAGAGTTTGAAATTCAGTCCCCATATTAATTTATTTTTAGACTAATACCATTGGTAAATATTTAAACTTCTTTATCCTACTCCCAAAGCTACGAGTTAAATAGTACCACTATTGTTCAACAAAAATAATTTTGGAATTAAATAACCTATGAAAGTTGATATGCCATTAAACAAAGAAGCGGAAACTGAAGCTGTATGTATATTAAGGCAAAAATTTTTCATTTGAGCCTGTTTGGTGAAAAAGACAATGAAGTATGTATAAATAAAAAGAAATAATTTCTACTACTTGCAAAAAAAGGAAACGGAAATCTGGAATAAATTAATGCTGACATTATTTGAAAGATTCAGTATTCTGAGCATTTTTGCCTGTGTCTCCTGCCATATTCAAGAATGGTACAACAGAATAGAAACATGGATATTTCTCAAGACAATGAAAATTAACTTTGTTTAAATGTGGTAAAAATGAATTGTACCATTCATGAAAAATGGCTGAAGACAGAGCTAAAGACAAAGTAGATGATTTCTACATTACTCTGCTCAGTTCCAATGTTCATAAGCAAGAACAACCTTTATAAATTCAGACATTCTTCATTGTTTGTTCTTTTAAACAAAAAATGCATCTCTCTCACTCTCTCTCTCTCTCTCTCTAAATATATATATGTATATTGTCATCTGCAGACAGACTGTTTCATTGTATTACAACACTTCAGTGTGGCTAGACACGTAGGATGCTTCAAGCCGGGATTGAAACCTGCCCAACCTTATGTTAGACTAAGTATTATACTGCTCAACCATCAGTCAATATACGTCAGCTTGGGAATTATAAGGCATTATGTAGTAGCTTTTGTTTGCTTACATTTTGCCTTATGTTGATCTTGAAAAAAGAATTTTTGATTAAAGAATATTTATTTTTTTATAAGATATCCAACCTTGTCAATGCACTGAAGTTATTGTTGAACATTTGGGCTCATCATTAGGTTATAAGCCTATAGATAAAAAACCTTTATTTTACACAATGAATACTTATTTTTTTCAATGTTATCTTCCTTCTCAGTGCCATTTACCAAACATATCTCCATTCATCATAAAGACAGAATTAAATACAGTAAATATTTTTATCAAAATTCAGCCAATACTTGTGTCAGTTTGATGAAACAGAACCTCTCTTGTATATACTTTGGTACTTTTTCTCAATATTCTGAGTCCTGAAGATCATTCATTAAATATTTCTCATCAAAATTCAACTAATAATTCTTTCAGGGTATAGGCTTATGGATTTTTACTTATATCTTATTGAGATTCTTGGTCCAAGAAAAAAGACAAGTCATTGTTATAAAAAACAATGATTCTTTCAGATTTGAATTCTCAACTTTTTATCAATGTTTCATTTACTATACTGCTGGGGCTTCTTCAGGTATTTGTCGGATCTGTTAAACACCGAACAACTCTTTATTTATTTTACAGACTCTATTGTGTTATCAAATCTAAAATAATTATTGTCATAATAGGTATAAAGTAAAGTTAGCGACTAGTCGAGGGTGATCAGAAGGCTCCCTTTTCAATAGCTACAACACCAAGGTGTAGGGGAGGGCACTACTCCTTTCCCTGGATTACTCCACTTTACCCTTGATATGTACCTTATATTGTTGAGTGCTAAGCAAGGAGGCATCAAGTACCATTTTTAAAGTCTTTGATATGACTCAACCAGGGATTGAACCCAAGTCTCATGGACCAATGGTGAACATGAGGCCAAAAAATGTGTTTGGGTAAAGTATGTGCAAGTATTCCTAGGTTTATTACTATAAGTGTATTTATATAATAATAGGTTTGTTTGAGTATTTAATAATTTGTATATATATATATATATATATAATAGATTTATGTATATGTTAATTGGTTTGTGTAAATAAAAAAGGTTTGTGAGTGTAATAAAATGCTCATGTATATAATAATAGATATATGTATATAATTATAATTTTGTGAATGTATACGGAATACTAATAAAGACATTAAGTTGTAAAGATTTTTATTACTTTCTTTCCTGTTTAAAATATAGATGGTGAAGAAACAGCAAATGAATGTAAATTTATTCATGATATATTATATTTAGTTACAGAGATGGTAAATTCCTATATAGCTATTTGCTTCATAAGTAGAAAAATTAATACATTTTTCCTGCTCACTGAACTCATTTTACATTTGTTCAGGAGTTAAAATATTAATGAGATATTTTATTCCAGCACAAATATATTTTTGAGGGCAAGGTTTTTCTAAATAATGAATTAATTTAGACATTTATTTGTTGTTAGTTTTATATTTATATCTTTAAAAAAAGAGAAGTTTTTAAAAATCTAAATTAATCAAAAACTTCACGGACAGCTGTGTATATATATATATATATATATATATATATATATATATATATATATATATATATATATATAAGTGTGTGTGTGTGTGTGTGTGTGTATTTTAACATGTCGAGATATTTATATTCATATACAAAAAATATCTTTTTTTTTGTCTCTCTCTGACTATGAATTTATAAATATGTGTGTGTATATATATATATATATGTGCAGACACAAACACATGCAAATATATATATATATATATATATGTGTGTGTGTGTGTGTGTGTGTGCATACATACATATATATATATATATATATATATATATATATTTGCATATCTAATAATAATAATAATAATAATAGATAGCAATTATAATTGGTGTGCTTGAAACAGTCCCTAAAGTTTGGTAAGGTGTCAGGAAGAGTTGGAAACCAGAAGATAAACTGATACTATCCAAACCGCACCATTAATAAGATTGGCCAGAATACAGAGACCAGAGGAGACTTGCTGTCACTCAGACTTCAGTGAAAGATCATCAGCAAATGCTGACGTGAAAAAGTTGCAAGGAGCAGATAGTGATAATATAAAGCCAATACATAGGGATGGAATTTGGCATAGAAAAATGCACAATGCTAATAATGAGAAGCAGCAAATGACACATGACAGAAGTAAAAGAACTACCAAGCCAAGAAAAAATCAGAAAGCTTGAAGAAAAGGAAACTTACAAATACTTGGGAATATTAGAAGCAGACAAGTAGAAATGAAGGAAAAAATTTAAAAAGAGTATCTCGGGAAAATTAGGAAACCAAGTGAAAATAAACTATAGAGCAGAAATCTCACTGAAAGCCTGGGCTGTCCTCCTTGTAAGATACTCGGGACCATTCTTGAAGTGAACAAAAGAAGAACTTTAACTAATGGACTAAAGAACAAGAAAACTCAAGGTGATGCATTAGGCTTTACATCCCAGAGATGACATAGACAGACTGTATGTGTCAAGAAAAGAAGGAGAAAAAGGGCTTGCAAGCATCAAAGAAAGCATTGATACAGTGATATGATGACTCAAAGACAACATAAAAAAGAGTAATTAATTAAAAAGACTAATTAAAGTGACCAGAAACAACACAAACAACACAAGAATCAACATAATAACAAGAAACAAAAACGGTAATAAAAATGATTGTATGGATATTTCAAGAAACAAAAAATTGCACTTTGCTGAACAATTAATCTCCTTTAGAATATCAATGTGACTGAAAAATATCAAAAGTGGCAGTAAAAAACATAAATATATACATATAATTCTAACTTTCCCTCATCCAAGATCTCAAGTAAAGTCTTGGTGAAAAATTATAAGAAACCAAAAGTAAAACAGAAAATCAAATGAAAATAATAATAATAATAATAATAATAATAATAATAATAATAATAAATACACATACTGCTGAACCCTTACCCCAGCTATACACCCAACAAAGCCTTTATCAGATGATGACTCTTGGAGTGGGTATGGTTTGGGGACCAAAGTATCAATACCACTAAACCAGAAAGCCCCAGCATTATACTATCTAACTTTGTTTTTCAGTACATTGTGGGAATGCTAGATTCAGTGGGAGTGAGCTTAATATGGTATTAATTGAAGCCACAGAAGGAAATTGAAAATAACATTACTACAGGTACAACATATCTTTTTAAAGTAGTATTTATGCTAATAGTACTAAGCTGTCAAGATAGTTCTGGAAAGAAAAAGAACTTCCAATGACCCATAGTAGATTGAAAGCTTTTCAAGAAGGCTGATCATGAAGGAATTGTGTTTAGAAATTGCAAGTTGAGCTGGGAAGAGAAGCTGCACACCATGAATTTTCTAGACCAAAATCATCTGTTGAGCAAAAAGAAGAGAATTTGTTTCCAAGTGCAGGCATAAGAATAAGAATCTGCAATACCTCCTTGCACTTAACTGAAAATTTTTTATAGGGCAATTTATTAATTATCCTCTTTTCTCTATAAGAGCATATGAAATATTTTTTGAATGATGAATGAGTATTTATTTGTTATTTATCTATTTTATCTATTTGATAGAGATGAAATATTTGTTTTTGTATTTATTTATTTATTGATGCATTAATCTTTTACATATAAGAGATGAATTCTTATAAGAAAATTGTAAAGGAAATAATCATTATTATTATTCAACTATTATTTTAGAGTGATACAGGAGAATTTATTTCTGAAGAATGTAAGGAGATTAAAGTTACAATGAGATTGAAAAAGGAAAAATTCACAATCACCAGATGATCATAAGAATATAAAGCTAACAGTTGTGATTAATATGTTTGTGTTTTTATAATTATTATTCAAATAGCTATCTTGAGTATTGTTATGAAAAAGTCTGCCAGACAATAGCAATGGTTTGATCTCTGTTTTTATGGTATATCAACCTTCATGGGTTATTTAATGTCAAAATCATCCTTGTAGAATAACTGTAGTAGAACTATTTAATCAATAGCTGGGATTCATATCTTCCCAATGGTATTAGTCTGAAAGTAAACATAGCTTTACTGGAATTTGAACTTACTTACTAAGATGAGCAGTAAAGCATGTTAGTTACTGTGCCATAGCAACTCTCCCAGACAACAGTAAGTTGTCTTTTATATTTTCCAGTATTAAATATCTCCCTCTCTATATATATATATTGAGAGAGAGAGAGAGATAGAGAAAGAGAGAGGCTCCTCATTCTATAATTGGCTGTCTTACAAATTTTAGACTTTCTGATGCTATGATAACAATGAGAATCCAAAAAGGTTAATAATGAAACTTTCGTTTTACCTGAGTGAGTGATGTTATATAGGCCTAGTGATGTTGAATGATTCTTTTACTAATGCCTAGATAAGTAGTGTCATCCACCCATTCTCTTGTCTCCCTTGCCATCATGACCATTAACACCTCCCAGCATTTAACTTCATATCATTCAGTGATTTTTTTCCCTGTGTTTTTATCCTATTTTCAAAGCCCATTATTATATCTGCCAAATGCCCAAGTGCATCTCCTGACAAAGAAAGCAACAACTGCTTTTATATTATTAGATTGCTGGAGCATTAGATTAGCCTATGTTATGCAAGGGTCATTTTTGATGTGTGAGCATTTGTGTGTATGCATATGTGTATATGTGCAAGTGTGCAAGTGTACATGTGTATGTTTAGTGAATTGGCATCTTGTCATCAGTACAGAATGCAAAGGTATGTTACAGAAGAAATACAGGAACTTTTTAAAATGTTGGCCATCTTTTATGAGTTCAATCCTTATTTGATTCTTTATACTTTTAATCTTAAATCTGACAAAAATCTAAGGTAATGGTTAATATGCAAATGACCTACACTAGTAATCATCAGCAGCAGCAACAGCATTGAGTCCATTGTTAGACAAAAGCCTTTCCCAATTCTTTCTAAAGATAATTTTGATTTAGCGAGTCTTTTGTATATCATACCAGTCAAATCCAGTATTTCATCTCTCTTTTGTCAAGTCTTTCACAACCATGCTTACTATTTCTTGGGCACCATTTTGTTAAACTTGTGCACCATTTGTTATCCTCCCTTCTAGCTTTGAGTCCTTCTCACTTTCTTTTTTGTTGTTTTTATTTATCCTTGTGGGTAGAGTGTTTGCCAATGGCTCAGGAGACCGGGGTTCAATCCCTGGTCGAGTCATACCAAAGACCTAAAAAATGATTCTTGATAACGCCTTATATAACACACAACATTATAAGGTAGGGATTAAGGGTAAAGTGGTGTAATCCAGGGAAATGAGTAGCACCCTCCCCTACTCCTTGGTGTTGTAGCTAATGAAAAGGGAGCCTTTGGGTTGCTCTTGACTATAGTTACCAACTTTACTTTTTGTATTTCTTATTCATATTGATCTCTTTTTGTCTCTTATAATCATTTGTAAAATTTATTTGGTGCTGAGGCTCCATTCCTGGATTGCTGGGGGGGGGTCTCAGTTTAAAAATTCTTGTACTAGTGTCATATACTACCTAAAGGCAAGAATTGTCTGTTTCCTATGAATTGCCAACCATTGGACAAAAGAGGGGAATGAGACTTGTGAATGCCACTAGTTAAGTAATGATTGTTCATTCATTCTATCTTTTGTAGTAAAACCTATTTTGATTATCAAACTACTTAGTGTGTTTTTTCTTTCTCTGTCAACTTAAATATATGTTACAACAATTAGATTGGATTACTTGAAACCATATGACTTCTTGCAAATAAATGACTATTATTTAATAGAAATATTTTCTTGAAACGATGTAATTACTTGTAAATTATTGGTATTAGGTGGGAATAATTGAAACCATATAACTGTGTGCAAATCATTTGTATTGATAATTACTTGAACTATAATCATATACAAATGGTTATTATTAGTTACATGAAGTCAAGTAATTAATAGCAAAAAAAAAGACAAAGAATGATTGACTTCAGCATTAAATAGTCCAACTTGGATTTACATATCATAAAACCTACTCACTAATCTAACAAATAAAATTCTTCAGGTGGACAACAAAGTTTGTTTACAGAAAAATATGGTCACATAAGTCAATCCTGCCAACTTCCCTACCAGAAGCAAAATGTAGAAGAATAAGTGTATTTAATTGAATGGGCTTCAAAATCTTAACACAAGATCAAATTTATTCCAACCATAGGACAATGGTATAAAAACATTTAATAGATCAACACAGGCTCATGGAAAATTCTATCCCAGCCAAACATTCCTGAGTGGCATCAGATATTTTTGATCAATTGATAGATTTTAACAACATGTCAACCTGTGTATGATTTTTATGTCTAGAATCATGTAAATTGTATCTTTATATTTACATTTTTTGTGTAGTTTCTTAAGAGTTTCTTGCAAACAGTTATATGATATGAAGTATTCTCATCTAAAACAAATAATTCAAGCATAGTTGTATTATATCAAGTATTCCTATCTAATACTAATATTTATGCTAATAATTTATTTAGTTTTAAGTAACTATTTTTCATCTAATAATGATCATTTCTTTGCAAACAGTTATATGGTTTCAATAAATTATGATAAAAATAATCTTTAGTAAACAATTATAACATCAAATATTCTTGATAGAAATAATTCATACACATTTATGTGGTATCAAGTATTCCTATCTAATGAAAATAATTTTCAAACCCATCTATCTGTCCTATAGTTGGGGCCTCACAGGCATTACCACTCAATGTAGATTTAGGAGTAAATGCAGATATCCAGAACAGGAGCCTTATCATCAGATGTAGTTTAGTGTTGTACCTAAGACACAGACATTTTTGGATGTCAAAAATATTGGTGAAGATGAACCCTACTCTGTTTAATTTGCCAGGTTATGATTTGAAGGAAATGCAAAATTTGTGAAAACTCTCCAATCAATGTTTGATGGTGAGAATGGTTAGTAATTAATTTACAGTGATTTGCTGATTTTCAATCAAGGTTGCCAACCTGAAAAAAATTATCATTACTTTCAAGACACTTTATCTATGAAAGAGTTTTTGGCTCCCTTACTCTCCTGATGTGAGTCCTTGGGACTATTTCCGGTTCCCTGGAATTAAAACAGAGCTCTGTGGTTGCCATCTGGGAACTGTTGAGAACATGCAACAATGTTAATGAACTAATGGAAGCCAGTATCAGTTGAAGGCTTCTAGCACTGATTCCAGGAGTAGGAACAGCATCTTCATTGGTGTGTGGTTGCCCTAGGGAATTATTTTCAAGGAGATAGAGTGGATTTGTAATTAAGTTCAAGAAATATTTACAAAGTCAGTTTCATAATTTAATAGACATACCAGATTTTTTTTGTCATTTTTTGTGTGGAAAAAAGATACTTATATGCCATTAATTTCTCTATATTTACCATCCTCTCTTTCCCTTTCTCTCCATTGAAGAATCTTAAATTCCATCAATTCCAATGTATCTTTCACTCTCTCTTTTCCATCCCTCCATCTCTTTCTCTCTCTTTCTCTATATCTATATCACGATATATCAATATCAATATTGCAGTTTGTATAGAGGTGAAACTGAAAGTTACTAAACACTGTTGATGTTCTACCTACACTATCCTAACATTAAATATATATATATATATATATATATATATATATATATGTATTATTGTGCATATATATATATATATATATATATATATAAGCATTTCAAGGTTTACATTAAGCCTTCATCAGGGCATTTAAATGTGACCTAGTATTTTCTGAATTTGATTTAAATAAAATTTACAAGATGCAATATCATATATCTAAACACCCTGATGAAGGTTTAAAGTAAAAACCAAAACATTTCACATTGGCAAATAACTCAACTAAAATCATATACTGAATACCTTGTGTTTTTTTGAAATTTGTACATTCACAGAGACACTCAGGAACACACCCACACACACACACACACACACACACACACACACACACACACACACACACACACACACACACACACACACACACATATATATATATATATATATATATATATATATATATATATATATAGAAGGATCATTAAATAAGTTTCCAGACTTTTTTGTATGGGCACTTTTACTGATAGTACACATGTCCAGATTGCATTTTTGAAATTTAGCAGCTGTGACAATCAGGATTTAGCAGGGTGTATTCCAATTCCTGCTGTAGCTGTTCATTAGAAGCTGAAATTATAAAAATTGGTCAGTCATATCATAAGATATATAGCAATAACATACTGAATTTTCAAGAGTCTATGACAATTTTAAATGCCTGTACACAACAGTCTGGAAACTTATTAAAGGCACCATGTATACATGGATTATTGAGTCAACAGAAGTGAATCTTATTTGAATGAAATTAGTTGCACTGCCAAGTTCACTGACTATTCAACATTATGAAAAATCAATTTCAAGCTGTTAAAAGTTTTTTTTTTTTAAACCTGATTATTGTCAGATAGTGATATTTTCATTTCTTTTATTTTAATTCCAGACATGTAGCCAGAATCCATGTGGCTGGAAAAAGAGACAAGTTGTATGTGAAGACCCAATTTTAGGTTGTAACAATGCAACTAAACTTGTATCACAAATTCCATGCAGCAACATCACATGTGGAAACTGGACAGTTGGAGAATGGTCAGCTGTAAGTAACAAAAAGATTTTTTAGTTATGTTGAACTAGTTCATATGTCCTCTTTCTCAATGATAATATTAGTTCATTTTGTTTTAAAAGATTTTGTATACTAATATATAAAATTCAATGTGTAAATACACATATGATGATGGCCACCTCAGATTTGAGTATGACCATTGCATGATATTTTGTCATTACCTGTACCATGAATGGTTCTATATTTTTAAGCCAGGTAGACTTTTAAAGCCTTTGGAACAAAATTGGCACACAAGAAATTTATTCTCATGTGAAACTGAGGTTATTACACAATTTCTGTGCATATTAATATGCCTCTCAAGCTATCTCTCTAACTTGCATTTTTCTTTAAAGGTATGACATTTGATAATGGAGTTGTATATATATATATATATATATATATATATATATATATATATATATATATACATATATTGAGTCAACAATGGTCTTTTTATATGCACATAAATATATACATGCATGTATATTTTATTTTACAACATATATACAAGTGTATACACTCACATACACTTGAGTATATGCTCATATGTATGTAAATATTTAACATCATGTATTCATATAATAGTGTATATTTATATTTACATGTGTGTGTGTGTGTGTGTGTGTGTGTGTGTGTGTGTGTGTATCTGCCAGTTTATAATTCTACAATATCACCCATAAATAAATAAATCTAACTAAAGAATTTTTTTTTCACACCCATTCATACCAGCATTTTATAATTTCTAGTAGAATAAAAATAGTTATTATTATGTATTATTTATAAAAAAAACTCTCCAGTATTAAAACTCTTCAAAAATAAGTAAACCCTTATATATATATATATATATATATATATATATATATATATATGTGGAAGTAAATAATGGAAATATATCTGACAGTATGAAGAAAAGAGAAAAACAAACCAATCTAAAAGTGATGAATTTATTATAATGGAAAGTCAATGTTAAAATGTTTTAGTTCTAATAAACCCTCATCAGGACTTTAAGGTGGTGAAAAATATTGCTTGAACAATAATGGATGTTTTATTAAATGACAGGAGAAAAGAAATATATATATGTAAAGAAAAGTTCCTAACCATTCAATTAGCATTCTTTTTTTGAAGCATAGATTATCAGAATTAATTTCTTTTTTTTCTTTCTTTTCTCAAAAATTCTGACAATTTATGCTTTATCATCTTTCAATCTGGTGTATGTCCTACAAATTCAAAACATTTCAAACATCATTGTTTGTGCCAATCACATGATAATTTTTCAAAAAAGAATGATAATTGAGCAGTTATGAGCTCTTTCTTTGGATATACATTTTCTTTTCACTCATGATTTAATAAAACATCAATCACTGTTCAAATAACATTTCTTTACCATCTTAAAGCCCTGATAAAGGTTCATTAAAACTGAAACATTTTCACATTGATTTACCATCATAATAAATTCATCACTTTTGGATTAATTTGCTTTTCTATTTTCTTTATATATACATATATATATGTATTTGTGTGTGTGGGTGGGTAAATGCATTTTGCATTTGATGATCATAGAGCCACAACCCTATTGTGTGGTTTCATTGCAGGTAGGTTCTTATTGAGTAAAGTTGTTAGTCACACACGCTTGGTTTTGAATTCAAAGTTTTTTCTTCTCCCAGACCAGTGGCCTTACTAAGGATAATGGGCCTTGTCTGTTCTACTCTTTACCATTAGCAGAGGTAGAAGACAGGGATTTATGCTTTTTCAAAAGATATTTGAGCAAAAGTAAAAATACAAACAGCCTCATTCAGGATTTGAACTCAGCTTGTTAAGTCTATTTCCAAAGCTGATGATTGTTACAACGCATGCTTTCAGCTTATATATATATATATATATATATATATATATATATATAGTTAGATATATGTATATATATATATGTATGTGTACATGCATATATATAAATGCATATATATACACGTATATATATATATATATGTATATATAAGCAATGGAAAGAAGACTGGAGGTCTACCAGTAGCATATGATGTATATCGTACAAAATTTTGATGTGTTAGAACAATTCTAAGCATAGACTCAGAACCAATATATTGAATTTAGTCTAAAACATCTTCTTTTACCTAAGTAGCAAAATCTTATTTATAGTTGAAGAGAATAAAAAATATCATCAATTATATAAGTTGTTTTTCTAAAATAATCATGTGAAAAAGAGTAATGTTTTCCAAGCTGCAAAAATATCTTAAACCATTCTCCTGATGATAATTAATAATGTTGACTTGTAGAAAAATTCCAAGCATGGATTCCAAATCAATATACTTAATTTGGTGTAAAACACATGTTTTTACCTAAGTAGCAAAATCTTTGTTGCCCGGTATTATTTATGGCTGAACAGAATCGAACAACTTTATCATTAATAGTGTTATTTATTTTATGGAAAATCAAGTAAAAAACATAATATCTTCTAGTTGTAAAAATATAACAAACTATCTCCATACTAATAGTTAATATTGTTGGCTTGTCATTAAACAGTCTCAAGTGACCTATAATATCAACCTTACTTCTTTTTCTTTAAAAAAATTTCAACAATTCTTTCTTGTGCTTCCTCTTTATTTTATTAAAAATTTCCTTTATTTTTCACAAACCTCATTATAATCCTAAAATAACACGATTCAAACTATAAGTTTGATGTCTGTCTGCACAATCACTCTCTTTTTCTTTGGTGTCACCAAACCCACCCACTTATCCACCTGAGTGATTTCTGTTCGACATGAACAGAGCTTCAGGCCAGACTCCCCAGTAATTAGCTGATTTTCTTCTCTTGTTTCATTATTTTGCTTTTGAGACCCTTTCTTATTTTTCTTTGTACTATTTTTATAACATGTGCATTTTGTAGCACACTTTATTGTCAATATAATGCAGATACTAGTTGCAGTGGTTCAATGTCTTTTAAATTGTAACATCACATCTAGCAATATTTAATTTATTTTGTCATTTCTACAAATGCAGACGAAAATTTAATCAAGAGCTTACTTGTCTCTTTTAAATTACATCACACTGATTTATAAACTTTTATACTATATCACACAAGTTGAATTGCACATTCATGCTAGATAGAAGCCAAGTCTTGGAGTGCAGATACTGCTAACTGAACAAACAAAATCTCTTCATTTTTATTTAATTTTTCGAAACAAAGTTTATTTTACAATCTTTATCGTCAGTTAAAGGTTTACTCGGAATAGTAACAAATTGTAATTGTTATTGCAAAATATAAATCCAAAGAATAGAAAAGAGATTTACTAATTGTGTTTTTTTATATTAAAAATATGAGTCAAAAGTTTTGCAATATTTCAGTAACATAAAGCAAAGTTCAGCAGCTCAAGGTGCTTTTGCCAAAGTTATGCAGGTGACAAACCACACTAGAGTGTGAGAGGACAAGGTCAGTTAACACAATCTGAGTGCTACTCACTAGATTTGCCTCAGTGGCTTAGATTACAGTCTTAAGATCCATGGTTTTAGCTCTCTTGATTTTGCCTTATTGTTGAGATCAACAGTGCCTTCACATTTTTGTACAACAAATGTCTTTGGTTACTTTTATGGTATTATAGTCAGCTTGAATTCATAAAGTGTAAGTATCTGAATTAGACTATGCTACCTGTTCATCTCTGCATCTTTTCAAATAGGAATGAAGTGAAACAATGCACATTGTGTCAATGCATCAACTATCATGATACTACCAACCACAGCAGGTACCTTCCGCAGATTGAACAATGTTGATCCCATGATATACACATAGCAAACTAGCACGTACCAAAATATTACAAACATGAATGAAGTGAAGCAATGCACATTGTGTCCGTGCCCCAACTATCATGATACTGCCAACTACAACAGGTACCTTACATGGATTGAATAGCTTTGATCATATGATATAAAAGCAAACTAGCATATACCAAAATATTACAAAACTTTTGACTCATCCGAGTATTTTATTATAGGTTGAGCAATTTTCTAATAAAATAATGATGTCTAGATGTCTAGACATCACTTTATTATATCAATATACCTTAACTTCATATTGAAAGAGGAATTTCAGAGGTGCTTCAACCACTTGAAAATTCATTGGAATCAAAGGAAATTCATTGGAATGAAAGGAAATTATTTTGTAGAAAATCAATATTCCATTAATTTATAATTTTTTATCTTAATAAATTTAGCTTCAGTTTTTTTCTTTTAACATACCTTGTATAGACATACATGAGGGTGGACTGAAAAGTTCTTATGATGACATTGTATCTACTGTAGGTGACTTTTTTGACCTTTGGGATCCAATCACTGTCACACTGATGGAAGAAGTGAGTGGACCACAAGTGGGACTACGCTGATAAATAAACGTCATTTGGTCACATTTCTTGAGAGTATCTTGGTCAACCTATGAACTTATCAGTCTATCCTTGTACAATGTCATTCATAAATAAATAATATTTCATCAAATTCTGTATTGAAATTTTTTTTTTTTTATCTAAGTGAGTGATACCAAAGTGTTTTATTAAATTAGACATTTTTGTTTTTTGGGCTAGATTGCTGGTCTAAACAAAACAATGATATTATATCTTTATTTTTCATCTTCAGCTGAAAGAACTATCTATAAAGTTAATTAGTAATGCTTAGTTAACTGTGAGTTATCATTTGAGTAAGACAATTTGTTTTAATTTTCTTTTGAAGTTTGGAAATTTAAATGTGATACAATTTATCACATACTGCAGCAAAATGATTTTCCGCTGATTATTTTTTATTTTCAGAGACCTAAATTGACAAAATTTTTATATTACTCAGACTTACCAGAAATGACAGATTTTACTATCTAATAACTTCCAGTGGCCCCCAGTAGCTCTGGATGTCAACCTCACATCACCAATGTTGGAGCCCCAAACAATATCCATGCAAAAGTCAGATTTGGCCATCATTCTTGTACAAACTCATACAAACATACACCTTTGGTATTGCAGCATTGATAAAATCATGTGGAATGTAATTTCAGGGGAGCTAACTCCAATTTATTTTGCATAATCTCAAAAACTAGTTTTTTAATAAAAATTTAATAAGAATTTTAAAAAGACATTCGAATTGTTGATAACCTTATGCTTGTTGTAAAGCAGAATTTGAAGAATAAATTTTGAATGATTTATTGATTGACAGATATGTCAACCAGTCTAGGTTTATTTAAAGTCCAGAAGTTGGTAAATTGTTTTCTTTATCATATTTCTAGTTTTTGTTGTTTCTTAAGAGGCTTTTTTCCACATGGTGCAATTGAATACAAATAGTTTTTAAAGAAGTTTTTTTGACCCACAGATGGGAACCTAACAGGTACTGCCACTAAGGATCAGAATAGACCTATGAGAAATGGCAATGAAGAACAACTCCACACTCCCCAAAGTTTGAGGTCTGGAGCCTCACCATCAGATGCAGTTTGTTACCATGCCTTGGGCACTCATTTTTAGAGGAGTCTTACCCCTCTGTAAGTGATACAACCAGTGAATTCTTAGCACTTCCAACAAGATGAAAAATTTTAAAGTATTTGTTGATTATTTTACAGCTTTTTTTTCAATATTCTTGTTACATTTGACAATTATCCCGGAAAAATTTGATGACATTTTTCCTGTATTCTAATGATTTGTCGTACTTTTGTATTTGCAGTGCACCCGGAGTTGTGGCGGAGGAGTACAGTATCGCAGAGTGGGTTGCATTGGTAGCAAGCACTGTGATCTTGAGTCTGAACCCAGCTCTGAACACAGCTGTAATCTGCAGCCATGTACAACGCCTGCACCCACAACCACAGAAAGGGATCAAACAAGTTCAATTAGTACAGCATCAACAATCAGAGAGAAGAGCAGTACTGCGACTACACTTCCAAAAACAACATCTCCTGTAACAACAATAAAAACATCTCCTGTTGCAACAACAACAACAACAACGACAACAACTCCAGTTGTGACAACAACTATTCCTGTTGCAACAACAACAACTCCAATTGCAAGAACAGCAACAACAACCACAACTCCAGTTGCAGCAACAACAACAATTCCTGTTGCAACAACAACCACAACAACAACAACTACTACTACAATATTAACGTCACCAACAATAACCACTACCTTCAAGGTCACTTCAGGTTATCCAACCACACCAACTTTAATTTTACCCACAAACATTATTGTTAATAAAACTGAAACTGAGGATGAGAAAAAGTTAAACAAGACGGTTGATAGCAAAGCACACCCAAACCACAGTAGTGATGTAAGTGGAAAGTACAATGGAAAATTTGTAGTTGACAATAAACGACACAGGAAAAATTTTCGAAGAAAGAAGGGCGATAATACGTCAGTACAGAAAAATATTAATAACAGAAATAAATCCACTAAAGGTCATCAGAACACAACTGAACACAAACCTGTAGCAACCAGCATGTCCCAAGAAAATGTTGCTGGTAATCAGAAACTATTAAGGAACAACCAATCATTTCCAGTTCGTTTTCAGTGGACAAGTAGGAACTGGACAAAAGTAAGTGGTCATTTACTAAGCTGAACCTAGTCTGGAACAAAGTCATAAATATAGGGCACCTAGGGAGAATCATCTTCACTAAAAAGGGAGTGGAAGCTGAGCTAGCTAACCATTACACCAAGTGAGATGTCAATTGGATATAAGCATGATGTTTATCCTGGCGAAAGGCTTTAATTCCAATCTTAATTTTTGTTTATAATCGATATTCTTGAACAGTAAATCCTACTAGAGTAAATGGTAAAAATTGGGTATTATTTTGATTTCCTATTTACAAGACCAAAAATTATGAAATTCAAAACAAAACTTATTTATAATTGATTTATTAGTTTTAAGTTAACTGATTTTCTTTGAAGCATTGTCATTATCATTCCTTTTTGACTAGTCTTTCTTTTCATCTTATTTCTACTGTTTGTTTACTCTTAGCTGTAGTAATAAGATATAATAGTCTTAGAATTATGTTGTTTCCTTAGATGAAGCATTGTAATTATCATACATTTTTGATTAGACTTTTTAAAACTTTATTTTATTATTCTATTTTTTATTTCTGTTGCTTTATTTCCTGCATTTGATGTATTTGAATTTTTTAAAATGAAAAATTATCAAGGAAGATGATATTATCAATATTCATTTTTTCAGTGTGAAATGATCAATCCATATCAATCATGTGGAGAAGTTAACCAAAGTCGAGTGGTCTACTGTATGGATGCATTCTCTCCACGCAAATCACCAGTTCATAGTATTTGGTGCAATTCATCAACAAAACCAATAGAAAGACAAAAATGCAAGATACCTTGCATGAAATGGATGACATCAAGTTGGTCATCGGTAAGTAAAACATTTATTTGCATTCTGTGAAAGAATTTATGCTTTTTGTTGTTTTTTTTGTCTACATTCAAATCTTATCATCTGAAGTGAAAAGTGGAGAAGAAAATAAAAAAAATGGTGAAAAACTGTCTGAAAGAGGCAATTTGAGGTTAACTAGGTATGTTGATGCCTATAGAGATAGATATATAGATATGAACAAGATGCATAGATAGATAGATAGATTGATAGTCCAACAGAACAAACTGAAATAGATCAATATATAAGTCAAAGTTATTTAGTTAGTTAGATGATTATGAACTGACAGAATTTATATATATATATATATATATATATATATATATATATATCTATTTTATATTTTTATTAGTATATATATATATATATATATATATATATATATATATCCCTGGACCCAAACATAAGACAACCCTCAAAAATCAAGAAAAAGATATTTTTTACAATCTTTAAATTATGAAAATCAGATATATGAAAGATAAGGTTAAGAGACTTATAAATTTGAAATAAGAAGTAACTTCAATTAATTTTTATATGTATATTAGAATTTATGCTAAATTTTAAAATTTATTTTTGATATAAACATAAGATCACCAATGAAAACTAAAGACAATAAGAACTTAATTTAATTTCAAAACTTATTATATATAGTCTATGTAATATAAAGGCTATTAAAACTGAAATACTTAAAATACTAAAAACATAAATGGCTAAAGGAAATAAATTATCTGAATTTGAAAAAGGTGAGATTACAGCTCTGCAAAGAGTTGGAAAATCTCAGAGAGAAATTTTGAAGGCCTTAGGATGCAATAAAACCATGATCTGCAATTACTTGAAAAGTCCAAATAAGTATGGAACCAGAAAACTGGTTGGCAGGCCAGAAAAATTATCGCCACAATTCAAGAGAAGAATTCTAAAAAAGAAAACTTTGTCAACATCAAAAATATTGAAATCTCTTGTGGATACTCCTTGCAGTACAAGGACAATTAGAAGGCATTTAAACAACAAAAAAATTAAGTATAAGAAAAGAATTCATTGTCCAAGGTTAACTATGAAGCACAAAGATAAACTACTGGAATATGCTTGTCAGTATCAAACCATGAGTGCTTAAGAATGGTGAAAAGTTGTTTTCTTGAACAGAAAGAACTTCAATTTAGACAGTCCAGATGGCTTTCAGAAGTACTGGTATGCAAAAATTTTTCCTGAAGAGAATTACTCAACAAGACATAGTGGAGAAGGAGGATCTCTTATGATCTGGAGGGAGCTTCTCATCTTCAGGAAAACTTAAACTACAATTTATCAGTGGTCAATAAAAAGCAGCAGATTATATGAAGATGATAAATGATTAATCTCTCACACAAGAAGGGCATCATCTTTGTGGAGAATGGATTTTTCAGCAAGATAATGCTGCTATCCACAATGCATCAATACAAAGAAGTGCTTGCTTGAACAAAAAATAAGACTTTTTGATCACCCAGCATGCTGTCCAGTGGTTCAACAGTAGAAACTAGTTGATAGTATGCCTTGCTGAATTTTTGAGGTGATCAAAGCTAATGGCGGATCTACAAAATATTAATTAAAAAATTTGCCTCTATATTCAATAGTTCTGCTCATTGGTTTTATATTTATGTCAAAAATAAATTTTAAAATTAAGCAAAAATGCTAATACATATATAAAAAATGAATTGAAATTTCTTCATATTTTAAATTTAATTGTTTTTATGCCTTAGCTTTCATATATCTGATTTTCATAATTTAAAAATTGTAAGCAATATCTTTTTCTTCATTTCTGAGGGTGGTATTATATTTTTGTCCAGGGGCATATATATAAAGATTGTTGTTAGTCCAATGGGAGAAAAGGAAATGGATGATTTCAAATTTGGTATTTAAATTTAAAAAAATTTTTTTTATTCAATATATTTCAGCTAAATTTATTTTAGACATTTCAGTCTCCATCAAGCATTCTAGGCAGTCTGAAACAGATGTAATAGAACTATATGGAAAAAAATAAATTGAAAAAACAGCCCCTAAATACCAAATTCAAAATCATTTGTGGACTTATCATTTCAAAAAAAACACACACACACACACACACACACAGATAGATAGATAGATAGACTGATAGATAGATAGATAGATAGATATGAACTGATTGAAATTGATAGATAAATGAAATGATTGATAGATAGAAATAGACTACAGTAGATAAACTCATGATTGCTCTTTATAAATGAGAGGCCATGGATGCTTGCAGGAGATAAACTTACCATTCCATCTGTCCCAAATCAGTCTTTAAACTAAATCCTGCCATTATCAAAACCAGTGTGTTATTTATTGCTGCTGCTCTGTATCATTGCATTTTGGATTATTAGGAAACCAGATTCAAAACTAAATCTTCATGTCTTTTTAGCATTCTCATTTTTTTATATTCTTATATGAGGGCATATATACATCTAAGATTTTGATCCGTTTCTTCAGTTCTTGTGTCTTTTTGAGGTAAATGACAGACAATGTAATTTTATTGAAAATCCAAAACTAAAAAGCTTATATCTGTAGCAGGAGAGAAGTTGGATTCTAAAGTTAGGGGAGCAAGTAGATAAAAAAGGCATCCGGATAAGTACCAAACAATTTTATTCTTCTGCATTTAAAATATATTTAAAATCAAAACACAAGGAATATGCAGTTTTTAAATATACAATTATTGCCATCAAAATTAGGCTAATTTAATTGAGAACCTCATAAGCGCATAAGGGAGTCCCCATAGCGTAGGGGTTAATGTGCTGGACATCATTGTAAGTGAGTTAAAACATCAGTCATGCTATTATGTTCACTTTCACTTCATATCTTTCCCTTGGGAAAGATATGAAGCATCTTATAAGCTTGAGCTATGGGTTAAATAGGACAACAATTTTCTTCTACTAGGATTGCTTATACATTAAGTAACCCACAAAGATTTATATGCCATTAAACTAAGAAACCAAACCAAATCAATCACATGTGTATATAAGGCTAAGTCAAAAAATGTCTTTTGTAAAAACTTCAAATCCTCTTCTTATTGTGGAAGCATTTTCAGTTTTATATCAGACTGCCTTTCTTATCTATAGATTATTTGTTAAAATTTTAGGATCCATTATGACATGAATGTTCAAAATGGCAAGTGGAGACGATTTTCTGAATGACAGAAAATCTCAGTTATTTTCTGTTAATTCTAACCCCAAGTAGAACTTCTTTTGTTTCATATATCTAAATCAATCATTTTTTCTGCGTAACATGCATCTCACTGTCTTTTTTGTTGGTGCATGATTGAGCCCAACATATATAGCTTATATTCACACCAACTTGGTTTCTGCTATGGGACATATTGACAACTTTTTCCTAGACCAGATGACATTGGAGTCATTTACAAGTTTTCACATGAACATGAACAGTTGCAAAAATCTAATTTCTGTCCAATGGTAAGCTGTCTGTCCAGATGAGAAGTTGCCTGAATCAAATAATAGCTCAAGAATATCATACCAAGGTCATGCGATGAAGTAAAAAAAAAATTATGGGATTTGACATTTATCCCACAAGGAACCGGAAGAGTTTTAAAAATGCCACACACACATGAAGAATATGCTCAAAGTGGGTGCAGCTGCTCCTATACCCACCTACACTTCTAAAAATGCTGTCGATTTGAGCAAGTGAAGCTAGTAAGTTGGTAATCTTGGGAAAGTAAAGTCTGTTAATTTTTACTGTGTTTTCAATTCATATTTTGAATTCCTCTATAAGTGATTTGATTGGTTGATTAAGGATGTGATAAGATTATAATGTACATCAATGTTATAAATGAAAGATAAATAATGGTGATACAATGAAAATAACAGAGGATAAATTGTTGTTGTATTGTTTCTGTCAGCAGAAAAAATTCTGTTTATATTGATTCCACAGGGACAATTTATCAACACTTGTACATGATAATAGATTTAGACAGACATAGAGATTGATGTAAAAACTGATACACACACACACACACACATGCACACACACACACACACACACACACACTCACACACACACACACACACATATATATATATATATATATATATATGGTTGTATGTGTGTATGTGTAGTCATGTCATTATATATTCATGTCATGATATATATACATATATATATATATATATATATATATATATATATATATTTTATGTCATCAAATATAGTTGCATAGAAAGAATGCTGTATTTATTTAATATTTTTTTGAGAAAGATAAAATTGTACGATGCTATTTGCAAAGAGCAATAAATACATAGAGTATTATCTAAATATATGTACACACACATACACACATACACACACACGCACACAAACACACACACATATATACAAGGGTTGAGTGAAAAGTTCATTGGCTAACCAAGATACTCTCAAAGAATGTGAACAAATGAGGTTTATTTCTTAACAGAGTACCCCTTACAGACCACACAGTTCTTCCATAGGTTTTACAAAGCTTGATTCTCATTTATTAAAAACATCATTACCAGAATATATGATGTCATCATTTGAACTTTTTTGACCACCCTCATAGATAGATTGATAGATAGATTGATAAAGTGATATAGAATGGTTGAAATTTAAGGGTTAAAATTGCCCAGTCGTCAGTGGCTGTACAATACACCAACTGCACCTCTGCAGAGGAGTAAGACCCCCCAACAAGGTTCCTGGATATGGCACTAAACAATCTGATGGTGAGGTTCGAATAATGCTGGAGCTTTGGGGAATGTGGAGTACTCCTTTATTGCCATCGTTCCCAGGTGCACTCTGACTCAGAGTGGTAGCACCTGATAAGGGTCTTATCTATGGGTTAAATACAACTAACGGCATACTTATGTGAAACTGAATTGTTTGACTAAACTGAATAGCTTGAAATAGAAATGTTATTGACTATTAAATCATACTTACATTTAAACTGCGTGTTTATGCTAAACTGAATTATTTGAAATGAAACTGTTTTTTGACAATGAAACTGTATTTACACTAAATAGAATTGTTTGATATAGAACTGTTTTGACATTTAACTGTGTGTAAACAAAATCTGTTCTTATACTAAACTAAATTAACTGAATTAGAATTGCTTGACGAACTGAATAGCTTGAAATAGAAATGTTTTTCACAATTAAACTGTACTTACATTTAAACTGTGTGCTTATGCTAAACTGAATTGTTTGTAATAGAACTAATTATTTACATAAAAAATGGATTTGGTGTTAAATAACCTATAAATGTTGAAATGCCATAAAACCCAACCAATCAACCAACCAACTAAGGTTTTAAGGATTATTATGAACATATATAAATACGCGTATGTTGATTAAAAATAACTTTGACGTAGCAATTCAGGCCCTGGCCAGGATATGCTTGTACTTCAGCTAGAATATAAATATAGAAAGCATTTGTATATATCTATGTATGTATATTTATAATTATGTATCTACATATGATATGTACATAATATATATGATATATATATATGTTTATATGGTATATGATAATATATATGTGTTTTTATTCCCATGTATCATATAATATATATATGATATATCATATGATATGCATCATAATATATATATATATATATATATATATATATATATATATATATATTAAAATACATATTATATGATGTATTTTCTAACTCCTCTGTACAAGTAGGATGCAACAGAAGCACAATTTCTGATGCTGAGTTTTACAGGTTTGAATTCAGAAACTTCTTTCACCTAGACTGGTTATCATACCAAGGTTAAAGAGCCCAGTTTTCTCTACTATTTATCCATAACTGTTGAGAGGATGAGTGGATTCATACCTTTCTAGAGAGTATATGCACAATGTGAAATGCTGCCTCATCCATAATCTGAACTTGATGTAGATTTCAATGATAAAAAAACATTAGGCTACAAGCACCTGCATAAATATTATACACACACACACACACACACACATATATATATATATATATCCATTAATATAAAAAATATGTTGGTAAATCATCCATTAATCTTCAAAAACAAATTATGAACACAAAAAGGAGTTGATAAAAAGAAATGTAAATAATAGTATGTTCAGACATAATTTAGGAACTAATCAGAACTTTAACTTTAAAGATTTCAAAATGTTTGTACACATACATTACAAAAACTTCCAGAAGTTTGTTGAATCTAGCATCATTTCTAACTACAACACTATTAAACAAAGACCTGGCTTTTTCAACTTATCCAACTTTTTTGTCAAATTTGTGCTAAAAATGTTAGAAAATCCCTTGTTTTGCAACAGAACACCACAAGTGGAAATAGAATTTTAGCATTTTATCTTTTCTTTTAAAAAAAATTCAATTTAGATGAAATTTCAAAGATACATCACTTATGTGACGCTGCATAAATAATTATCCCAGGATGAGAGTTCATTTAATGCGCATGTGACGTTGAGGGCAGTCTGGCACTTGACACTCCGCAAAATGAGTCCTAGTCAAGACTCCTATTTCGGGCATATGGTAAACTGGAAAATAATGTGGGGGTTAATTTGGGGCTAGACTGATCTCTGACACTGGTAAGGGGGTTTCCAACTCACTTTCACATACCCCACCAAGTCATTCGTTTTCCTACCCCCTCAGATAGCGGAAAAAAACGGACTTCAAGGTTAAAAAATATTAACTGTAGTCAAATTTCCCAAATTCCCTTTTAATGTTTTAAGGTGAATAAGATGTTTAGCAAGAATTGATGACAGCAATACGAGGCTGAAACAGATATGCACAAAAGGAGATGAATCAATAGAAGAAACAACACAACCAATAGGGTGCATTTAAAATATAACAAAGTTTTAATAGGCGACGATCAAATAACTAATGATAAGAAACAGTTCCTTTTTCTTTTCTCTTTCCCTTTTAAAATACCAGCAATATGACGCCAACAGGAAGCATCAAACATAAATGTCTCTCACCACTCCTTTTCTTCTGTCTCCTTTTTTCTTTCTTTCTTTCTTTTTTCTTTCTTTTACTTGAGAAAGTATCTAAGTCACCAGACTGAAGCATGTAGCAAAATTCATTCACTAATTTGCTAATGATGAAACACAATCCTTTCAGTTTCTCTCTTTCTTTCTTTTTTTTGAATGCATATAATTCCCCAATATTTAGGAAGGGTAGAAGGAAAACAGTTTCAGTTGTACTTATCTTTGACAAGGCTTAATGTTCAGGTTCCTTTCTTTTACGGGCGAGGGACATCTGCAGAGTCGGCTGAGTCAGTGTCTTTCTAACGCTGATTTCTGTCCAGAACTAAAGATTCTTTTTGCGGGCAAGGGTCCTCCCAGAGTTTGGCTGCAAACTAGCATCTTTCTCTGTCGACTTCTGTCCTCAAACTGAAGATTCTTTTCCAAATTTCTCTTACGAAAAAATGGCGTTTTGGCGCTAAGGATCAATGGGCCAATCATTTGGCTTTTTCCTTCTACTATTTCATCCAGTCACAATACTCGAGTGACCTGGATTCCTTTCTTTGTTCAACAGACTGCAGGTCATAGAGTGCGAGGAGTTGACTTTCATTCATATCTCCTTTTAACGGTGAGTCTTAGTGCCAGTTGATTCAGACACAGAAGGGTAGGAGAATCGACCTCTTTGTAGCATACCACATGACACTTATTTTAATGCCCAGGTAAAGGTTTTTACTAAAAACAAAATTTTTAATGTCGGAAAATTATTCAATTATAAATAAAATCATCCTCAGTATAGTTTGTGCTTTTTTATATTTGTTCATTTATATTTATATTGATGATATATACAATATGCTGCTTCTGGGTGTAAGTATTTAATTTTTAAAGCAACAAAATATTATATTAAATTAGAACTACAAATGAATCTAAATAAGAATGAATATAAAAAGATTACACTTAGTTTTATTTTAATTGATTTTTATGTAAAATTACACATAGGAATGCTTTTGATAGATTTGATGATTTAACCATAATATCTAAAAACAACACCAAGTAATCATTTATTAAATCTAATTTTGTTAAAACAATTGTGTAAATTATCCACACCATATCCAATGTAAACCTTTATTTCTTAGGGATATATAAATCACATTGTAGGATTTTAAATGCATTAATACCATAAGCGTTTTTTGAGGCAAATCTAGCTCAGCTAAACTTTGAAAGATAAAAAGGATGCTAATTAAGATTAGATAATAATTATTTAATAACTACTGAGAATGTAACAAAAACAATTTTGACATCAGTGGTGATATAGTTTCAGATACTCACAGACCCATAATCTCCATTTAAGATTAAGTTATTGTGCCAAATTTATTTTAAAAAAAGAGGGTGTACAATCAAAGACATTAGCCATTCCCATTACTCTTGGCTTTCCTTGCTAAATTATCCTAATTTAACTCTTTAATTGAATTAGATAATAAAGAATAAAATTATTGTTATTTTGTTTTGTTAATAGATTTCTTTTAAGATTTATTATAGGGATTTTTGCTCATATTAATTAAAATAAAACCAAGCAATTAGAAATCAATATTACCAAGCAAATATTTATTATGATCAAATTTCAAGATCAAGATTCAATTTAGCCTTCCTGTTCACACAGTAAATTGCTATTTGGTTGTATATAAAAAATACAATTGCATGTTATTAGAATGTAGATAATGCCATTAGTATTAATAATACAAAATTTTTTTATCAATAATGGAGATTTGAATTAAAATAAAATTATGGAAGATATAATGTAAATAACTAGGAGAATTATGACATCGGTGGTGATAAAGTTTTTGTTATAGACAGACATATAATCTCTATTACAAGATATATTATATATATATATATTACATGGTATATATATATATATATATATATATATATATATAATTTCATATACTAGCAGTGCAATTCAGTATTGCCTGGGTAGAGGGATAACATAAAATATCGGTTCATAACTTTGTGAGTTACTTTAATTCACATGTAATAACTGTTTAAAATTCATAGTAGTAATATTTTCTTCTGACTAAAAGAAATGCAAAGAAAAATATCTCAGCAAGAGGAATCTACTGATTTGCAGAGGTTTCCAGCTAGGCTTATGTTAACATTACCAGAGACCCATTTGCCTGAGTTATTGAGAGTGAACTAGACTCACCTTTACAGGAACATAAGAGACTACTTCAACAGTTTCAACTACACAATGCTTAATATTCACGTTCTGGTACTAAGATGGAGAGAGATTGTGCTAATCTTACCATAGAACATCCTTCATAAAACTTTTCATAGCTAAAGCAAGGTGAAATCAGGTTGAGAACAACAGCTGCCAAGTATTGTCTTTAGGACTTGTTAATGCCAAAACATTCTAAGTAGGAACTCTAATCTTTTAAAATTGATTGGGAAATCTGATGGAATAAGGAGTATTCTAGGAAGGAAAGATTGTTCTCCTTTCTCATACCAATTAGTATGACAGAAAGTGTTTGGCACAAAGTCTTGTTCCATTACATAACCAGGGAGCATCAAGATACCAGAACAAAATAATAGAGCATCCATCTTTGAGATTTAACTTACATGTTGATATACCAGGCAATTCTAATAAATTTAAACATTCTGTAAGGTACTAAACAACCTACTCATCATCCAAAGTTAAAGTCACAGAACTGAATGTTTTTCTTCTGGAATTTCATCTCTTTGGAAAAGCTAAAGAATAATGAAATAATTTTTTAAAAATTGAATGTAAGTGCAAATAAATGGCTGTCACAGAAAAAACTGTAACTTTGGATAATTTGTCCTAAATGGGGGAGGGAGTTTTGTTTATTTATGATAAAATTATAAAAATGTAACTCAGAAGGCTGGTGGGTGGAAGTTGTACGGAAGTTTAACTCAGATTAAATTGAATAAATTGCAAGGAAAACAATGTATCATTCTTTGCTGAAACTGCTTGTAAAATGGCTAGCAAAATGAAACCAGAAGTAAAAATATGTTCATGTTGGTTTGGAGCAAGTGAAAGCAAATGGCTGTCACAGTGAAAAAAAAAGTAACTCAGAATAATTTGTCTGGTGGTCTAATTTTATTAGGTCAATTATGGCATCACTGTAAATCTATGATACAATAAGAATAATACAGATTGAAAAATGGTCTTTCGTACAAAATTGCAACTTTCTATGTCCAGTGATTTGAGTGTTCATAGGCTTTAGATACACAGATGGACAGACAGAATTAAGTAAATAACATCACATAGATTAAAAAAATTCATATGCATGTATTTATTATATATATGTATGTGTGAGTGTGTGTATGTATGTGTATAGATATAAATATATATATATATATATATATATATATATATATATATATATATATATATATATATATAAAATAATGATAATAAATAAATATATTTTAGATATATATATATTTAATCCATGGAAAATATTCTGCAACCCTAGGTTTCATGAAGTTTTTGCAAAACAACAATCATCAGGCAGTTAAGATTTATATATATATATATATTAGATATGAATAAATTATTGGTACATCCAAATTTAAATAGGCAAATATCTAGAGACATGCAAAAAGTAGATTTACAATATGAAGAAATTTTATTGAAGTTGTAAAGGCCCTTTCATCTGAGATTTGTCAAACAACAGCCTTCGGAAGTCATTAAAAACAATGTAAAATAAGATTAAGTAAAAGAAGGGGGAAAAAGAAAAATGATTGCCAGACAAAGGTTGGCGGTGGGGGAGAAAAAAATTAAAACCACCCTAAATCAAGCATGAAATACCTCCTAATAAGTTAAGAGAGTGTTTAAGGTTTTGTTTGCATAGAGTAAGCCTATAAAAAAAATATCAATGACCTCTAGGAGAAGAGATGTTGTTTAGTCCTAGCTCTCTGCAAGACCACAAAACACTCATCGCTGTAATTAACCACATAACTATTTAAGGCATTCAAATGCTTACAGATGGCAGAATCGAGCAATTTTGAATTCCCAGATGTTCTGTGGTTACGGATATCTCTTAGAACATTCTGTTTAACTCTAAACTGAAGACATTGCGATGTGTGCCCTCTATATGTAGCATTACATCAACATTGAAATTTATAGATTAAATTGGTTTGTTGGAAGATAGGGAGCACATCCTTATGAGTAGAGTGAAATGCAGCTCATGTTGTAAAGATGGTTTGAACCATAGCCGCATTATAATAGTGTGTAACAGAAGAAGAAACCTCATCGGCAATCAACTGGCTAAGAGATCCAATCCAAAGCAGTCTAGCATAAACTGGACATTTAGAAGGGCCAAGTGGCCAGATGTTGTTCCTAAACTTATTAACAGTTTTGTTCATGGTGACAACAATGACTTCCTTAGAATACCCATTACTCTAAAATAAGTTTTTTAATTTGTTCAAATTCGCTTTTAATCTTGTTATCCAGACAAATCTTAAGAGCCCTGAATTTGGGACACTTAATCAGGTTAATCTTTCTGGACTTAGGAGCAAAAGCATCCCAACTTAAATACTGACCAGTGAATGTAGGCTTTCTATGTATACAAGTTACAAAAGCAAATGAACAGCATTCAGCTAATACATCCAAGAATGTTAATTTGTTATCCTTCTCTTCATCCATAATGAAGGTTAAAGAATGATGGAAATCATTCAAACAATGGAAGAATGACAAAACTTCATTACATGAACTAAAACAAGCAAAAGTGTCATTCACGTAATGTAAATAAATATAAGGCTTGGGGAATCTGTAGAAAAATAGTTTCTCATAAAACCCAACAAAAATATTTGCAAGAATAGGGCCCAAGGGAGAACCCATCGAAATACCATCTACCTGACAGTACATTGTGTCATTAAAACTGAAGGAAACTGACTTGGTAGCCAATTCTATCAATTCCGCGAAACACTTTCAGGGAAAGAAGGAACTGATGTTAAAGGACTACGATATAAAAAGTCAGCACAAATAGAAATTACTTCATCTAGAGGAACATTAGTAAACAGTGAAGCTATGTCAAAGGTCACCACGAATTGAGAGTCAACACAAGGAGAGAGTTGACAAATAATCGAAGAAAAAGTAAATGAATCATCCACACTAAATTCTGAGTAAAACTTTAAAACAGTATTAAGTAATTCAATTAACCATTTTACCAATGAATGTTTTATGGAATAGCACATGGACAAAATAGGTCGCAAAGGAATTCCAGATTTATGAATTTTGGGTAATCCATGCATTCTTGGTCTTTGTGAACTAATAGGATGAATTAACTCATAGACTTCCCAAGAGATAAATTTTTTCTTGAGCAATTCATGAAACTGCTTCTGTTACTTAATTTCCATCAATTGTCATCAAAGGATTAATCAGCAATGTTTAGAAATTTAGCAGTATCATCCAAAATTGTAGCCATTTTAGTAATTTATCAGTTGAATTCAGGATCACAACACCAGCAACTTTATCAGGTCTAGTGAGTAGAATATCAGAATTCTGTTTTAAGCATTTATCAGCTTCAAAATGATTCTTTTACCACAAGAATCCTCTAGAGATGACTATAGTATTAATATGTTCATTAGCAAGGTCAGCTAAGCAGGTCTTCAAATAAGACAAATTTTGTTGAGACATGGGAGAGAGCTTTAGTGATTGTAAAAACAGTAACTCAAACTCAGAACAGATCATAACTGAGTCAATGTTATGAGATGGAAGGGACACAAAAATTCAATCCTCTCGACAAAACCAATTTTTCACAATCCCACAAAACATATGAAGAAAAATTAAATATATGTTTGTCGGTTGTTAGCACACATCCAAACTTCCTCTTAATAAGGAAGTGTAAGAAACTCTTGTTTTTATTGACAGTCTTATCTTTAGTGCTGTTGCCAGTATTGGATAGGTATTCAGAGAAGCAAAATATATCAAAGAAGCTAAGAATGTTCAAGTTTTCTTCCAAATGTATTTAAACCAGTTTTAAGAGAAGTAATATACTCAGAATAAAAGACGATTTCATCTTTTATAAAAGTATGTTCAACATTAATTGCATTACAGAATTTTATTTTAGAAATACTGAGTGAAATATAATCAGGAACAACTATATTATTTATACAAGATTGAAGGAATTGGATCTTATATTGTAAGACGATTATTTTATGTCAATATGATATGAATATATATATATATATGTAGATGTTTAGTCCAAACTAAGCAAAAATGTATGTAATGGTTTTACATCACATCTTTAGCTTGAAAAACAACCTATATTCCTACTATTAATGTTTATTAATAATATACCTTCTATTAATGTATATAAATAATTATCATTTTATTACGTTGAAAATAAAATGTAAATCTCCAACCATCTTGAGGCCACAGGACCAGAGCCACACCACATTTGTGATGCTACTGCTGTTTCATATCAAGGTATTTATGAGGAGGACTTGCTAGCCTCATGCCCTTGGTTTTGAATTCAGAGTTTTTCCTTTTCCTAGACTGGTTGCCTTACCAAGGCTAAAGATTCTAGTCTTCCCTATTTTGCGAAAGTGAAATGCAAAGTCTTGTTTAGGAGGTGAATTGCCTTATTGAGCCCATTTCTTAAGATGATAACTGTTGAATTATACACATCGGACAATTAAGTTAAATAGTGATTATTTTTCTTTGAAAGTTCAAAAATTTAAATTCTGTAGGATTTAGTCATATCTTGCAGCAACATGATTGCTGGCTGATTGATGCTTATTGTTACAGCTCTCATCCCATTAAGAATACAACTTTATCTTTATAAAGAACAAACATTTCTTTTAAAAACTTTCTCTAATAGATAACTGTTTGGTAGTTCTATATTAAACTGTTTGTCCATTGATTGCAGACAGACAAACTTTTCCCTATCATAAATATAGATATATAAATTATGAAGTAATATAGTAGCATTAATTTAGTATGTGTGCATGCGGGTGAATATATAAGATAAGCTTGATTTATATGGAATCTGTCTCGTGTCAATGAGTAAAATTCAGTTTTAAACATATTCACTAACTTTATTTATGAACTTTCATTCAAAACTAACATAAACACCTCAAAGAAGATATTCAAAATGTTGGTATAAATTTTGGATATTAATTTCTTCCCATTTCTTTTCTTTGTCTTTATCTGTCCCTCAACTTATTTCCTCTTCTTCCACATCTTTTTTGTTTTTGTGTCTATCTACCACTCTCAACAAAAGTTACAACTCAAACAATCAATGCAGCAGGTCTTATAAATATGATTCTATTTCAATATTTATTGCTCTTTCTATTTCATGTGATGAATGGATGGATGTCTAACTTTTTATAGTCATGATTATTATGTGTATCATTATATAAGTGTTGCTATTATGATTATTCTTACACCATTATTATTTCATTATTGTGATTATTGTAACTAGATTATTAATCATTAAGATAATAGTTGCGTATACAGAAATTGAAGTGGATGCATAGCAAGCAAAAAGTAAGAAAAAAAAAAGAAAGAGAATTCAGTTACTTGAAAAAGGTCCAGGCAGGTAGAATGAGTTATTTGCACAAACACTCCAAAAGGATTTCTCTTTTAATGCATGGGTGCTCTAAACACTGAAGTCGCTTTGACTGTTTGAAAATCTTTTGGCCAATAAAACATTGTGCCCTGCTTTGACAATGAGCATTGAACAAAAAAAGACTGCCTTCCCTTTGAAGATCAGCAAAAAGCTTTTATGACTGGACAAACTTCGCTTTTCAAGACATCATAGAATTTTACTAATGTTTTGGTTTCTACAGAATTGTCCATCTTTTTAGGATTTTTTTCTTTCTTTATCATCTTTTATTCATTCTTTTGGAAAAACTTGATTGGGACATGTTCTCTTGATTTAAATGCTAGAGTGAAGGTAAAAGAAAAATGTTTAGAATAAAAAGAAATTGCATGTAAAAAAAAACAATTTTGTAATACAACAGCAAATATATACACAAGAAAAAATTGTGTTTATTTCTTTTTCATTGAGACAATTGTTACTAAAAGTTTCACATATATGATATTGATCTGCAGATGATGGTAAGAATGTGAATATATATATATATATATATATATATATATATATATATATGAGGTGTGTCTGAAAAATAACTGAACTGGAGTCACAAACAATTTATTTCAATTCCAAACAATAAACTACATAGTTTTCCCTTCAAAGTAATACCCTTAAATCTAATGCACTTTTCCATTCTTTTCTGCCAAGGTTTTATGCACTGGTGGAGGCATTCATTTGCAATACCCATCAGCTTTGTCATTATAACCCTCTTGATGGCCTCCACTTCTTCAAAACAGGTCCCCTTGATCTTGAGGAAAAGAGAAAAGTTATACAGCGCAAGATCAAGGAAAGAAGGAGGTTGTTCCTGTACAGCTATATCCCTCTGGGCCAGTTACTGCCAGTTGCTCTGTACAATCTGCTCCATTGTTTTTCAGGCATGCCCAAATCTTCAGTGGTAATACTATCCTTTATCATGTCCTGCTGAATTGCAAACATTCAAACAATCAACGGAAAATCCCTACACACCACATGCCTTATGTGCTTGATGTTGACCTGCTTATTGAAGGCCTTCCACTTCTAGAGTCATCTTTCACCTCCTTGTGACCTTCACAACATGCTGCTATTTCCATACACTTCAAATGCTTGGAGACAGAGTTTTCCACAAGAGGACCAAAAATTTCAGGTCCTCAGTACTCATAGCTGAATGACCGGAAAAAGAGGAGGTATAAACAAATGAGGAGGTATAAACAAAAGCATGTGATAAAAGAATGACATAGTTGTCAAAAGCAAAGATTACTGTAATATGCTCCCAAGCTATCAAGTTAGATGATAACATAATCCTCTTATCTCTCTTTTGTCCATAGCACACCCAATCCTGTATCATTTTGGACAGACCTTGTGTGTATATATGTATATATATAGTCATCCTCAGACAGATCTGTTTCGTTCTATCAGAACTCATCAGTGTGGCTAGACATACTACCTTCCCGTAGCTGGGATCGAAACTCGGTTGACTCAAACGCCAATATACATATATATACACATATATATATTATTTTATACCTATTTCTATAACTCTGGCAGTGTGTAAAAACACAGATAATGCAATTTATAAATAAAAAAAAAGATAGACTTACAGATATCTGGGAAAAAAATAAATAAAAAAGAAAAGATTAAAATCATTCGTACAGCTTCAAAATAATCAACCATTACTGCAGTGTCGAGCCAAAAGAAAAATCACCGACAGAGTTACCTTAGCTAATGTGTAAAAGTGCTCAATACACAAAGTAGAGTGAAACTAAAGAGCAATACTTAAAGAGCAAGAAAATACCTACCTAGGGTTCATTGACAGGATCATCAGGATAATTTTAACTAAAGAAAGTTGGCTCAAATGTCATTTTATAGATTAAGTGGCCACCAGAAAGATTAAAAAATTAGCATAATAAAAATTTATTTAAATTATGCTAATTTTTTATTATTCCTGGTGGCCACTTTATTAATAAAATGTCTTTTGAGTCAACCCTCTTTAGTCAGAATTATCCAGATGATCCATTAGGTGAAATCCAGGTAAGTAGTTTCTGGCACTTTTAGGTATATATATATATATATATATATATATATATATTGAGAAGAATTTTTAACATTCAAAATATTATTCAGGAATATGAACTTCCTTTTGTTTTGTTATTCCAGCTTTCTTTAGGTGTAATATGCATCTTTGTAAAGAAAGAGGGTCTCATTCTCATTTTTTTCTTGGGCAGTAAAGACAAAATGGTGTTTTTTTTTGTTTTTTTTTTGTTTTTAGCATGGAATTGTTCTCAGATGTTTTTAAAGAACTCCATCTCTGACAAGTCTGATAAATGTATAGTACTGGAATTAAATAAGTACATGTTTAACAATTAAAAAAAGGTTTACACTACTGGTGACAATTATACTGATTGTGATTTGTGCTTTTGGTAACTAAAGGATTATTAAAGGGACTGGAGTACTTGGAAGTTGGAGGACGAGTGTAGACCATCCAAACTATGGCATTATTGAGAATGGCCAGAATATTGAGAAGAGTCCAGGAAACTTGAAGAGACTTGCTGTCACTCAAACTCCATTGAAAGACCATCAGCTAAAAACTCTAATGAGTAAAAAAAAAAAAATCATAATAATATCTAGCACAAAAGGAGAACAAAACTAGACAGAACTGAGTGGGAAAGGTGATCCACAGAAAGAGATTTAAATTTGTCCCCAAAAACCAAATGGTATATGCACAAACAAGAATCCATTCTAGAGAATGAGATGCATAAAATTTTTTGAGATTTTGAGATAAAAACAGATCACCTAATCTGGGTCAGAATACAAGATCTAATGTTAATCAACAAAAAAAAAGAAAAAGAAAACTTGCTAATTTAGTGGACCACAAAGAGAAAATCAAAGAAAGCAAAAAGAGAAACAAGTATTTGGACCTGGCCAGAGAACTTTAAAAGCTGTGAAACATGAAGGTACAGTTTTTTTTTGTTTTTTTTTGCATCACTTGTGTGCGATATGAACTGTTGGCTCAGTTGTAGAGTTTCAGCTCTGCAATCTGTGGTCACTAGTTCAATCTCCAGTGGTGGAGATCATGTTATACACTGCTGATGAGACTTAATAAGGGTGAAAAAACTGTCCAGTGTTTCCGTATGTTGTGTGTAGGGTTTGCCAGATTTTCTGGTCATGGGAATTCAATTCAAAATGAAGCTACTGATGATAGCAATTGTAGTTGGTGTATTTGGAATGGTACCCAAAGGCTTAGAAAGGGGACAGGAAAAAATGGAAATCAGAGGAGGATTTGAGACCATCCAAACTGCAGCATTGTTGAAATTAGCTAGGATACTGAGAAGAGTCCTAGAGACCAGAGGAGACTAGCTGTCATGCAAACTCCAGACCATTAGAATAAAACTGGTGAGAAAAACTTACAGAGTATAATAATGATCATAATAAGAATAATAAATCAAAGAAACCAATATTTTATTCTTTCTAAGTGAACATAATACAATCAAAGTGGATATTATCAGGTATTATTAATTACCAAACTCTATAACAGTAAAATTCTCTAACTAAAAGTAAAATTGCATAAATACATATATGAAGTGTACTAATTCTTAACTGCTGTCCATTCATATTTTTGGTAATAGAGTTTTTCATGTTTGGTAATAAACAATACCTATGTATTGCATATGTGTGTGTGTGTGTGAGTGTGTGTGTGTGTGTCTCAGTTAAGCAACCTGGTAGCATTGTAGCATACTGAGAAATTCTGCTGTTATACCAGCATGAAGCATTATGCTTAGTTATATATAGGTATATTAATAATATTAATATTTTTCTCTTTATACATAGGATACAATCTAACTTTTGGCATATTCATGAATGTTTCTGTGAATACATGTGTGAACATATATATATATATTCACTTGGTTTCTTTGTTATTAGAATTATCAACCTTCATGGGTTATTCAAAGCCAAAGCCATTTTTGTAGAGGAACAATAGTGGTGCTATTCAATCTATAGTGGAAGTATAAGAGGATTCATACCTTTCCCAAGGGTATTGGTTCGAAAGTGAATGTAATATTGCAACTGCAGTTAAACCACACTCATTTACGACTATTTTGCTCTTTAGCATGTCAGCCACCAAATCATGGAGACTCCCCTGATATATATATATATATATATATATATATATATATATATATATATATATATATATATATTTATACTTATATATATATATATATATATATATATATATATATATATATATATATATATGCATATGGAACCCAGAGTATATTACCTTTTTATTTAATACTATTGCTGAAGTATCATGATATTGCCTTTTATTTTTGCACTTAGACCACTGAGTTACTGGTACAGTTTAATTTTTGTTAAATATATATATATATATACACATGTATACATTCATATATGTACACAGCTATAATAAAAATCTATTATATATATATGTATGCATCTGAAGAACAAACTCTAGTAGAGCTAAAAATACAAAGAGGCAACTTGTTGAGAAAATCATAATCACCCTGACAATTTCTTATTGCAATGATTGAAGGAACACAAAAAGAATGAGAAGGAAGAAGAAATAGAAAAAAGAGGAGAAGGAAAAGGAGGTGGCAAAGTTGAAAAAAACTTTTTTCTCTCTTTTGTTAGTTTGTTTATCTTGTTTTCTGTTGTTTTCTTTTAATTTTTGATTTTCTGTATCATTTCTCTCTTATTCTCTCCCAATCTCTCTAATTGTTTGTCTCTTCCTTTAGTTCTCATTCACTTACTCATTTCTGAATCTCCTTTTTTTTCTTATAGCTCTCTCTGTGTCTTACCTTCGGATCTCTCTCTATTTCTGATTCACTCACTCATTTTTCATCTCTCTCTTTATTTCTGATCCATTAATTTCTCTCTTTATTTCTAACTTGTTTATTTTTTTCATTTCTTTCTTTCTTTCTTTCTTTCTTTATTTATTTTTGACTTTTTCATCACTCTTTCTTTCTTCCTCTATTTCAAACTGTCTCATCTTTCTCTCTGTTTTTAAGTTACTCATTCTTTTTCAGCCTACTCTTTTTCTCTTTCTCTCTCTCTCTCTCTCTCTCTCTCTCTCTTTCTCTCTTCTTCTCTCTATTTAAGAAACACTGAAAAGGTTTTATTATTGAATCCAATACAATCAGTCAAGAGATTGGTTCTTAAAATTTTCCTTTGAAAAAGCTCTGAAATGAATCCCACCAAATTGCTCTTTATTTTCCCTCACAATCAACCAATTGACTAACTGTTTTAGCATTTTCAAATGTTATTGTTTCTGCTTTGTCCATACTTGAAAACTCATAATTCACATTTTAAGCCAGATTTAATCATGCAAAATTTTAATGCAGCCATATAGGGAAATGAGCAGTGATTGTAGAACTTATTATCACCTGGGCATTTCCTAAGGCAGGAAAACATCACAAAATGCCATGAAGAGACCTTAGAACAAAATTTCAAATTCAGTACTCATTAGTCAAATGCCTTTGGAAAAGGCATGAACCCTAATCACCAACAATCTTTTTTTAAAATGATAAAAGTGAAAACATTTACATTCATCTGAAAATATCATATTCATTCATGCAATTATATACATATATACAGAAGTAAATAATAGAAATGAATCTAAAGATATAGAGAAAAATTGATAAACAAGGTAATCCAGCAAGAAGAAGAATCTAATGTGAAAGAAAGTCAATCAAAGCTATACCATTTCAGTTCAGAACTAAAACATGAGAGCATTGACAGACTTTCTCTCACATTAGATTCTTCTTCTTCTTGGATTACCTTGTTCATTAATTATCTTTATATATACATGTGTAGAGAGAGAGAGAAATTTAATATAAAAGAAAGTTAACACAATAACATTTCAGTTCTAATGAACCATCATCAGGTCTTGGATGGATGATATCAAATGATGTTAAATCATTGATAGATTTTTTTAATAAAATTCAAAACGAGGAAGGAATATAATGTATACAGAGAAAAGGGTAATCCTTAAGTCAATAAATCAGCGTTCATATTTAAAAATATGTCATGTGATTGTTTAAGACAATGATGTAGAAAAAATAGAATCATCCTGAGAAATGATGAATTAAAAAGAGAAAGGAAGGAAGAAAAGAAAAGAAAAGAGGATGTAAGAATAAGAGAAAAGGAAATAGAGGCAAGAGGCAAGAGAATATAGGGAAAAAGAAGAGTGAAGAAAAAGGAAACTAGCTAATATATCATATGTAAATAAATAATTATTGTGAAATAAATAAAAAATCAAACCTATGTCACTTGTCTGTAAACATAAATAGATTATAGCATTGAATTTTTTACATTAAATTCTTCTCTTTGGATGACCATGTTTTTCAAATTTTTCTACACATGTATATAGAGAGAAAATTGATAAACAAGGTAATCCGAGAAGAAGAAGAATTTGATGTGAAAGAATGTCAGTCAACACTGTACCATTTTAGTTCAGAACTGAAATGGTATAGCATTGACTGACTTTCTTACACATTAGATTAATTCTTCTTCTCGGATTACCTTGTTTATCAATTTTCTCTATCCTATTTACCCAACCCCTCCGCTTGGGCAGGATATGACACAAGGTCAATTTTTAAGCAGAGTTTTACAGGTTTGAATTCAGAGTTTTCCTTCTCCTAGACTAGTTGCCTCACCAAGGCGGAAGAACCCAGTCTGTCCTACTATTTACCCATAGCTGGAGGGAGAATAATTGGATTCATACCTTTCCCAAGGGTATTAGTGCTATGTGAAATGCAATCAGTCTCATCCAGGATTTGAACTTGTGTCGCTGTATCTATTTCCTATGACGATAACCATTACACCACGGGCACAATTTTCTCTATATTGTTAGTTTTACTTATATGAATGTATATATACATATATATATACACCCACCTTCACTTCTTTAGCATTGATAAGGTAACTAGTCAAGGAGAAGGAAACCTCTGAATTCAAACCAGCTGCACTTCACTTAAAAATTGACTTTATCACATCATACCTATGCTGTAAGGATTGCATCAACACATATGTCTTTACCACACATGCATATATATATACACACATATATATGTTGTGTGTGTGTGTGTGTGTATTTGTATATATATATTTTGATAACAAATTTCCAGAGGGAAATATTCTTGATTTTAAAATTTAAATGATGACCTGTGTTCAGCCGTCCAGCTTATATAACAAAGGGATGCCAAGATATACCGGCACCAATTCAAAAAAAAAAAAAAGTAAAAAGAAAATATTGAGACAATTGTGGTCCTTTGTAAATGGAATGATTCAGGTGAAACATAGGATTGTGCAAGTGCAGCACCCTCCATATTCAGCAGACTTCCTACCATATCAAAAGAGAAGTTTGACACCAAAATTTCAAAATAAAGACTGACATCTACTCATTTCAACATTAAATAACCCATAAGGAGTTGAAATGCTCTTAAGCAAACAGACCAAACCATTCTAATACTATCACTCTATGGGAGTAATAGCAATGAAGGAGTGACTCTATACCCACCCCAGGGTTTCAGAACTTGAGCATCACCATTGGATGCATTTTAGTGTTATACTCAGGACACCCTTTTATGAGGTAGAAATGACCTTACCTCTCTTCAAGGATACAGTTGGCATATTCTAACCAGTAATGAAAGGGTGATTCATGGCTGGAGTTCATTCTCTTCTTCCTTATAGTGTAACGTTTGCTCATACTTAACTTAACAGAATCCAAGAACTATGTTCTCTTTTAATAGAAGTTGGAGTCTGCTGAAGGACCACATATTTCTCTGTGGCTAATTCTGCCATTAAGAAAAAAGTGAAAATTGAAACAAATATTTGTCTTTTTCCCCTGAAAATCTTTGTCGTCTTTACTTTATTCAGTAACAATAAGAAAACTGACAATATTGCAGCAAGAATTATCACCTGGTTGTCATGGAGATGGCCAGGTAGTAAAGAGAAAAGATAATCTGTGTGAGTTTGATATTTTCTATGTAGTGGTAGAGGAAGCAGAGAATGGGAATTTCAAAGGAGGAATAGGAAGAGAAGAAAGATATTCGGAAGAAGGAGGAGGAGGAGGAGGGAAATAACAAGCAGATATAAAAAAGAGAATAAGAATGGCTAGGCATGGGTGAGGTAAAAGAGATAAGAGA
>OY757927.1:47675749-47715321 GCA_963585895.1 Sepioteuthis lessoniana | reverse complement strand
CACACACACACATATATATATATATATATATATATATATATATATATATATACATGTGTATGCAGGAATGTATATATGTATTTATGATTACCTCCTTCCTCTGTACAGGATTATAGTTGTGTTATTTGTCTCTGCGCATTGTTAAATGATGTTTGAAAGCCAAATGAAAAAAATATTTCCCCTAAATTCATCATGTTATCTAATATAATAACTTCCTATCATGTAAATTATTTTCAAAAAATTTTTCTCATTATATCTTGTCACCAGATTTTAATTTTTTTTATTTTCATCATAAAAATTTGACCTTCTACTGTCTTGTCCATAAAACACTTTTAACCCTTTTACTAATTATATCTTACTAAGCACTCTTAATATAAATTGTAAGCCCAATATTTTAAGCATTTTTCTATCCACCATAAGTTCAATATTTTACTATTTCAAGTTCAGAGTAATCAGATCAGATACTAACAATTGTTTCCTTGATGTGACGCTAAACTGCATCTGATGGTGAGACCCAGATCTGGAAAGCTGGGTAGTGGAGAGTACCCATTCATTGCCATTACTCCCATATATATTTTTACCCAGAGTGGTAGGTCCTGTTAGGTTCCCATCAATTGGTCAAATATATCTGTTTGAAAATTATTCATATTGGATTTGGCTGTGTACAAAAAAAGCAACTCTTAAGAAAAACTACACAAAAAATGTAAATGTGACTGTACCATGAGTGCAATTCACTAACCTTTAGGCATAGAATAACTCTTGATGGGTTGATATACCATTAGAATTAATCAATCATGACAATAAGTAATCTTACAATAACCGCTTTTCACAGATTTTCTTTTGATGATGTTGGTTTTTAAACAAAGATGACTTTGCCATGGAGAAAAGTCTGAATGTTTTTAAGCTCATTTGTTATGACTCTTATGAAGTCCTATTGATGGTCAAAGTGCAAAAGAATTTAAATGCTTAATAAACTTCATTTCCTTGAATTTTAATATCATTGAGATTAGTTACTACTGTTTTCTTTCAGAAAAGAAATTAAAACATTCTTTTACTTTCTTGTATATTTCAAAAAACCTTATAGATTTAGCTTGTCACTCCAATTTCATTTCCATGGCAAATATAACAATTGCAGAAAGAAAAAATATGTATGATCACATGAGAATTGAGTTAAAAGTTATCTGAGTGGATCATGAGAGAAGGGATTGAGAAAGTTTAATGTTTGGATCATAAAAGAAGATAATTTAATGTCAAAGCCATCCTTGCAGAAGAACAACCATGATATATAGCTAGGATGTTCTTTTATAAGGAAGCCTTTGGCATTAGATTACCAACAGAGTTTGATATGCCATTAAACAAAGAAATCAAATCACAGCTGGGGGATAAAAAGGTTCATATCTTTTCCAAGTTTGAAAGTGAACGTACTAGTGCATCTGGAGTTTGAACTCACTCACTTTGAGGCTACAATCCAGTAATTTAGCCATTATGCCATAGGGATCCTCCTGAGAAAAAGGAATGGAAGTTCTAATTTTGGATAATAAGAAAAGAGAGCAAGAAGACAAATTTCTGGATCATGAGAGAAGAGAGTTGAAATTCAAAGATGTTGATCCTGAGAAAAGAGTATAAAATCTAATGTTTGGATCATGAGAAAAGTAACTTGAAATTTAACGTTTGGATCACGAGAAAAGAGAGTAGTAGTTCTAATTTTAGATCATAAGAAAGTAGGAAGTCTAATGTCTGGATCATGTGAGAAGAAAGTGGAAAATCTAATATATGGATCATGAGAAAAGAGAGTAGAAATAATGTGTTGTATTTCAAATTGGATGTAATCAGTTGATATTTATAATGTGGCACTGAGTTTCTAGTCAAGTTTTTCTATGGAGAGAGTTAAAAATGTTTTTGCCGTAATTCAATATGATTTGTGGAATGAAGGAGAAAGTTTTGAATTTGTGCAAGTTACAAGATTAGTGAAAATTCATTCAGAACTATGAAAAATTTTCATTTTTTTCTCTTTTCTTTCAATATTAATCTCTCTTTTTTTTTACTCTCCATCTTCTGTGTTCCTCCTCTTCCTCCTCCTCCTTCTCATTTCTTGCTTTCTCTTTTCTATCTTCTTTTACTAATTTTATTTCTTTTTTTTTTTTCCTTTTTTTGCTATTTAACTGACAGAATTCTAAAAAAGAAAAAAAAAAAAGAAAAACAAACTATACAATAGAATTCAAGATTTAGAAAAATGTTTAGTATCTTTGTTCTCTCCAAGACTAGTTACAGAGTTTCAAAGACTGGTTACAGAGTTTCAATAAAAACTAATAATATTGGTTTTGATTTTATAGTGTTTCTCTAGAAATAATAAAATTCTGGTATCTTTGGTTAAGAAGAAAATTAACTTTTTACAAAAACAATTCTTAAGGTTGTATTTATTTATGGGTGATACTGTAATACCTAATGATATCTGCTTTTGTTGTGTAATGTTCCATTAAATATTTAAAAATCCTTGCTTCTTTGTTTTAGAAGAAAATTAGCTTTTCATAAAATAAAAAGTATTAATTCTAACTTTTTCTTAATGAATTTCTTAATTTTCCTCCTCAATATAAGGTTATTCCATAATATTTCCTCTACATCAAAAATATTATTCTGTTCATTTAAATGATTTAATCTTGTTTGTTTAATGTATATTTTATCAAGTCAGAATGTTCAGTTATTAAAGAAAAACGTTTTGCATCTTAACTGTTATTAGTTTGTTTACTGCTAAAATCTAAATGTACAAATTCCATAATTTTTGCTTGGGGTATTTTTTTTAACCATTATAATTTTAATCTCTCAGATAGAATTTTTAAATCCTAGATTTTATGCCCATCTGTAGAGTTTAACTGACTGGTTTACTTGAAAAATCTTAAGATTCAAAGGTCCATTGCCTGGAACCTTTCCCTATACAAGTGATACTACATGGAGATTTAATATCTGAGTGTAGTGTCTCTTGTTATTGCAATCTGCTACTTGTAAAATCCAATGTACTTAGGCAAAGTGTTAATCTACTTAAAAAGCATAACATAAGAGGAATGTAAGCTAGAGATGCAAACAGACTGAGGAAACACATTAATTGATGATAATTAGTTGGAAACTGATTATTGATTATATTTTCTTCATGATCAACATACTTAAAAGCCTCCTTCAGTGGCCATTACTGATATTTTTCATGGAATACCTTCTTTCTTTGCTAAAATATTTCTTCTATTGACAATTAGAGGGTGACACTATTGAAAATGCCATTGCCATAGAACCTTGTATAAAAGAAAAAGGTGTGAAGTGCATAATTCTCTTTCTTCACTGAATGACTTACATATGAGGACCTGTCTCTCATCCTCAGTGAATCTTGTATTGCATTGAATATGGAATTACAATATAGTACAGAGCTTCCATTCCCTTAGTTGGCTTTTTTTTTTTTACCCAGGCATATTTAATAATTCCAATCCTGCAACAACTAAGTAACTCTTCCCAAATATGTAAGTCTCAAACAAACTTTCATATCTCTTAGAAACTTCTCACACATGTATATGCTACAAAAGACTTTTCCATATACACACATTATTTCACTCTTTTTGTATCCTGTTTCTTTATGCATTCTGTTTTCTTTGGAGTTTTGTTACTGTAATAAAACTGGGCAATTAGCTTAATGAGTAGAGTGTTCACTAATGGTCTGGGAGACCAGGGTTCAATCATTGGTCGAGTCATGCCAAAGACTCAAAAAATGGTACTTGATGCCACCTTGCATTATAAGGTAAGGATCAAGGGTAAAGTGGAGCAATCCAAGGAATTGAGTTGCACCCTCCCCTACACCTCAGTGTGGTAGCTATTGAAAAGGGAGTCTTTTGGTCACCCTCGACTAAGGTTATCAACTTTACTTACTTAGAATAAAATGTGCTGAATTGTTGATTGTTTCATGCTTGAGAAGAAGCATTATTTGTCCAACCATAATTCCTTTACAATATTATTCCAAAATTTAATACAAACATCCATCAATAATTGCTACAAAAGAATATTATCATCAATAACTTGAAACCATGCAATCTACCTATCTATCTATCTATCAAAAACCATTCATCTCTCTCTCTCTCTCTCTCTCTCTCTCTCTATCTTTCTATCTATCTATTGATTGATTTATGTATATTCAAAATCTTCAACAAATTATACAACTCTGTTATGAGACATCTACAGTGTAAAGTTACATCCGAGTAATAGAATTTATGTTATAATTAAAAGTTATTTCCCTTGAGATGTTTGAAAGATCAAAATGAACATGAATACAGACTTCACATTATTACCAAGCTGAAAATTGGATTGGAAATTGTTTTATTATCTCTGACATTTTAATACTATTTAAAGAAATTTTTGCTGTGTTGCAGTAAAATATATACAGAAATCAAACAATTATTTTATAGATAATAAGAACAATTTATGTAGCAAATTTTGACTATTAAGGATAAATGTCTATAAGATAGATTATGGAATCAGTGAAAACTTATTAAAGTTGAAGTAAAGAATTAACATCTTCAAAATAGAATTACGGATGCAGACAGACTGTAATATCAGGGAAGGCTTATTCATGGAGCAGTAAATAAGTAATAGTTTTATAATAAACCTACAGAAGCAGACAGACTATGGAATCAAGAAGGGTTTCTATAAAGACAAGTAAATAAGTAACAGTTTCCTAATAAACTTACAGAAGTACACAGACAACCAAGAAAAGTTTATACATAGGGAAGTAAATAAGAAACACCTTCAAAATTGAATTACAGATGCTACTTATAAGTTCTTGTAGGTATTTTGCATGGAATGCAGAGCGACTCAGTATCAAATGTATCATTAAATAATAGCATAAAAACAAGAAATACTCATAAGATTAAGAAAAATATACAAGTTCAGACCTGATCTCATTTAGCCCTGTCAGTGGGGCTAAGAATATGCTGACTGTTTACTTGCAGAGGGGTAAGACCAACCCAAAAAAGGGTGTTCAGAGTATCTCATTAAAGTACATCTAATGGTGAAACTCTGGGTAGTGTGAAGTACTTCTTTATTGTCATTACTCCCATGTCCACTCTAACTTTGTGTGGTTATATCCAAATGGTATTATTTAGTTATTGGTTAAGTATATCTGTTTGAGATAATGTTTAAAATGATTTTGAACTTCATTGATACATTGGCTATTAAAACATTGAAAATAATTATAAGTATTTATCTGTTTGAAATGATTGAGAATATCCATTTTTGCATCCAGGCCTCGAATACACCAGCAGTATCTCTTGCAGAATGATTAGACCTCCTTGTAAAAGGAAAGTCTTGGGTAGGACATTAAATTATATTCGATGATGAAGCTCCAGTTTTTGAGCTCTGGGAAGAGAGGAATACGTCTTTTGTTGCAATTACTGATCCAAAGTTGTAGTACCTGTCAGGGTCTTATCTATGGGTCAAGTAGATGTTATACTGGAACTATACACTCAGTGACTCTTTTTAGTATGACACCGGTAAAGATATAAATGGATGGTGTCTGACTACTTCAGGGGGAAAAAAGTGTTAATCGCTCTCTGATAGACTTGCCAACTCTTCAGCTTGTACCTGTGGAATACCTTTATTGAACCAATGATACAACAGTAGATTAGCTTGAAAATTATTTGTATTAGATAGGAATATTTGATCCCATGTAACTGTGTACAAAAACGTTTAAGAAACAACTTCACAAAAAAATTACATATGTATATACAAAGTACACAATTCTTTAACCTCTAGGCATAGAATAACCCTCCTGGATTGTTATTTGCAAGTATTTCAGGGTGTCTCAAAATAGAAGCAACCCATTAATATGATAATGATTAAGAGACAAGAAACTCTATGTCATCTGCTGTGAGTTTATACTTAATCTGGATTCTGTATGGGTACAGCTGAAGATTTTTCTTTAAGATTCTTTACAATGATGCTTGTGAAAGACCTAGTTCTTGGAAATATCTTCAGAGGGACTTTTTTGGACTTCTTTCAACAGAATCTCTCACCCCAACCACATTGTCAGAACATCTTGCAGTCAACTTCCTGCCATATCAGGAATTTTCTGCCTTCTTATTGATGTTGTTTACTGACCCTATGGTTTGTAATTTGTGTACCCAGTGATAAATTTGTTTTTTCTGGGAATAACTGTTAAGTTAAAATTCCTGCGAATTTTTCCTTGCACAGTTTTGATTGATTTTTTCTCAAAATAAGTAGTGACACAAATTATTTTTTCCTCTTTTATCCAAGGTATTGTGATCAAGGATTAATAGTTGTTATAGTATACTATTTTCAAATTTAAAACAAATAAAGAACACAACATTATTATTAGTAGAGTTATTAGCAGTCACATGGTCCCACGTTTATTGAAACACCTTATACATGATTGGTTCCTAGTTATGTTAACACAGCAATAAACAGTGATAAGTATTTCTTATGAAATTGGTGAATAATGTATGCAATTCCTGAATCTCAAAGCATAAAATAACCCTAAATGGGTTGAAACATTGTTAAGATCAATCACTCAATTGATCAGACATCAAACATAAGCTAAAAGTTTGTGTAAGTAAAAATGAAAACAAGGATAATATTCTAAAAATACCATTGCTTTTAATAGAATGATTATAAATTGATGATAATCAAATGTTTATAAATTTAAAAAACTTACAGAGTGAGTTTTAGAAAATGGACTTCTGCTGTGTGACAAGTGTTTTCCATCTTTTGGAAATGGCATCTATAAAAGATCTTAAAGATTTGTTTGTTATGATTGCATGCAGGTGATTTAATTGAACAAATTTATCTCTAAGTTTTGCCACTCTCACATTCTGTAACAAACTTCCTTCCACTAAGACAGCATATATCAATGGAACTACATCTTTAAATTGGCATCCATTTGTGATTCATAATGACCATAAGTTAATAGCAGGTATCAACCATCTCACAGTTGTGAAGTTCCACCTTTTACACAGCTCTCAGTGGGAAGCTGGAGAAATGCATTAAAATCCTTGAATAAAACTCTAACTTGGCAATTTCTTCTATTTACCCAACTTTCCATTTTTTTCAGCTATTTCTTTCTTTTTCACTTCTTTTCTTTGTGTTTTATTTTTCTCTATTTCTTTTTTCTAGTTTTCTTTTTCATTTTTAGAATTTTTCAAAAATTCCTGCAATCTTCAGTTCTTTCTTTTATTTTCTTCTATTTTTCTTTTATTACCATTCTCACTTCCTCTTGATTTTCTTTCCATATTTCCCTTCTTTATCTTTCCATTTTTGCCCTGTCTTCAACTGAAATAAATAAAGAAAGAAAAGAGAAAAGGAAAATGTCTTTGTTTACTATAAATGAAATACAAAAGTTAAGTGAAACATGATCTTACCTTAGAAGGTACTGTTCCACTGAACTTGTCAAGAAACTAAAATTACAAAAAGAAACAAGACCCAGCAGAATAACTCCAAAGCAATAAAATTCAGCATTTGGTATAGTGCTATGAAATTATAGTTGCAGCAATTAAGATGAACCTACTGAATTATTTGCCTACATCAACAAAACAATTCAATTAATCTATTGACTATTCCATTGATAATCTTTATACATGAACTAACACCAGGATTTTATTATTATTATTATCATTATCCTTATTATTATTAGAACATTATACAATTGTTATTAGGCATTACAGTATCACTCATTAATGCATTGGCCTTTAACAATTCTTTTACACAAAGTTGATTTTCTTCTAAACCAAAGGCACCAGGATTTGATTATTTCTTGCAGAACATTTAACAATCAAAACAGATATTATTAGATGTTATCTATTATCAAATTCTACCACAATGAAACTTTGCCATGGATATTTACCACTGAATTAAGTACACTGAAAAGGAAGAAAAGTGACTGATAAAATAAATATACATTTCTTAAGATAAATAGATTTTTTGTTGTGGGTAAATTGTTGGGCAGACTGGGCAGGTTAATCTTGGTATGGTAACTGGTCAAGGATAAAGAAAACACAGAATTTAAACCTGTTAAACATTGTTTAAAAAGTGACCTAACTGATTTACCTGCATATGAATATATATGCTAAGGTAGATCTTATATATATATATATACATATATATACAAAAGTACCTAAATTGAAGTCAATTCTTTTCTAAACTAAAGGTACCCAGATTTTTCTAATTGAATATTATACATTCAAACTGGATATTATTGGGTGTTATTTCTTATTAAACTCTACAACACTGAAACTATGTGACCAAAATAAAATTGCGATATTTCTTCAACCCAAAATAAAATTGCATAAAAAAATGCAAAGATCTACTTATTTTTGAACAACTACATATTGATATTTTATCATAGACTTTAAATACTGAGGATTCTTGTAATACCAGTAAATATCCATTTTGCTTGTATAATGGTCTATTGGAATAATAAAATAAATTCATGGTATCTTTGGTTTAGAAGAAAATTAACTTCTTATAAAAAACCAGTGCTGGCATTTTTATCTATGTGCAACATCATATATATATGTATATATATATATATATATATATATATATATATATATATATATATATATATATATATGTGTGTGTGTGTATATATATATATATATATATATATATAAAAGAATCCAAATAAAATTTTATCATAACTCTTTATTGTCTTTTAATTTCTTTATGTTCAGTATGACCCATAAATATATAATCCCTAATAACGTTTTGATCATAATTCCATTTTCATCAAAGCCAAATATACCAGGATTATTGTTATTTTTTCCTTTATTTTAAGTGACTAGTCTTCTCATTTGGCTACTTTAATATTTTGAGCAGAGAAAACAAAAGATGTACAGTATTTCTTATAAAAAAGTACACCTTGAACAATTAAGTTAGATAATTTTCTACTCAGCCAAAGATACTGGAATTTGATTATTTCATATGGAACATTTTATGATTAAAACATATATTATTATTATTACAGTATTGCCTATGAATAAATGCACCCAAGCAATCTTTTTATAAGAAGTCAATTTTCTTGTAAGCTACAGATTTTATTATTTCTAATGGAAAACTATATAATCAGGTAAGATATTATTGACCATGATTTATCAACTCTGAAGCATTGAAAGTTTGAAATTTAATTATGAAGGTGTTCAAAAATATGTACACTTTTATATTAATGCAATTTTAATTTTTAGTTCTGATTGTGTTGAAATTTAATGGCATAAGAAAGTGTGATTGAAATAAACATCCATGAGTAATTATTATTTGGTTTTGTGTTATGCCTGTATTTATTGCAGCAATAAAAATTGAATAAATAGATTTATGATCAGTTAATGTTACTTAAAATCACATCAGTAGGGTGGCTTTTCAACTTGCTACTTTGAGTCCTTTTATTTTGATAATTGTTACTATCTTACATTATAACCAATTAGACTTCTCATAAGCCTGTTGGAGTCCTGTTATAATACTGGTCTTTCAGTGTGGCCTAGAATTCACAATCTCGTCTACAGGGGGATTGAAACCATATATTTGCTTGAAAAAAACTGACTTCAGGATTGAATAATCTAATAAGAGTTGACATGCCATAAAACCTATCATCCAACCATATAATTACAAAAAAAACTGACTTCAGGATTGAAAACCCCAACAAGAGTTGACATGTCATAAAACCTATCATCCAATCATATAATAACCAAAAAAAACTCACCCTGGCATAAAATAACCCAACAATGGATGATATATTGTAAAATTTAATAACCACCTAACCAACTACCAATAAATGTCTTTAATTTTGTTTCTTCTCTTCATGTTATTTATTTAAAGTTATTTGAGATTTGTCAACATTTCTGTGATGAAGCTTGATAATTTATATCACATAGAATATTTGGACTATTGGCCTCCTCTTTATTATTATTATTATTCACACAACACATTTTTTGTGATAGAGTAAAAAAATCAGATATAATTGTAGAGAGGAACATCTCATGGTTTGATGGAGACATAAGGTTCAAAGCATTCACTCTGAATTGTCTGGCAAGGACACATGATGCAGCGGATAAAGAGTTAGGCTGGAAAGTGTTTCTGTGTGAAATCATCTGGAGGTTGCAGGTTCAATACCAACTCCAGGTAAGAAGAAACAAGAAATAGCTACTATAACTTAACACTTGTACCAGGTTATGGTTAACAGAATTGGAGCAGTCAACCCTAGTGGATTAAATGTAGGGTTCAGTTCGAGGTTCTGTGTAGGCTCCCAAGTTCAACATGAAACACCTGAAGAAGGCCAAAGGATATATTGGCTGAAACATTGTCAGTGTAACAATAAAGATGAGATCAATCTTCTGAATATTCTAAGTGATAAGAATTACTTGAGATTATATAATGGAAAAATTAGATTACTGACTTTGGTGTGAATTGACCCAGAAAGAGTTGATATGTTGTAAAAGAAAGCAACCAACCATATAATTGCAAAAATATTGACTTTGGCTCAAAAAATACTAACAAGGGTTGACATACTGTAAAACCAATCACTTATCAATATTTGTAATTTTGTTTCTTCTATCACATTATTTACTTGAAGTTATTCAAAACTATATAACTGCTTAAAAAAACAACAAAAAAGACAGACTGACCTTGACATACCAACCAATCAACCTACCACCCTACTGTAACAGAAGTCAATGAAGATATTGATGCCTACTGATTTGCTGTTCTATAATATTCAAAATGCAACTTCATTCCTATTTAGTATACTAATCATGATTCGCAACCAAATCTCTAAACAAGTGTCAAGTGTGAACTTGGACATATGTATCCCCACAATGAACTGAGACTAATTTTCGATTATCTCCAATTACCACACCATTCCTTATTATCATTCCTTTGATAGTACACCTCATCACCACATAAAACTTTACAGTTGCTAACTCAATCTGGCTGTTAACAATAAATGGGTGTTCTGTAGCATGCTTACTCTTTCATACATGTTTACGCAGAAAGTATTAACTTTGGGTGTTAATTCTCAAATACAACCCTTTGACTACTGTAATCATAGCCATATTAGTCAATCTGTTATTTGTATTGGTTTTGACATTTTTTCAGTTGGTGGTTATAAAGGTTCTTTTCATGAAACCTCTCACTCCCAACTTGCTGTGGCTCTCTTAGCATCAAACTTTGCACTGTATAAGTATTTTAAAGACTAAAATTCTTTTCACCCAAGGATATTCAATTTGGACTTTTATCTAGCAGTAAATAAACAAATATCACATATCTCACAGCATTTTAGAATATAAACTATAAGATCATTCCATATTTTTTTTTATCAATATTGGGTTATTCTTTTAACTGTTTGAAAAAATTATACCATTAATTCAAATAATTTAACATATATTTATCATATACTTTATGAGGCTAGGATATTCAGCTATTAAAATAAAATGTTTTGTGTCTTATCTGTTTTTAGTCTATTTACTGTTTAATAAAAAACAAGGTGAAAATTTTAGTGTACTATTTCCATAATTTTTGCCAGAAGGAGTACCTTCAAAGATGGATCCACTGTGACTTGTTTGGAGTTATATCATCCATAATATGGAGGTACACTTAGTGCAACAGTTATCATCATAGAAAATGGAATCAGTGCCAGTGTTCAAATCCTAGATGAGACAGTTAGTGTTTCATTTGGCACTAATGCTCTTGGTAAAGGCATGCACACACCTACTTAAAAGTCAATCTTACGTTTTAGCACATGCTTTATTTTCACCCTGTATTCACAACAAAGGAATTCTCATTTCATAGCATATATGGCTTTTAAATTATCTCTAACCATGATTGATGAAGAAACTTGCCCCAGTGTAGGAAGATTACTTCGAAAAGAGATCTGGAACCACAGGACTGAAGCCAAAAACTAAATGATTCATTGAAAATCCACAAAAATTTGACAAAGCATTACAAGCAGATATCACCTAAGAAAGCAAAGCATCAACATACCATAGAGTTTTAGCAAGTATCTTGTAGCTCTAATTATTCATGTATAACATGCACTTCTTTCTGCTTTTTTAAGTCTAAAAATGGCATCTTCATTTCAGGATATTGTGGTATTCTTATCTAATATAAATTAGTATGGTATAGTATGGTAAGCTATCTTTATTTAATAGTATATCTACCTTTATTACTTAATGCCAAAGCAATCATTGTCAAAGGATGGTAGTAGGGGTATCAGTGAGGTTCATACCTTTCCCAAGTGTATTTGTTGGAAAGTGAATGTAAAAGCCTGACTGGAGTTCAAACTCAGAATGGTATGACTGAATATAAGATATATCTATGATCCAAACTAATAGTGTAACAGCATTTCTGTTTTATGGCACTACAGAGAAATAGCCACAAAAATGTATGTTTATTTATAATTTTGTTTTCCTAGTGTAATCTTAATTTTGTTAGAATCTTGTATTTTTGTGTGAAAAGGTCTGTAAGTTTGCTTTAAATACTGCATAAAAATTTTTGTTTCAAAACATAAGCAAACTCTCTAAATGTTTATTTTTAGTCTATACTAACCAAATAAAATGTTTGCAACTACAAATTCTAAAAAGTTAGTGCATATTATATACAAGATAAATTTTTTGAGGTTTTTCGGAATTTTGGATGCCAAATTTAGGAGTGATAGATATACACAAGTGTGTGTTATACACAGATAATCTTGGTAGCTATATTATCAATTATAACATTTAGTGACACAAGTTCAAATCCTGGATGAGACTGATTTCATTTCACATTGCACTAATACCCTTGGGAAAGGTATGAAACCCATTATTCTCCCTCCAGCTATGAGTAAATAGTAGGGCAGATTAGGTTCTTCAGCCTTGGTAAGGCAACTAGTCTAGGAGAAGGACAACTCTGAATTCAAACCTGTTAAACTCTGCTTAAAAATTGACCTTGTGTCATATCCTGCCCGAGCAGTGGGGTTGGCAAATATGATAAAATTTTGTCAATTATAACATTATCAATTATAACATTATAACATTGCTCAAGAAAGTTTTAGTAGCAACAGTCATTTGTTGTTATAGTAAATAACCCCCCTGACAGTTGTGTCATAATATTATTAATCAAAGAGTGATATCCTGCTCAAAAATCATATAAGAGTGAATTACATTACTGATATATATGTTGAAATGTTTTATGTAATTTCATTGCAACTTCCTTCATATCAGTCGATAGCATAGTAAGTAAAGTTGGCGACCCTTGTGAAAAGGTTCCCTTTTCAATAGCTACCACTCCAAGGTGTAGGGGAGAGCACTACTCGTTTCCCCAGATTGCTCCACTTTACTCTTGATCCTTACCTTATAATGCTGAGTGTTAAGCAAGGCAGTATGAAGTACCATTTTTGAGTCTTTGGTATGACATGACCTGGGATTGAACCCCAGTCTCCCGGACCATTCTAATCATTAGGATGACCAGAGTTCAAATTCTAAACAAGGTATTTCACAAAGCGCTCATACCCTTGGAAAAAGCATGAATCCAACTGTTCTCCCTTTAGTTGTGGGTAAATTGTTGGGCAGACTTGACAGGTTAATCTTGGTATGGTAACTGGTCAAGGATAAAGAAAACACAGAATTTAAACCTTTTAAACATTGTTTAAAAAGTGACCTTGTGTTTCATCCCGCTCATACAGAAAGGATTGGGTATATACATACCTAAAAGTACATATACCTAGGCGATTTAAATTTCAGTCAAGGAATCTTCATTGCTTATATAATTCGATCTACCCTGAGCCATGACCCAGCTCATTGTTGTAATGTTATGATTCATTGTAATCATTGTAATATTGTTTTGGGGTTTAGGGTTAATCCCTTATCTACTAGTCTGGATATTATCATTATCAAAATTGCACACTATTTTTGCTCTCATAATTGACTTTATCTCATTATAAGAGGACTATTAGAGTCAAAGCAACTGAAGTAATATTAGCATTTACATTCCCACACTGACATGTGAGAGTCAAACATTCTAGTGATAAAATGTGATATTGTTTCGGTTAGTAAAGAAAGTTGAGGACCCCTTGGCAATATGTAAACACAGAAAATTATTGAGCAAAATCTCTTACAACTGATTATCAAAAACCATTTCTGAGCAACTAGAATCCAATATTGCACAATCTTTTGATTTAGTTATCTGCGGTGACCTGTGTATGATACTAATGTGCATCCTGTGGTAAAGCTTCAGTTCTGGAGCTCAGGGATTGTGAATTCATTCACTTGTTGCCATTACTCCCATGTCCACTGGAGCCTAAAGTAGAAGTACTTGTTAAGGTCTTATCTATAGGTTAAATAACTAGCTTTGAGAATAATTATTTGATAAAAATACAGGATTAGAATGATTACATTTATTAAATAGGAATAGTTACTTGAAAGTATATAATTGCTGTCCTTGCAATTGGGCTTAACATATACAGACTGTATCCCAGAAAAGTAAAAATCTCTCCCTACAAAAAAAAAGAAAAGAAAAAGGAGTTGCCTTGGGTATGATATTAAATTGTATCCACTTCACTAGTGGCTCCAGTTTAGGAGCTTTAGAGAGTATGGAGTACCACTTTAGAGAGGATGGAGTACCACTTCATTGCCATTGGTCCCAACTTCACTGGCCAAGAGAGTCAGTACCAGTTCAGGTCTAATCTATGGGTCATATAAATTTGTTTGAAAATTATTAGTATTAGATAGGAATACTTATATAATTGTGTGCAAACCATCAATTATTGTTATTAAATAGTAATTGTTGTTTGAAACCATACAATTGCTTGAAAAAAAGACTGACTTAAGCATGGAATACCTCAACAAAGTTGATATGCAGTAAAACTAACTGATGGGAAAAATATTCTGACCTTGACATAAAATAAACTAATGAGGATGGCATACTGTAAACCACTTAAACAACTAATTAACCAATTAACCAAAAATCAGTTCACTGTTTATTAAGGTCTGTAATTTTGTTTTTATCACCATCATGTAGCACTTAAAAAAAGAGATGATTGAACATGTTCAGAAGTATTGTTTTCTTTCTGACCATGGTTTTTGTATGCATACAGGCAATGACTGATCTACTGTAAATGCAAGTCACACATAAAACACCCAAGTACTTCGTCATCTTGTCTAATGAGTTAAGATTTCTACCATTTCTAAGGTTAACAGGTTTCTTCTGGTTAGCATTAGTCATTCTATTAAGTATACTATGATCATAGGAGGGGCATACAATAAGTTTCCAGACTTTTTTCGTATGGGTACTTTTATTGATAGTACACACATGGGTACTTTTATTGATAGTACACACATGAAAGCAAAGCATTTGAAGTACTCTCCTCTGGCTGCAATGCACTTGTTGTACCATTCTAACAACTTCTGGGACACTCCATGCAAGTCCTTTTGTGTGAGTGTGTCAATGACCTTCATCACAGCCTCTTTCATCTCTTCAATTGTCTCATAACGACAGCCTCAGAGCTTAGGGAATAACCAAAAGTCACAGGGAGCAAGCTCTGGACTATAGGGGGGCTGAGGAACTGTCTGTGACAAGGATGGAGTAGTGGATTGCTGCATTGTCCTGCTGGAAATGCCACTGACCTGATTTGAAGAGTGCTGGCCTCTTCTGCCGGAATCTCTTCCTGAACTCCCTTAAAACCTCAACATAGTAACCCTAACCCTAACCCTTTGGCCAATCAAGTCCGATGTATTGACTTCCTTGCTCCTCCCACACCTTTCATCATCCCTCACAGATTCCCTACCTTCTTGAATCTCTTATGCTACTCAAAAACTGATGCTCGATTCATGCAAGATGCTCCAAAAGCAGTCTGAAGCATTCCATACGTTTCTGTGGCATTTTTTCCAAGTTTAAAACAGAATTTTGATGCATATCGTTCTTCTAAAGTGTCAGATTGCGTTTTTGAAATCCACCAGCAGTGACAATCAGGCTTTAGTACGGTGTATTCAAATTGCTGCTGTAGCTGTTCATTTGAAAGTGAAATCATAAAAATTGGTCAGTCATCTCATAAGATATATATCAATAACATACTGAATTTTTAAGAGTCTATGACAATTTTAAATGCCTGTACAAAAAAAGTCTGGAAACTTATCATATACCCCTCGTATACATATATATATATATATATATATATATATATATATATATATATATATATATTGAACATGTTATCATACTGGATGTTCCTCCGTTTAGAATGGTGGAAATTCCTGTTTAGCAATGGCTAAAGTGCTGGACTGCAATCAAGAAATAAGTGAGTTCAAACTCCAGTTCAATTTTGAACTAATACCCTCGGGAAAAGAATGAACCTCTAATCACTCTAGCTATAAGTTAAATAGTATTACTGGTGTTCTTCAAAGATGGTTTAGGCATTAAATGATGGATTAAGGTTGATATGCTATTAAACAAAGAAACCAGCCAAACCATCACTCTAGAATATAGTGGAACATAATCACAATGACTTTTTCATGTAAATAAGGGGATATTTGAGGATTTATTCACAATATGAAGTACACTTCATCATCATTATCATGGTGTGCCACTAGTACAGATTTCCTGGACCCTCACCCACTACTTTTCTCTATCATCCATCACTCTTGGTAGGTCTTCCATGCTACATCCTGTATCAGTACAGAGCTGTTGTAGGTAGGTTCTAGCTGGTCACCCTACCCTTGCTTGTCCGTATGAGGGGGTCTACCAGAATACATTGCATATGAGCTCACCCTTACTTCTCCAGCAGTGTCCCACATATCTTGCTTGTTTAATTTGGATGGTTTTCAAGATGAGAGGTAGGTGTCTGTACAGCTGCTGCTTTGTGGTATGCTGCCTTCTGGACTTGTTCAATACAGCTCGCAGCATTCTTGTGCAATTGCTTTCTCTTCATATGCTTAGTCAGCATCTATATAATGAATCCATACAAGAGTATTGACACAAACACAGCTTGGAAAAAACTGTGCTTTATTTTATCTGATTGGTCTGACTTCCATATGACTGACAGTCTATTGATAGCTGTCCAAGCCTTCACTAGTCCTGTGTTGATATAATTTTCAGTAGATTAGACAGTGCTTCTGAGATAGGTGAACTTATCCACACATTTCAGAGATCTACTATTTAGTGTGGAGGTGTTGTCTCTTTGATTAAAGCATATGAACTCTGTTTTGTCTACATTGACATGGAGGCCTATGCAACCTGCTGCCTGTTCCAGACTATGTCGCAGGGACTGGGCCTGGGCAGGTGTATTTGCCGGAAGTGCTATGTCATCAGTGTAGTCTTCATCCATAAACATTTGAGTGAGGCATCTTCTGCTTCTTGCCTTTGCCAGCATAATACCATTTTCTTTCATTAAATCAACTGACGTTTGAAGAGGTGCTTAGTGATTATTGTCTTAAATGAAGTCAGTGACCCAAGTTGAAATTCTGGATGAAGCTGTTTTAATTTTTCTTTGCACTAATGCTCTTGGAAAAGTATAAATCAAACTCTCCCCATCATCTATGGGTAAATAGATAGACCAGAGTGGGTTCTCTATTCTTGGAAAGGTAATCAGTCTAGAAGAAAGAAAACTTTGAACTCAAAATAGCAGTAGTTTGCTTAAGAACTGACCTGGTGTCACATCCTACTCATGGTGGAGGAGTTGGGCAAATGCATTAATTCACATCATGAGAAACCGGTACCAGTTTTACTTCAACATTTGATGTTATTGATAGATTGCTTAAAGATGATTGTTATTCTAACCCCTGAACCAAAAATGTCCTTTCGAATAGATTTTATGTTGTCATAGGTTAGGTTAGGTTTCTTTGTTTAATGGCATATCAACCTTGGTTATCTAATGCCAAAGCCCTCCTTGGAGAAAAACAGCAGTGATACTATTGAACCTAAAGCTAAGAAAGATGAGGCTGTAGTCTAGTACTTTAGCCATTATGCCATGGGGACTTTCCTATTGTCATAGGTTACTTCATAAATAGCAGACATTTCTGTTTGATGATTTGCATGATATGAATGGCATAAATGTCAGAATGGGAACTGGTAATTGTAGATCTTCATTCTAAAACTTGAAATACATATGCTGAAAGTCTTTATAAAGTGCCTCACATAGTATGATGGTAAGTGAAGGTAAGTGCTAGTGAGCTTGGCTAAATTTCTATGATAAAAATTTAACATCCTATACTTCATTTTGATACCAGTTTTATTATTCTATCTAATCTGAAACTTTTTTTTCTAGATTTGGAAACCTTAATGTATCAATCAACCTTCATGCTTCATTTTGATACCAGTTTTATTATTCTATCTAGTCTGAAACTTTTTTTCTAGATTTGGAAACCTTAATGTATCAATCAATCTTCATGCTTCATTTTGATACCAGTTTTATTATTCTATCTTTTTTCAAGAATTGGAAACCTTATTTTTAATCAACACTTTTTATGTTATCAAATGTTATGTGTTACATAACATATACACAAATTCTTTTTATTACTAACTAATAATCACTTTAGCATCTTCAGCTGGACTAAAATGCTTGCAAATTAATCAATACCATTACAACTGATCAAACAAAAGCATTAATATGGATCAGTATTTCTGGTTTGATTTTGTAGAGTGACTTTTACTGAAAATGTCATTGCTGCTGTCTTTAGACAAACAAACCACCAATGTGGCTGATGAGTTTTTAATATTTTGTTCTTTTGTCTAAATGAGGCAAACATGATTAAAAATTGAAAGGAAAAGCTGGAGTTCATCAAAATAGCCTCAAAGTAATCCCCCCTCTCCATCTCTAATTCCTTTTGACTTTTACTTATTTATTTTTTCTTTCCCTAATTTTTCCTTTATGTCTTTTTTCTTTCTTTCTATGATTTTCAACTCGGTTTCTCACTCAGTTCCTCACTCACTTATTCCCTCCTTCACTTACACATTTACTCTCTTATTCACTCACCCTTTCAATGACTCACTCACTTTCCATAGACCTCAACAGTTTATTTTGTTCATTTTCTTTCATCTAACATTTACAGGTGCCAGTTGTACTAATTCATTCATTCAGTCAGTCACTCATTTGTAATTACCCTTTTAATCACTCACTCACTCACTCACTCACTCATACCCTTTCTCATTCATCCTTTCTTCCCCTCATTCATTCATTTACTCTCTTACTCACTTACTTTTTCAATCACTCTCCCTCTCACTCAGTCATTCCTTACCTCACTCATTCATTCACTCTCTTAATCATTCACTTTATCAATCACTTATTCACTGTTCTTTCTTTTCATAGACCACAGCAATCTCTTTTCATCTAACATTTTGATCTTTCATTACAGGTGCTAGTTTTGTTGACTCATTCATCCATCAGTCAATCAGTTAATCTTAATAACTTACCCTTTTAATCACTCACACACTCTTTTAATCACTCTCTCACTCAGTCATTCACTTACTTATTTACTCACACACACTTCTTTCATTTCATAGACTCTCACATCCTTTTTTCATCATTTCTTACTCTTATTCAATTATTATTTTTAAGAAAGTTACTCCCACATAATTATTAAGTTTTTTGGACTCCCGTTGGAAGACTTCAAGAATATGTTAAATGGGATGGGGAATAGGATACTGTTTGAAATTACTCTATCAAAGATACTCCCACAGAAGTGTTAACATTTTTTAATCAACCTATATATATATATATATATATATATATATATATATATATATATATATATATATATATATATATATATATAATGTAGTTTGCTATGTCTAAAAATAAAGCATCCTTAATATCTATGATTGATCATAAATACCTAATATCTATGATTGATCATAAATACCTAAAGGTAGTGTAGACACAGAATCTATGGTGCTTGGTGACTGTCAGATACTTGCTTATATGATCATCAAACCAAAACTTCTTGGACTTGTTCTACTAATCTTAGAGCCATCAAGCACTGATGACTTAGTGTTTATACTATCCAACTTAAAATGAATAGATTCACAAGTAGATTTGTTTTCTAAGTTGTTTATTTTTCTTCTACACATGTTTCAATTGTTCACTCTTTCTTCAGGAAGTTTATAATGTTTGATGACAGCAGCATCTTTGTTTTATATAGTGGTGATTTTTTGATAATGCCGTTGTACTTTTTAATTCTAGAATTTTTGTCTGAGAGTTTTCATGTTACATTAATGCGTTAACTATCTATGTCAAATTTTTGTTTCTGCTGGTGTTGTTTCTATTTTTTTCTCTTTTTCCCCTCATCTTTTTCATTTTATGAGAGTGTATTCTGTGTGTCTGTGTATCCACGTGCCTGCAAGGGTGCTCATGTCCATATATATGCATACATTTTTTGAGGGGGTTCTTTTTTTTCTTCCACTAAATAATCTATGATATTTAGGGGAAGAAAAAACCTGAAAATATGTATATACGGACATGAACACCAAGACAGGCACAGTGACAATCAGAACACACTCTCATAAAATAAATAAAAGAAGGAAAAAAAAGAAAAATCGAAACAATGCCTTCAGAAACAAAAATTTGTCATTGACAATTAATGCTTTGATGTGACCTGGAAACTCTCAGACAAAAGTTCTGGAATTAAAAAGAATGATAAACTTTGTGGAAAATTGTAAATTCGGCAGTTAATGTTTGCTTAAATCTGATTGGCTGTTTTGAAGTTGTGCCATTAGCCCCTGCTCCTTCTATTATTTAAGTGAGACCCACAAGGGTTCTCGCTCTCTTTGCTTTTTTTTTCAGCATTTGCAGAAGCTGTGCTTGGCTCACTCCTTTTGCTTTGCAAGCTTCGACTTTAGGCAGTTTTTTCTTAAGCAAGGTAGCTTGAGCAAATAGGTCTATTTAGTCGCTATAGGCTAAGCCTCTTTTCCTTATAGGGTTTTTATTGTTACTTGTTAAAATAATAAGCCTACAGCAGGCTATTTTTGGTTTTGGTGTCTCTTTTAAAAGAAAGCCAAGTCTAAGGTCTGGAGGTGGTATTATAGGACATTTTACCGACAAAGGAAGCTGTTAGCTCTGTTCAGAAAATATGGTTAAAGTCTCTGCAGGCTCAACAGAAGAAAATTCAGTTTGAAACAAAAGATAGTCATCTAAGAGGAGGAAGCGGTGGTCATCTCGAAGTTCACTTAAAGAAATAGTAAACTTTGTTTTCAACAAGTCTACACAGGAAACTAGAAGAACACAGTTGTCCAGGTTGATTCTACACAAGGAGACACCAAGAAGAAGAATAAACCCTAAAAATTGGCTTCAAAATTAACTTTGACATAAAATACAAAATAATGGTATTTTATCATTGACAAAAGTTAAACTGACAATAGGTGGTTGATAGTATGGCTTTAAGCAAGTCAGTCATTGTGTTTCTCTTTACCCTTGGTTATAATATTGTTCTTACTTGAATGTATATTATTATTGTTACCTTATTCCGCGTTCTTGACAAGCATAGGGGAAAATATGCAAAGCCAGATTTTGTAAAGTTATTTCTCTTGAAATAAATTACTTTGTGGGAACTAGTCATTTTGTTTTAAAGAAATATAAACACACTTTTCTTAGAGATAACAAAAATAAGCTTCCCTTCCGCCTTTTTTATCTTCTTTATTTTAATTTTTTTCTCTCTCCCTTACTGCTAGATAATTTCTAGGGCTGGGCAAAGGTAAAATTTACTTGATTTGAGTAAAGTTGAACTTTGTAACGACTAACATTTGGATATATTTGTTAACTTTTCATGTGTTGGTTGTTAAAATTTAAGAATTAAAACCTAGCATATTTTTTGAATTGAGCATGCATTCTCATATCTTGCATATTTTTTTCTAATATCTTGCATATTTGAATTCTCAAAACTTATCAAAACAATTATCTCTATATAAAACAAAGATGTTGCTGCCATCAGAGATTATAAACTTCCTGATGAAAGTGTGAACACTTGAAACATGTGTTAAAGAAAAATAAGCAACTTCAAAATTAAATTGACTTGAAGACCTATTCATTTTAAAATATTTACTTTTTTCTCTGATTGGACCAACAAAAAATTATTTTTATTTATTTATATATATATATATATATATATTGAGAGAGAGAGTGTATGAGAGAGAGAGAGAGAGAGGATTTAGTTAATTTTTCTTGTAGGAATGTTTTATTGAAGATAAATTAAATCTGGGCATTTTGTAATGGTTTGCAAGTTCATGAGTTTTATTCTTAGTGGTGCCTCATACTTGGGACATTTGTGCTTAAATAAGCAAAGATTAGTAAATGACAACAGACAGTCTATAATACTATTTATAACCTTCTACTATTTTTGTATTTATTGGATTGGAATTATTTTCATAATGTCTATGAATGAAAAAAAATTAATTCTTTTGACTTTAATTGACAAGAGAAAAAAAAAAGGAAAAGTTAAAAATGTTCAATTGTTGATGATTTCAGTTATACTCCAAATATCAAAGGAATTTCTGTTTCTAAAACGTAAGTTATTTTGTTGGTTGTCAGTCATTTTGGTTTAATGAATATAAATTTAAGAATCTGTGGTATTATTTACAATTTGTTTTACAGAGATTTTTAACATTTTCTTTCTTTCTTTCTTTCTTTCTTTCTTTCTTATTTGTTTACCAGTTCTTTATTTCTATCTCAATTCTAACCAGCTTTCACACTATCTTTTTCCAGACTTTTTTTATTTAGCAATATTCTTTCTTTCTTTCTTTCTTTCTTTCTTTCTTTCTCTCTTAGTTTTTTGCTTGATATTTATTTCATTTTTAATTCTTTCCAGCTTCACACTATCATTTCTCTTTCTTTCATTCTTTTTTCTTTCTTTTACTTTCTCTTATTCAATTGCTGTTTATTCCAGAAAATTTTGTAGTTAGATATTCCCATAATGACATAAGCTATCCATTCAAATATCATAAATTATTTTTTCATATCCTCAAGAAAAAAAAAGACTTCAACTCATATCCCAATGGTTAGAAACAAAGAAAACTGCAAGGCTGTTATGTTCCTACATTAAAGCCCTGAAGCATAAAATAACTTACACATCAAATGAATTGTTCTACTATATGCATAACTTGCAATGAAACTGAAAAGAGCCTAATACTGAATCTTGAAGGCTTGTCTTGCTATCTCCCGTTGAAATAATATTCTTTTCAAGATGGTTAAACACAAAAGTAAGAGGAGATAATCAAAAGCACTTAACATGGTCATGCTGGGAAAACCGTCATGTGGAAATTCTGTTGTGATTATTCACAAATCACCAAACATTAAATTGTTTTTGCATCCAACATTTTCAAAAGAGTAGACATGCCTAATCTCTCAGTCAGAATGCTAAATGATCATCTTGCATAATTATGCAAGGATGCGTATACTACCTGCATGCAGGCAACTAAATATGCCCATGGCAGCCATGCTACAAAGTTTGCAAATATGTAGAGACAGTTGTGAATGGCAATGAATTCAGACGAACAGAAAACTTTCAGAATTCAGGTTGCCAGGGGTTTGGGAGAATATAAAGGAATCTAAAAAGAGATTGAAAGGGTTGAAAGTTATAGACAATGAAAGAAGAGAACACAGCTAGATAGTGAGAACAGTGCACAGATTAGGATAGTAGCAACACTAACACTGATATAAAGCTATGAGGGTTAGCTGAAAAGTTCATAGGCTGACCAAGATACTCTTATTGAATGTGAATAAATGTGCTTTATTTTTCAACATAGTCCTCCTTACAGTCCACATACTTCTCCAATCTGTTTTGCAGTGCTTGGATCCCATTGGTCCAAAAAAGACATCAACAGCAGATATAACATCAATATAGAAACATTTGAGCCTATGAATTTTTCAGCCTACCCTTGTATGCATTTAAAACCACCACCCAATCAATCAAAGTACACATGTATTGATTTTTATCAAAAGTTAATTTTCTTCTAAACCCAAAATGTTTTATTATTTATTGAGAAACATTATACAGCCAATCTTTTATTAAAAAATTGCTAAAGGTGTACTTATTTATGTGTAATCTTGTCTTATTCATGTTATTTATGTGTAATCTTGTCTTTATAAAGATTTTATGGATTGCAAATTATATTTGCTGGTCTCAATGAAATATCATCAATACGATGTTACTGACTTTAAAATGTTGAAAACGTTTGGGCTTTTTTTTTCAGCGAAGTAATTCTATTTTATATTGTTTAATCGGGTGATTGATGACCTATGAATCTGCTGGATTTCCACTGTAACATGATAATAACGTGCTTCTTTTTAGGATGGAGTTGTATTCAATTGAGAATTTGGTTATTCCAAAAATGATGTTTAATTGGAAATTGAATTTTAAATTGCTTTATTTTCTTAGCTTGAGCATTTTAAATGTATCATTCAAATAAAAATCTCAGTAGGATTTCTGTATGATATAGCATATTTGGTGAGTTACAGCTCAGGAATTGATATATGTATCAAATTTTGTTTGTTTACATTTTGTGCTATCGGATACAAAAATGCACAATTCGTTAGAAGAAATTTGCATTAAAATGTGTGGCAACCATTATGTTCCTTTGCCAGAGTACTCAACCCCCAGGGGCAGGGAGCACACACACACACACACACACACACACACACACACACACACACACATATATATATATATATATATATATACATTTATACATGCAGACATTTATAATGAAACTTTCCAGCGAGAAATATTTAGAAAATTGTAAAATACATATAGTATTCTATGCAAAAAAATGCAGTGTGATATCACAATATTTCAATAATAAAATAAGATGAAACAGGGAAAAACTCACTACTTCGAGTTTCACATGGTTCATTGACCTATGCATATATATATATATATATATATATGTATATGTGTGTGTATATATATATATATATATATATATATATTTCTAAATTATCCAGTTAGTGTCCAAGGACAGTAGGTGTGGATTACTTTTTACATAGAATATATGAGGGTAATCATACAAATCTATGAGAGTGCTCAATGTATGGCTATTGTTAGTTCCCTATTTATTCTCTAGGGTATAACAAAATTCACATTCAGAGCGTATATAGTACAATTAAATAGACTCAAACTCGGTTAAGCTGTCATAATAAATTTATTTCGGCGGAGAATATTGTTGGTATATTCTCTGTCTCGTCAGATGACTCTTTTTACATGCTCTGTATTGTCCCAGAGATGCGAATGAGGAGTTACAGTTCGTATTCAGAAGATAAATAGGAAAATTAAAAAAATTAAAAAATAAATTAAAAATCAGAAAACAAAGATAAAGATAAAAATAAAAATAAAAATAAAAAACATAAAAATAAAAAATGAAAAACATAAAGTGGAACCCAAACTACAAAGTTACAAATTCTTTCGTTCCTAGGCGTGAGCAGAGGGTGTGAACATATTATATGTTAGAACGATTAAGAAACAGGAGTGGAATTAATCTACTGGTCAGTCCCTTCTAATTTTGTGTTCTGTTTATGGTTTCTCCTACTTGGCAGGTGTGCTATTCTAAACAGACTAAGATCGTTTAACTAATGGCTTTTTCATATATGATTTACATTTATTTCTGATATGTCTGTTAATTAACCCAGCTGTTGCCATCTTAGATGTTCCTCTAGTTTCAATTAGGATCGAGATACTTAAACCAGATAAGGTGGGGACATTCATTATAGTCGTCAAGTGTATTTTTTAAAATTTACCCTAAAAATGGTCAAGGGGGATTAACCACTCTAGAATCGCAGGCCTTATTTTTGGATTAATATTCCTTGTTCATCTGGCCCTTATCTATCTTTATCTTTCCCTGTCTTGGTGATATCTGCTGTTGGGTTGATCTCTATTATTTACTAATATTTCTTTATTATTTAAAATAATTTAAATTTTCCTCTATGTCTACACTTAAAGACAAGCTCATTTCTTTCGTTCAATAAAAGTTTTCTATTCTTGAAATTAATTATGCTAATTTTTCGTCTACCGTTGAAGCTGTTGGCGGCAGATGAGTGCCTTAAAATTTTCCACTTATTTGTGGGGATAGCCCCTGATCCTTTAGGGCCCAGAAGTATTTCGATAAAGCAGTCTGGTATCTAAGTTTCAGGTTGGAAAATGAGTGTCTATGGCTGTACCATCTTCACTTCCAGTTTCCTGCGGAGATCCCTATATAGACTCTCTCCCCGTCCCTTTGCTGTTCCATAGGAGAAATGCATGCTTGGTATACGACATTCCTCATGGTGCAGCGTCCACCTAAGGGGCATTCTTCCTTATTCCTACAGTTACAAGACTCCACGTTTGGGTTCCTATCCCTTGTGGTAAGCTCATTGAGTAGCCTCCTATTATGGTTGCTTAGTATGTTGTACACATTCTTAGTGCAGGAGTAGCTAATTTTCACTGTATTTCTATTAAAAATCCTACTCAATGGGTTGCCTCTATTAAAATGTTTATCCAGTAGGTGTAGAAAGTATCTACCTATGTTAATGTTAATGAGCTTACAAAATGGCGGATTGAACCAGACTACTTTTCTATTTCTATTCTTTCCTCGTCTATTTCCGTGACTACTATTATTAATAGTCTCACCTACCTTGAGGGGTGTGTGGGTCCCACCATTAATAAAAATAAAGTAATAATATAATCTTGGGTGGTTCGAGGAGATGTTTATGTAACTAGGGGCGAAATTGTTCTTACTAATATATATATATGTATTGGTCTAGTGGGTAGAGTGTTTGCCAGTGACCTGGGAGATTGAGGTTAAATTCCAGGTCGAGTCATACCAAAGACAAAAAATGGTACTTGATGCCAACTTGCTTAATACTCAGCATTATAAGGCAGGGATCAAAGGTAAAGTGATCAATCCAGAGAAATGAGTAGTGTCTTCTCCTACACCTTGATGTAGTAACTAGTGAAAAGAGAACCTTCAAGTTGCCCTCAACTATTTTTTACTTAATATATATATATATATATACATATATATGTATGTATGAGGGTTATTCAATGAAAAAGGTGAATTTTGCCAAAAAAGTTTGCCAGAGGCAGTACTGTTTATTGTTGGACCTTTTTCAAGGAAATCAATAATGACTGATCTCTTAATTTCCCAGAAGACTTTCAGTATGACCTTCTTCACTGACCACTACACCAGGAAATTTTTCTTTACCTGAGGGTTTCTGTGTTTCCACTCCATGGACTGTCTTTTGAATCAAGCTCGTAGAGGTAAAACTATGTTTAGCCGATGTATAAATATATTTCGACAAAAACATACATCACTGCACACATCACAGATTCTTCAGTAAATTTTACATGATTTACACTTCACAGCCATAAAAAAATTTGATCACTCAACTATTCAAGCCTGGAGTACTCTGATTCACTACCATTTTGAAAAGCCTCAAAACAAATATTTTTGTTATAAACCAATTCCAAAAATATAGTGTTTACATTTATGAAAAAATTCTGAAAAAAAAATCATTTCACCCCTTTCAAAAAAATTCCCCTTGTTTATTGAATGAACTTTTTTATAAAGAGTTTTCTATACATAATATTGCAGAGCAATATCACAATATTTTATGCATAAAATGAAACTACTCTCTCTCTCTGTATATATATATATATATATGTATGTATATGCACACACATATAGTTTATACATACTCTCATACAGACAATTTAAATTTACATGATATATAGGTATAGATACTATTTTATGTATTTATGTATGTATATTGCACACACACACATGCACACACACATACATGCACACAAACATACACACATATATATATATATATATGTAAGTTGATTGAGGATCATCTAAGGATCATCCATGTGAGACTCAGAATCTTATATATATATATATATATATATTGGTAAACAGAGGGATAGACAATTTGAAGATGGGTAAGCATTTGTCTGTTTTACTCAAATATGATCAGTACAATCATATTGACTTGGAAATACTGAAAATGTTTTTAAGGAGAAAAATATTAAATGCTGTAACAAATTTCTGCTTATAAATTCAATTGTTCTTATTTTGTTTTTCCTTACTCTGTTTTGTAAAAAAAGACTACATTGAATAAGTTTTATTCATTATTACTTGTTGTTTTGTTGAGTCTCATTCACAAGATAAGATCTTTTAAATTAGATTAACAGACAGGAACACTTGAAAAGTACAATTAGTGTAGCCAAATAGCTAATGACTGGAACATTTTGACTTGTGATTTTTCTGTCTTTTTTCCCAAACTTTATAGAATGCATCTCGGCTTTAAAGTGTCGTATGAATTCTGATTCTAACTGATACAATTGGAATATGGAAGGGAAGAAGTGTCAAGCTACACATAAATAAGTCATCATGTTACCATGTACTATGCTATTATATCAACATGTATATATATATATATATATATATATATATATTGGCCTAATGAGTAGAGTGGTTGCCAATGGCCCAAGAGACCGAGGTTCAATCCCAGGTCGCCATACTTTGGTATGACTCAAAAAATGGTATTTGATGCTGCCTTGCTTAACACTCAGCATTATAAGGTAAAGATCAAGGATAAAGTCGAGCAATCCAGGGAAAGAAGTAGCGCCCTCCCCAACATCTCGGTGTAGTAACTATTGAAAAGGGAGCCTTTAGGTCATCCTTGACAAAGGTTAGCAATTTAATAACTTATATATATATATATATATATATATATATATACGAGGTTCCTTCCAACATTTCTGAACCTCTGACAAAGGAAATCCATTGACGAACATTCTAGTTATAAGAAAACAACACAAACACTTCTTGTAAAACTAGAAAAATGAATTCATATTTATTTAGTTTTATAAGAAGTAGTAGTGTTGCCGCAACAAAAATGTTTAGCTATGGTTTTCTTTTTGAGTGATGTTTAAAAATTTTGAATGTTCCTCATATGTATTTATATCTCTTTTTATATATATATATATATATATATATATATATATATATATATATGTATACTGACTAATAGATAGATAGATAGATAGATAGATAGATAGATACCAGGGGAGCTGGAAAATCCTCAGCCCAACTGATCTGGAAATGCTTTAGAAACATGAAACAAAGATACTATTCCAAAAGAAGGTACATAGAGTGTAACAGTTGTTGGTATCTAACTGACTTCCCACCAAGTCTATATTTGACTAAAGGTCATTTCAAAGTAGGAAAAAAGAGTGGAATACTTCATAAATTTGCACATCATCCTTGTGCAGGAGCCATGCTAATGTTCTTTGGATCTTTCCAATCTTAGTGAAATAAGTTCAAATCTTGGGAAAGACTGTTTTCCTTTTACTATAGACCAATGCCCTTGGAAAAGGCTTGAATCTGTCTGTTCTCCCTTAGCTATTGATGAATAGCAGGTCAGACTGTTTTTTTTTTAGCCTTGGTAAGGCAACCAGTCTAGAAGGAAACCTCTGAATTCAAACCAGCTTTGCTCCACTTTTAAAAATAACTCAGCCAGCTCATAGTGGAGAGGCTAGGTAAATATATAGATTCTATTTCAAATATTCATCCCACAGTTCAATATACTTGGCATATTGTTTTTTGCTAATAAATTTCAAAACAGTCATTCCATTCTTGACTGGACAGTGAACTTTTCTGTAGTCTCCAGTAGGCTGTCAATATTTCAACTTTCATATACATTATAACAAAATTTACTTTTCTAAACTGAAGAAACCATTTCTTCTTTTTTAAGTATTCAGAGGAAAAACTTATATATCTCTGATCATTTTGACTTTAAGAGATAAAAAGGTTATCATAAAGAAAATGCTGAAATATCAGCAAGTTAAAAAATCCATTAAACTTTATAGAAAAAAATATCCCCAAAATATTCCACATTTTTTTAAGAAATTGTTTATTTTGTTATTTTTGTTTTCCTTTGGTATCTGACTAATTCAAAGGAATAGTATACTTTTCTCCTTAATAAGATTCATAAAAAAAAGTTTAGTTTGGTTTTCCCACAAGGTATCTAATTAGATGCTTGGCTTTTTTAAGTACCAAGAATCAAATAGTCAAGTTAGTAATATAATTCTAACATTTCCAGATAAACTCATTTTCTTGTCATGTGCCTCTTACTTGTGTAAGCCATATAACTTGTGACTGTTGATTTTCCATAATTGTACTTTGATGTTTGAAATTATTGACTATAATTCACAAAGATTTGTAAGTATTTGATAAACTAAAAATACAAATCAGTATATATGAAACTCAGTGTACTTTAAGAATATATATATATATATGTGTGTGTGTGTGTGTGTGTGTATGCATGTGTATATTTGCACTTATATAGGTACACCAATAAGTCCATTGCTTAATGATGAAAAAAAAACATTTATTTTATGACAAAATCTTGTCTATCTAATGTTTCTCAAGAGTTCACATGAATTGAATGTTATGCATGGACATTTTGGGATCAAAATTTAGTTAATGATTATGTAGGTACCTATGAACGATGTGAATTATATTGTTTCCAGTATTCTTATCAAATACAAATAATTTGCATACATTTATAAGGTTTTAAGTTAATAATGATAATAATGATAATAATAAACAAATGCTATATGCTCTGTCCAACATCTGTCCTGGAGAATGAGACACAAACTCCTATGGGATTTGGACAAACAAATGGATCACCTAATCTCGGCCAAATGTCCAGACGTTATAATAATCAACAAAAAAAAGAGAATTCGCAAAATTGTGGGCTTTGCTGTCCTGGCTGATCATAGAGTAAAATTGAAAGAAAATGAAAAGAAGAACAAATATCTTGACCTGGCTAGGGAACTGAAAAAACTGTGGAACATGAAAGTGATATTTGTACCAATTGTAATTGGTGCTCTTGGTACAGTCACTGAAGAATTATTAAAGGGACTGGAGGACTTGGAAATTAGAGAGTGAGGGGAGACCATCCAATCTACTGCATTATTGAGATTGGCCAGAATTCTGAGTCCTGGAGACTTGTGAAGACTTGCTGTCACTCAAACTCCAGTGAAAGACCATCAGCTAACTCTGATGTGAAAAAATCTCAAGGAGTAAATAAAATAAATAGTGAATCACTTAATCAGAGAATGCAGCAAACAAGTATAAAAAGAGTACCAGACAAAACACAACTGGTTGGATAAGGTGATCAACTGAGAATTTTGTATGAAATTAAAATTTTACCATACTATCAAATGGTACATACACAAAAACCAGACCTAGAGAATTAGATGCATAAAATTCTCTGGGATATTGATATACAAACAGATCACCTAATCAGGGTCAGAAAACCTTATCTAGTGTTAATCAACAAGAAAAAAGAACTTGTCGTCTACTGGATTTTGTCATCCCAGCTGACCATTGAGTAAAAACAAAAGAAAACGAAAAGATTGGAGCTTGCAAGAGAACTGAAAAATCTATGGAACATGAGTGTGACGGGGATACCAATTGTAGGTGGTGTGCTTGGAACAGTAGCCCAAATGTTAAAAAAAACTGAAAGAACTGGAAATCAGAGGAAGAATTGAGACCATCCAGACCACAGCATGATCAGATTGAATACTCAGGAGAATAGAGACCTTAGGAGACTTATTGTCTCTCAGACTCAAGTAAAAAGCTACTAACCAATGCTGGTGTGAAAAATTCACAAAGAATGAAATAATCCTTTGTAAATATTTTTGCTCCGAATAACAATCTTTAGTACAAATAATTTGTGCACAGTAATATGGTTTCAAGTGTTCTGATCTAATAAAAATAATTTTTTCACAGATATAGTCTTTCATTATTTGAGATGGTTAATTCTGATATTTTTTTGCATGTTGAAAACAAAGATCATAAACCAAGTACCACATCTTATTGAACTAATGGCAACATATATATAAGGTTTATTTTTCAACTTAGGTCCCTTCCTTGCAGTCCATACATTTCTTTGATTAGTTTTACAGAGCTCAGTTCAAATTGGTCAAAAAGTCACCAAGAGAAGTCATCATTTAAACTTTTCAGTCAATGAAATTTTTGGACCACTCTTGTATACAAGTATTAGTGGTAACTGATAAATAATCTTTAAACTATTTTTTAATTTCCATTTTCTCCTTTTTCTTGGTTTATAGCTTTGTATCACACAAATGTTTCCACCATATCCTCATCTACTTTTAGGAAATATACATAGCATAATGGTTATCATTGTAGGAAATACATTCAGCTAGCTGAGTTCAAATTTTGGCTAGGGCTGTTTTTCTTTCACTTGATGTTTATATCCTTGATAAATAATACAGATAATTTGCATAAAGTTATATTCTTCCAGGTATTCCCATGTAATTTTGATAATTTTAAATCAATTTATTTTATCAATCAATGGGACCTCACAGGTACTACCAATCAGGGTCAAGATGAACTTGGGTATATTGCAAACAAAGACATAACTTCATACTCCATAGGGCTACAGAAGTGGACACTTGGCACTGATTGCTGTTCATTGTCATACCCAGAATTCATGGGCAATTATATATATATATATATATATATATATATATATATATATATATATATATTTAAGTAAGTTTTGTTAAAGACGATGGAACACTGTTGTTTATTATTTTTAATTTTATTTTTTCAAGACTCCTAGTTATTTTACTTGTGTCAGGATCTAGATGGTAAAGGAATTGTCCCATATCTTCTACCCAAGCGCTTTCGACCATACTTTTGGTCTTCATCAGGGGTAGTGTAGTTTTGAGTTGACAGTTGAGTTTTTACTGTTTTAATAATTTATAGCCTTTTGTTTTGAAGTTGTCAGTTGGAACGTTTTCATCGTTTTGTTTTAAAATGTTGGGTTGGAAAAAGGTTTACTAATAGAGTTAGTGATTTTTAGTGATTAAAAATATTTGATATGTTGATGCCTGTGTTAATTGCTATTTTATTTATGTTTGTTTTTCTATTTTTTATGCATATTACTTCTAGGATTTATAATCATTTTTTATTATTGTTTTTATATATAATTATAATATTATCTAAGAGAATCTTTCTTATATCGGAAGTTGTAAGTTGGTTAGTGCTATTGTTGTGTTTTATAATTAAATGTTGTTTTATGGCGCTATTTTTAGAAAGCTGATAAGTAATGCAACAAGATAATTTTGTGGTTGTATAGCCAATGTAAGAATTATTTTTGTTTTTTGGGAGGCACTCTGGAAATGGAAAAATAAATTAATAAACTACATTGGTTTGGTTTAGGTGTATTTTAGTGGGATTGGTGTTATTCTTAATGATAAGAGTTGATGTTTTTAATTTAGTGTTGTAAATGATAAATTTTATTTGTCTTTGTTTTTCGATTGGTTTTATGAGTCTTTTTATGATGTTGGTTATTGCTTGTTCATGTATGATTTCTTTGCTTATCTGAAATTACATTTGTCACAAATAGTAATTAATTGCTTTTACTAAATAATAAATACTAATTATTCAAACTGTTGATTTATGTAGAGCACAATTTACATTTACATGTATAATTGAACTTTTTTCCCAAGAGAACAAGGCTTTCCTCCTGAACAACTGCTGGTCCCATTGTGAATCGAAACACAGTTATTTCAGAGCAAACATCAACTGAGGACTGAGATGGACATTATGCATGAAATTGGCAAACATTCTGGTTTGTTTACAAAAGAAAGTTCCAGGATGCAGAAAGGAGACCGAAAGACATAAGGGGAGAGACAGAAAGGGTAACCAAGAGAGAGAGAGAGAGAGAGAGAGAGAGAGAGAGAGAGAGAGAGAGAGAGAGACCAAAAGAGATAGAGATAGAAAGTTAGAGAGAGAGAGAGAGAGAGAGTGAAAGAGAGAGAGAGAAAGAGAAAGAGAGAGAGAAATGAATTGCGAGTGTAACAAGTAAAATAGATATTAATTTCTTAACAATCGATAGATAAACAGATTGATCAGTGTATAGACAGATAATTAGATGTTATTATAGCCTGAAGAGTGATATATATATATATATATATATATATAGTAAGATAGATGGAGACTAATGTGTATATATATATACATATATATATAGTAAAACTGATATAAATGAATCAACTAGTTGAAGAGAGAGACTAAAAATCAAGAAGGAATGTACATGTTTGAATGAATGATCAGAAAATGAGAATATCAATGTTTAGAAATGAAGCCAAGCCTCATTAATTGCAACATAAAAGTTTTATGTTCCTTGACCATTTTTATGGGCAGTTAGCTGCCCAATCAGATGCTCTACTTGCTTCTACATACATGGTCAGTGTTGTAGCTATTACTTTGAAATGGGGCAGCAGCTGTAAGCAAAACTGTCTTACTTATATTTCGCTTATGTTGTAAACTATGAGTGCATAGGATGTAATTGCTGTGTGCATATGATGCATCAAGCTGTTCACTCATCCTGCAACTTAATTTTTTGTCGCTTTTGGATGAAGTCTCAGCTCAGTGATTACAGTACTGAACTGTTGCCTCAAGGTCTGTAGTTTTGATCCCTTGAACTAAGGCCTTTAAGCTTAATAATTCTAATGATGGACCTTTTGGAGGTGTAGTTGATCTAAGGGTTAGTGGTGCAGAGAATGAAAACAGTGAATAAAGTTCAAACTTCAGATGTTACAGTTTGCATTAACTTCAAAATAATATATATATATATATATATATATATATATATATATATATATATATATATATACGGGGTTGCTGTTAGGCACATCACATGATATAATGGCTTGCAAACTGAATTAGCAGACTATTGTTAGTGAGTTTGATTCTCACTAGTTGCCCCATAATTCTGGCCTTATGCCACAAAGCTTATATGCTTTTGAACAAATAAAACAAACCTTTTCTGATAAAAATCACGTTCATATCAGTGTAAACCTTAAGACTGCCTCCACAAGTGATTTGCAAAGACTTGTATGGAATGAGCCGCACTTTTTGTATGAGCTCTTAGCTAAAGAAGTGGGTCTCAGAATACATTCAATGTACACTTTATATATGTGTGTGTGTGTGTTGTGAGTGTGTATGAGAGAGAGAGAGAGAGAGAGAGACATCTTTCATCAATCATCTTTCTTTTTGCTTTAACTGTTTCTTGTCTAAATTGACAAAGAGCAAAATACAGCCTCACACATGTACCACTTTTCTCTGAATAATGAATATGAAAAAATAATTTTCAGATATATCCATTCAAACCATAATACGACTCTCATGGGTACTATCACACTGTTTCAGAGTGAAACTGGGAGTATTGGCAACAAAGAGGTGACTCAATGCTCATCAGAGCTCCTGAACTGAAGCCTCACCATCAGATGTAGTTTAGGATCAAACACTCCTTTTTTTCTTGCAGGGAGTGATTTTTCCCTCTGCAGAGGATGCACTTAGCATATTCTAGGCCCCACCAACAGGGCCATTTGAAAATAGGAAACCACTAATCATAAAAATCAAGCAGTTTTCAAATATTAAAGTAAGACAAATGGGAAAATATCTGAAGGGATATTCCAGAATTAATGGCTCCAATTTATTTTTATGGCAGCCACTATAAACACAGAGAGCACAGAGAGTATATGCTTGATTTGGACTAGTTTCTTTTTTTAATGGCATATCAACCTTCATGGGTCATTTAAAGCCAAAGCTATCCTTAATGAAGATCAGAAGTGATACTATTTACCCCATAACCGGGAGAAAATGGTTTCATACATTTCGCAAGGGTATATGCCTGAAAGTGAACATAACAGTTTGATTGGAGTTTGAACTCACTTACCTTAAGGTTGCAGTCTAGCACTTTAGCTATTACAACACAGAAACTCTCCTAGTTTAGTTTGGTTTCGTTTTTTAATGGTATATCAACTTCATATGAGTTTTTAAAGAGATAGATAGATAGATAAGCTTGGTTTGATCTATTTGTTTAATGGTATATCAACTTTTTATGGGTTTTTAGATAGATAGATAGATAGATAGATAGATAGATAAGCTTGGTTTGATATATTTGTTTAATGGTATATCAACTTCTTATGGGTTATTTAATACCAAAATTTGATTTATTCATAAATGTTTGATCATAGTCATTTATATTTTCAATGTTTCATGGCAATCATTCTTTTTTATCTATCACAATTTTTTATCTAACAATAAAAATCATTTGTTTGCACACAGTTAAATGATGTCAAATATTTCTATTTTATACCTATGATTTTCACAGTTTCATCTACTTCTATTCAATAATAATAATTGTCAAATAGATCTATTTCACCAATAGTTGGAACTCAAAAAAGACACTAACACTCTAATTCAGTGTGGACTTGGGAGTAATGGCATTGAAGAGATACTCCACACTACCCAGAACTCCAGAAGTTTTGTTATCAGATGTAGTCTAGTACCCAGAATAAACATGAAGCATATATATATATATTGGGTAAAGAATATATATATATTAAGATATTTGAGCTTTTGAGATAAGAAATTATCAATATCATTTTGGATTGTTCTCTTCATTTTGCAATTCCCAAGAGAATCAAAATGGATATATCTTTTTAATCTTAGAGAATATTTTTCCTATATAAAAATGTCAGAATAAGAAATGTCCATTTACAAAATTATATATATATATATATTGAAATAAACAAGCATCTACATACAGATATATGTATCTGATATTTCTGCTGATGGGTATTTGCATATGATTGTAAGAGGAAGAGACAGGTTATTAGGATGTTTAGCTGTGGACATATACAAGAATATACATATGTGCATGTGCATATGGTGTGCAATAGTGCATTTAGTGTTAAGGTGCATTACTGGAAAAAGCTGAATGAATGCCAGATTTGGAAAGGAAAGTTAAAAAAAGATAGAATAAAAATATTCAATGTTAATTTTTGTCAAAGACCCGAAAATAAGGATATTTCTGTTTTAAGATTGTATGTATCAACATTTATTTATACATATATATATTTATCAAACTATTTCATATCTTTTTCTATTTCAATATTTCTCTCTAGATATCTATATTTATCTAAATAAATCTATTGAGAATGACATCAAACTTCCTTAGGTAGTGAGACTCCAGTTCTGGCGCTCGTAGTGAAATACCCTTTCATTGTCTGGTACATTCTGATATGAAATAGAAGTACCTATTAGGTTCAAAGAACAAATAGACATGTTTGAAAATTATCAGTTTGGTTAGGTTTGGTTTGGTTTTATGGCATATCAACCATTGTAGATCATTTAGTGCCAAATCCTGTTTTATAAATATATATTAAATATATGATTTGTGAACACATTTTGTAGATACACACAATTGAATGATTGAATATTTCTATTTCTAACAATTCCTTTTAGCATAAGTCAACAAAGTTAAATGGTTTCAAGAATTGCTATGTATCACTAACAATCCAATTAAACATCAGTCGTTTGTTTACACATAGTTAAATGATCAAACAATTCAATTCAGCATAAGTCATTTGTTTGCTCTCAATTTAAATGTCAAACAGTTCAATTTGATCAATAGACAGGACTTTATCAGGTTCAAGCACTCTGGGACCAGAGTGGACCTGGGAGTGATGGCATTGAAGGAGTACTCTGCATTCCCGAAAGCTCCCGTATTACTGGAGCCTCACCATCAGATTGTTTAATGTCATATCCAGAACACTTGTTGGGTGGGTCTTACCCCTCTGCAGAGATGCAGTTGGTGTAATCTACAGACTCAGCCAACTGGGCTGAAAAATTATTTGTATTGGATAGAAATGCATCAAAGAATATAACTTTGTGCCAACAAATGATTATTTAATCAGAGTTATTAATTGAAACTATATAGCTGCATGAATTATTAATATTAGAAAGAAATACTTGATGTCTTATAACTGTGTGCAAACAAAAAGATAATCAGCAAATAAAAAGTGCAATTTAAAAGAATGCCATGAAATATTGGAAATATAGTCTTGATTGTAATAACCAATTAGAAAGTAATTAAACTTTGTCATTAAATATCCCATGAGTTTTTGTTATACTGCAAGAAAAATAAACCAAAAACCAACCAACCAACCAACTAACCAACCAACCAATTGAAGAAAATAGATTGATGAGAGGTCAGCAGCCTAACTTTGTGTAAAAGCTAAAACTGACCATTATTATTATTATTATTATTATTATTATTATTATTATTTCACTCCTTATGAGTTTTTCATACCAGCATTAGCAGTCTGAATGACAGGAAGTGTCCTCAGGCTTCCAGGACTCTTCTCAGTATTCTAGTCAATTGTAACAATGCTGTTGTCTGGATAGTCTGGAGAGTCCTCAGATGTCCTATTCTTCTAGTCCTCTTTCCTGGCCTTTATAGACTGTTCCAAATGCACCACTTTCTTTGATTTTCACTCTGTGGTCTGCTGGGATGGCAAATCCAGATTTTCTTTTTTGCTAATTACCTCTAGGTCTGGTCTCCTAGACAGAATCATGTGATTCCTTTGTATCTCAAAATTCCAGAGAATGAGATGCATAAAATTTTCTGGAATAGATTCTGGTTTGTGCATATGCCATTTAGTAGCATGGTCAAATCTCAATTTCTTGCACAATTCCCAGCAGATCACCTTCTCCACCCAGTCATATCTCTTCTTATACTCCTTTTGAGTTAGTTTTCTATATTCACTTACTATGTGATAATCATTTTTTCTTTTTTATCACATAATCTACTCTTGCTATTCTGTTGCTCATAACTAATTTTGGTTCCAATATAATATGTCTTAGTGGCTTTGTTTTGTGCAGCTATTAGGAAAGATTTACTTTCTCTCTTAAGGTTTCCCTTTGAAAGCTATGTCCAGGTTTTCTCATGTAAGAAATTTATCACTTGAAATATCCATACATTTATTTTTTTGCCCATTTTTGTTTACTAGTTTCTGTGATTGTTCTTTTTATCCATACATTGTCAGTGCTGTTATTGGCTTCTATAATTAGCCTTTCTTTACACTTTTTAATGCAGTCTTTGAGTCCTTGTATTGATACATCCACAGAATCTTCCAAGCTGGCGAGTCCTCTTCCCCTTTCTTTTCTTGACACATATTGTCTGTTTATTTCATCTCTGGGATGTAAGGCCTTGTGAATCATTATCAATTTTCTTATCCTCTGGTTCATTTGTCTAAGTTCTTCTCTTGTCTATTCTAAGAATGGTCCAGAATATCTTATATGATAAGGTTCAAAACCATGTTAGAGCCCAGAAATGTAATCAGATGAAAACTTTCCAGGAAAAACTCTCATATCTATCCTCCTACATAAAATGTTTCAATTCCAAAGTTCTAGTTGGACACTAATGAAACCAAAATTATTAACCTGGAGAACAAATTTTAGATATCAAACATATTTTTACAAATAAAATCTAAACAAAACATATAAAAATCTATCCCCACTCAAAATATCTCCTATTTCATTTTTGAAAGTCCTAGGAGGAAACAAATATAACCCAAGTTATAAACTTGTAAGATCAGATAGATATCACACACATAAGATAATAAACAAAATATACCAAACCACAATAAAAATATATTTAACACCACCTTCTTAAGATAATTTCTGATGATAACTTGATATAACATCATTAA
>OY757927.1:47545749-47670749 GCA_963585895.1 Sepioteuthis lessoniana | reverse complement strand
TTTCACTCTGAACTTACCTCTATTTTCCAGTCTTTCTGTTTTTACCTTGTATCTCTAATTATCTTTTCTTTCCGTATATTTTTTTATATCTTTGGTAAAGTATTTATATTCCTTTCAATTTTTTTACTATCTCTGTTATTACTCTTACCTACTCCCTCTTTTTATCCCGATCTCCTTTTCCTCACTCTTACACTTCTCTCTTTCTTTCTCTCTCCTTATCTCCCCATTTATCTCAAATATATACTCATATTCATCTATAAATGTATACAAAGAGACTTATCTTACTTTGTGTATACATATTGAAATATCTATGAATTCATTTCCAATAATTTTTAAATCTCTCTGTCTATATAAATTTGTATTAATCTATATGTACACTTTTACTTTTTGTAAACTTGAGAAACTTCTAGTAACCACCAAACAGATTACCAGAATATATCTTTTCATAAAAAAGAAACAATAAGGCAAATTTCTCTTGTCTCCAACTGCTCTTTTTCTTGCAGATATTTTCATACATATTTGCAATTTTCAGTCTTGTCAGGGTTTCAAGTGTTCCTGGTTCATTACTTAGATTATAACTGTTTAGAAGCACAAGCATTTTTCAGTTGAAATAATGCCTTGGTAAGAGGTAAGTGGTTAGGATATTGAATTGATACCTAAAAGGTTCACTGTTCAAGCTCAATTATCTTGAGCAATAAGGTATGTGATATAATTTTGCTACTATGGTTACAGCACATATTCTAGTCTAAATGAAATAACTTGTATCTGAATTGTTCTAGCAAATCAGGATTTTGTACATTGTATATCATAGATTTAGTAATAAATATTGCCAAATAATATCTTTTTTGGATTGTATTAACTTCATTTAGAAATGATTAAATCCTGGTATAAATGGTTGATAGGAAAATTTTATTTTCATTAAAAATTATATATATATATATATATATATATGCATGTACGTGTGTGTGTATATATAAGTGTCACACACACACACACACACACACACACACACACACACACACACACACACACACACACACACACAAACACACACACATACACACACACACGTATATATATATATATATATATATATATATAATGAAAATCCATTTATTCATATCAGAAGATTATGCATTTTGCTACATGTAACTCAAGTAACAGTGAGAAAAGTAAAATAATTGTTAGTAATTGCTTTTACATTTCTATTCTGCTCTGTTCTTAGGCATCAAACACTCTCATCTTTTACTACCAACACTTGATATATATATATATATATATATATATACATGTGTGTGTGTGTGTGTGTGTATCAATAGATACTTCCATTATATATAAGTGTATATGTATGTGTAGACATGTTTGTATATTGTATGTGTGCATTTGTATGCATGTACGTTTGCATGTGTGTGTGTGAATATGTTGATTTATATGTGAATTTATATATATGTTTGTGAGTGTTTATGTACGTGTGTATTTTTGTACATGTATATTTATATGTGTGTTTTATTTGTTTGTATGTATTTGTATCTGAGTGTGTGCATGTGTGTGCATGTGTGTATCCAAGCATAAATCCAAAGTCTTACTAGACTGAAGGATACTATAACACACACACACACACACACACACACACACACACACACACACACACACACACACACACACACATGTCTATATTAATATATATATATATATATAAGTACTGTATATGTTAATATGCACTTTTACTGAGATAAGTGCACATATGTATCCTTCAAAATATTTATGCAAGTATTCAGTTGTGTTTATTTTACTAGAGATTTGAATGAAGACAAGTATTGACTTTGCATCAACAACCGAATATGGTTTTCAAATGACAGACAAATACATGCATTAAATCAATATAAGAGTGCATTCAAAATATTGTTTGTCCCTGACTTATATGACATCATTGTACAGACCCCTACCCAGGGGAATTCTGCTTATAACATAATAGTTTTATCAACTGAGAAACCAATCCACCACATTACAAATTTTCCCTGTAGATTGGCTTCAAATTTCATTGCTGTTGGTTTATTGGTGGTTTCTTCATTTTCAAGGGACCAAACGAAATAATCAGATGGAATCAACCCTAACCCTTTCCTTAACAATTTAGGGACTTGAAGAGAAGGTGCTGATCAACGTTGGAGAAATTGTCAACAGTAATATCCAACAACTTGGACATGTTAGTGTAGGTTTAGTTTGATAAATCAATGCCAGTGTCTTTCCCATTATTCAAAATCCTCATTCATAAGGCTCTGTTTTTGGATTATAGAATTGAGAAAACAATTAAAGAATGAAAAACTGAATTCTCCAGAGATGTAGCAGCAATGATTAGAATATGGAATAAAATTGTGTTCTGACACATACACACAAATATATGCCTGTATTAATTTAAATTAATTGTTCTCAAACACTTGTCCCCACTGCCAATGTCACATTTCTTGGAGTTGAGGAGCATGAGGAATAAATAGAATATTGTTGAGCCAAAGATGCAGCTGCAGTTCATATGTACCTTATGCAAGCATTTGTGTATTTATTTAGCTTACCTCTTTATCTTGAACAAACTCTGATGCAAGGTCACTTGGTTAAACAGAATACTGCTAGTGTGAATTCACATCTTTTCTTTTTCTTAGACTAGTTGCCTTACTAAGGCTAAAGAACCCAGTTTGTCCTACTCTTTACCTACAGCTGGAGGAAAAGAGAGATTTATCCCTTTTTCAAAGGAATGAGTGCAAAGTAAACAGTTTTACCCTGGATTTGAACACAGGTTGCTGATTTCATTTCCTTAGACAATAACTGTTATGCCAAGTGTACCACCTGATTCCTTACAATACATGTAAAGAGTAGAATATTTTTCTAATAATCACTATGAGGGCATTATGTAAATTACAAGGCATAAAGGATGACCAATGTGAAAAGTTTGAGAACTATTAGACATTTGATTTGCCTATACCAACTCTTTGCTTCCCACACAGCACAGCTATACTGGTATGAAAATCTCTGATATCTACACTGCAATAAAAATGTGTTTAAAATAAAAATGTATGTTAGTCAGTTTCTGTTATCAGTTGGACAGGAACAATGATCAATATGTTTTGAATCTTATCCAGGAATAAGATTGGTCTGATTTCTTTTAAATATCAACCTTTGTGGATTATTTAATGTCAAAGACCTCATTGTACAAGGACACATGTGATAATATTTAAACCATAGCTGGGAGGATAAGAGGGTCCATACCTTTCACAAGGGTATTAGTCTAAAAGTGAATGTAATAGTACAACTGGAATTCAAATTCATTTACTTTGAGGCCACAGTCCAGCACTTTAGCCATTATACCATAGGGAATTTTCCCCTCTCCCAAGAAATAAGAAACAATAAGACTCACCTATGTATTATTTAACAATATATATTTGTAATAAAGCAAAAAAAAATGAGTTATTGGTGGAAATGTTCAGACATACACCAACATTTTCTTTTGATGTTGTTGAATAACATTATTTCAGAACAATCCTCTTATAAGTATGATATAAGAGGTAATGTTAGTGCTTATGGAATAAATGTGCCCTTTCTTCAACCCTATGTACTAACTTATGTGACGGCAAATTGACTAAAATCCCAAAACGGGACTTTTATTTTTGCACGTGTGAAGACGGGGCAGGTTGGCACTTGATCCCCTATATAATAAGTCCTCGTTCGGAGTTTTTCTCTCAGGCATATAAGAACTGGCATATTATGTGAGGGACTAATTTAGGGCCAGACTGACCGCCGCTGGCAAGGGGTTCCAAATTTCACACTATCCACACACCCACCAGGCCGCTTTCACTTCCTTCCCCAAGATAATGGAAGAATATGGACCTATAGGTTTTAGTCGTAATAATATTATATTGTAGTAGTCGGCGACTCCGGTTTCCCGTGTGATATTTTAAAGGAATTAATAGGACAATTCTAAGCAAGATAACATAAGGCAAATAGAAGCTGAAAAGAAAGCATGAAGTAACAACATAGACCACGTGGTAACATAAAAATATATGATTCCTTTACTACAGTTATATACACTTTCAAAGTGTCAAAACATATAATAATTGGATAGTCCACGAATATAAATGTCTTCTCTTGACTTTTGTTTTTTCTTCAAATTGAGAGAGAGAGAGAGAGTGGTATACAAAATTTGGGTATAAAGGAGAAATGTCCCCAAAATTACTTATCTTATTTTACGACGGGGTTCCACTGGAGAATCTTTCTTCTTTCATGGGCTAATAGACTTTGTTCTATTTTTTTACACTGGCTTGAAGAACCTGGGGTCCCTCATGTCTCAGAAATTCTTTTGTCTTCAACCCGGAATACTGGCTATGGTTCGTCTGCCCGCTACGAACCCTGCTCAAAAACTAAACTTTCTTATTATTTACTTCCGCTGAGGGGAAGGGGTCCCCACTTCCGTTTTGAGGTCCCAGCCAATCATTTGGCTTCTCTCTTCTCCCCCTTGGTGTCCGGCGACCTGAGGTTACTAAGTACCAACACCTGTTGATACCCCTCTGTGACCTACATTCTTCCTTAATGGTCACTTTTTTTTGACGGCTAGATACTGTTAATTCAACGGGAGGATAGTATTAATCTTACCTCTATCGTCTCCGTGGGCTATCACGTGACACTTTATTTGTCATTGTCACAATGACTATTGTCTATTATGTAAGTCCATACACACATAATGTATCTCTTGTTCACCACTGCTGAAAATACATATGATGGTAGTGACTGTGTTGAAAAATATTGCCTTGTAACCTTGCCATATTCAATGGTGCTGTTCTTCTAACTATATCTGATGAAGTTGCTGTGAGCACAAATAAGTGGTTTTGCTACTGAAGCATCCCTCAAGTTAAATAAAAGTTTTCAAAGAGATGGTTATATTCTATTTGAAACATACGGCATATGTGTAAGTGTGTGTGTATTTGTATGTGTGCATGTTTGTTCATGTGCATGGTATCAAGTATTCCTTTGTGATACAAACAATTTGTCCTCAGTTACATGGTTTCAAGTTTTCCTATCTAATACTAATAATTTTCAAACATATCTATTTGACTATTTGGTTTGGTTCGAGTTTAGTTACTTTGCTTAATGGCATATCAACCTTTGTGGGTTATCTAATGCTGAAATCCTTGTAGAATAACAGTTGCAGTACTATTTAACCTATAGCTATTAGGGATTAGGGGTTCATACCTTTCCTAAGTGTATTAGTCAGAAAGTGAACCTAATAGCATGACTGAGTTTCGAACTCACTAACTATAGTGTCACAGTTCAGCATGTTAGCCACAACGCCATGAGGATTCCGCTCCTATAGACAGGATTAACAGTTACAACAAGTTTGGTCAGAGTGGACCTAGGAGTAATGACAATGAAGAGTGCTCAAAGACTCCTGAGAGCTCCAGAACAGGAACCTCACCAGTAGGTTCAATTTACTGTCATACCCAGGACATTACTTTTTGGGGAAGCTCTTGCCTCTCTGCAGGGGATATAGACAGTGTATTCTGAGCCTTGCCAACAGCAATTTTGAAAAATGACTTTGGCTCAGAAGCCAATCTAAAAAGAGTGATGGCATTGGTTTGTTTGTAAAACACATAATAAATGTGATGGTCGTGCTGAAATGATGACAAATAAGGAAGTATTTGCTTTTCTATTGACAGGAGGGTAAATATAAATCAAACAGAATGGTAAAATGTTGGAAGTTAATGTATATCCTTATTGTAATGGCATGGACATTAGTGACCAGTTTGATGAATATAAATATCGATTTAATATGAAGATATATGTGGAAAAAACACTTAATGTAGATTTCTTGCCGGGACAAAACTAAAAGCAAAAAATATTATATAGCAGCAAAAAGTATATTGGGATAATTAGAAAATTAAGCCTTAGTTGGTCAAATTTCAAAAGATTACATAAAAAAGACCATTATATGAACAGTGGACCTCATAGAAGGTGCTCATACTGTAATGGTTATCATAGTTGGAAATGGACTTGACAAGTGAGTTCAAATCCTGGATAAAGCTGTGTGCATTTTACATTGTGCTGATACCCTTAGGAAAGGTATGAAACCAACTATTCTCCTTTGAGATGTGGATAAATAGTAGGGCTGACTGGTGAGCGTTAACCTGTGTATGGTAACCAGTCTGAAAGAAGGAAAACTCTAAATTCAAACTAGTAACACTCTGTAAAAAAATTGACCTTGTTTCACATTCTGCTTGTGAATACATACCATACTCCTCATAAGTATATGAATAAGCAAACTATTTGCTTCTAACAGCTTCATTTTGAGAGTTAAAAATTGGAAAATTATTCAAGAAGAAGAATATTACAGGGTGTTTCACAATTTTTGAAGTAAAATGACTGAATACAAATCAAGAACCACATATGATAGAGTAATGAAAATTATATCTACTAAAAGTTAGAAGAATAGCATGTTAAAATCTGCATTTATTTAATCTTAGATATGAACCAAAACTGTTTAAAGAATCCATAGGGTACATGTTTGAGACGTCTGCCATTCAATTGAAGACACTGTTGAATGTAGGATGCAAAGTTGTTGATAACACAAGCACATTCCTCCAAAGTTCTTGACCAACTTGAAAATCTGACTCCAGTTCAGAAACATATTGAAATTGAAAATTTGCCACTGTATATTCCTTGAATAATCTTGATAGACTTAGTTTTATAAGTCTTCAAAAAGATCTCCTCCTTCATCATTCAAAACATGATTTTCTTATATTTTATTAAATATATCCCAATGTTGACTATTTCCCACCCATAACCTGAAAAGAGAGGGAGAGAATAAAGTCAACAGGAAAGATTTGAGAGGCTGCTGCTTTGTTCTAACAATTGTGAAACACCTTGTATAAATTTCCTTACTTTTTTTGTACAGGAATTTAAAATTGTCTTAGACTCTTGAAAATTCAGTATGTTATTGCTATATATGTTATGAGATGACTGACCAATTTTTATGATTTCACGTTCAAATGAACAGCTACAGCAGCAATTGGAATACACCCTACGAAAGCCTGATTGTCAAAGCTGGGGAATTTCAAAAATGCAATCTGGACATGAGGACACTTTAGAAGAATGATATGCAAAATTGTGTTTTAAACTTGGAAAAAATGCCACACAAACGTATAGAATGCTTCAGACTACTTTTTGACCATCTTGCATGAATCGAGCATCAGTTTTTGAGTGGCATAAGAGATTCAAGGAAGACAGGGAGTCTGTGAGGGATGATGAGAGCTGTGGGAGAAGTAAGGATGTAAATAGACCAGAGTTGATTGGCCAAAGGGTTAGGGTTAGGCTTAGGGTTACTATGTTGAGGTTTTAAGGGAGTTCAGGAAGAGATTCTGTCAGAAGAGGCCAGCACTCTTCAAATCGGGTCAGTGGCATTTTCACTAGGACAATGCACCAGTCTACAACTCCATCCTTGTCACAGACTATTTGACCAAGATGGGTATCAGTTCCTCCCTGTCCCCATAGTCCAGACCTTGCTCTCTGTGAATTTTGCTTATTCCCTAAGCTCAGAGGCTGTCATTATGAGACAATTGAGGAGATGAAAGAGGCTGTGAGGAAGCTCATTGACACGCTCACACAAGAGGACTTCCATGGGGCATTCCAGAAGTTGTTAGAACGATACAACAAGTGCATTGCAACCGGAGGAGATTACTTCAAAGGGGACTAGAGTTTCATGTGTGTACTATCAATAAAAGTGCCCATACGAAAAAAGTCTGGAAACTTATTTAATGATCCTCGTATATTATGATCAATCTAACCAGTAATGCATTCAATCATGTTTTATTGTTTTGAATAGCTAAAGAAAATGTTTTTTCAAAAGAATTAATAATCCAGTCAGTGGGGCTGTAGAATACACTGACTGCATCTCAACATAGGACAAACCGTCTTCTATAACGAGTGTCCTAGATATGACACTAAACAGTCTGATGGTGAGGCTTCAGTAATGCTGGAGATTTGGGGAATGCAGAGTACCTCTTCATTGCCATTGCTCCCAGATCCACTTTGGTCCACTGTTGTAGCACCTGATAGGGTCCTCTCAATGACTCAAATAAAACTTTTTGACATTCAAACTGTTTACTTTGACATTTAAACTAAGTGTAAACAAATGACTTATGCCACACTGAATTGCTTAAAATAGAACTGTTTAATCATTTAACTATGTGTAAGTAAATGACTGATGTTTAATTGAATTGTTAGTAATATATGGCTATAATTGGAACCATTTAACTTTGTTGACTTATGTTAAACTGAATTGTTTGAAATAGAACTGTTTCATCATTTAACTGTGTGTAAACAAATGACTGATGTTTAATTGAATTGTCAGCATTAAATAGCAATACTTGGAAATATTTAAGTGTGTGCAAACAAATGATTAATAGTAAATACAAATATTTGTATTTGATACAAATAAGTGAAACCATAAAAAAAAAAACGAGTTCAGGCTCATTTAAAAATGTTATCTATAAAGTGTGTTTGGGAATCATATATTCAATATATACATTGAATATATGTATAAAAAGGATTTAGGATTAAATAACCTACAATGGTTGATATGCCATAAAACCAAACCAGATGAAAAGAATTAAATTATTAAACAATTTCTATTCAAAATTGTTCAAGGAGATTGAAAAGGTGAACTGACATCAGAAAATTTGTCAAACTTACTCCACCTGTTCAAAATCTTTAATAGCTACTCCAGTCTTAGGCAATAATAGAAACAAAATCTATGCTCATTCAAATACTATATGTACTGCAATGCTTATAAGATTTGTAGGAAGTACTTCTCTTGGCATACTGACCTGTGGTGTGTTTAAGATTTCTTAGCTTGGTAAGGCAGACACTCGAGGAGTTGGACAATTTGAATTCAAACCCCCTGCCAACACACCATGCTGGTTGTTAGTTTTATGGCATATCAACCCGTGTTGGATTTTATGCGGAAGACAGTTTTAACTCGTATGATCTCAAATTATATAGATACAAATATATATATATATATATATATATATATATATATATATATATATATATATATATATATATTAGATCTCTGTGTCTGTTTCTAAACAAATTATTGGGAAAATGAGATATTTTAGCTCAAACTCTTCTATGAAAATTTTACCCTTGGTTAGCCTAGTAATGAAACTAAAATTGGTTTTGAGTCACTTTTACCTCTGGAAGCCAAGTTATGGATACTTTTGGGGTATACCAACAAAGAAAATTTTCAGAACCTGCACAAGCCATGACAGTCATCTTTCTTGTCTTTTGCTCTATCAAAATTAAATACTGATTTAATTTAAGCAACAGAAAAGATTTTAAAAAGCAAGAAAATTTGTCCAGAATTGTAAAAAATGGAGAAATATGCTAAGAATAAAACACATTTTAATTTGTAAAGCCTTATGTTAGTAGAAATATACTTTTTATTTTTGCCCAAATCTTTTTTACCTCTCACTTCATGTATTTTTAAAAATTTCCATAAAAAAGAAATGTATACTGTTATATATACTGTTATATGTGATGTTATTCCTTCCATCCAAACTATGCTCGATAGCTTTTTTTTATTCTATGTGTGTGTATGTGCGTATGCACATATGTGCATGTGTGTTAATGTATTTATACTGTGACTGTAAATTCATATACATCTAAGATAGTATATCTGATTATCTGAGATAATATATGTTTATAAGTACATTTATATTTGTATGTGTGAGTATATTTATACATATATCTATTTATGGAGGGATGTTTATGTGGTAACATACAGTTGCTTCAAATAGAAGCCTGCCATTGTAGCATTCAGACCAAGTCAAAAAAGAAGAAAGTAAGAAGAGACTCTTACTCTCTTGACTTTGCCACAAGGTTATTGTAGTTGTTGTTGTTGTTGTGTTGTTGGCATCCGATAAATTAATCACATTACGAGCGAACCATCTTCAGGTACCCAAGTCAATTTTATTAATGGTTCAAGGAAAGAAAAGTGAACGGGAGCAATTTTTGCTGCTAAATATTTTGATGTCTCAAGATCAAACAACTGTTTGCATAAAAAATCGCCTCTCTTTTTCTTCTTTTACATTTTCCACCATGACAGCAATAACAATAAACACAACAGCAAGAGAAAAAATGTAAGGAAATCAGCACAGTCAAAGATGAAGTTGCACCAATTTTGCTTGTAGGTGAGAATTAAATCAGTTACAATAAAAGAAGCATCAATTTTAGAATATGCCAAAAAGTTTCAAGATCTGCCAAAGGATATAGATTTGGTAATATTGATGCAACTTTTCATGGAAATGAGCTAAACGCTGCAAAAATTGTTAGTCGGAACCATTAACATCTGAGGTTTCAAAAATTTGAAATATTGGCACACACTGATAAAAAGTTCTCTCAAATATAAATGAATAAATTTTTATATAATTTATATCATTAAAAAGCGAGAAAACTCTGAGAAAAATCTTCAATAAACTCTATTGACTTCTGATGTTGTAATTAACTTTAGCTTTATATATAGAAGACATCAGAACTGGTCTAACTGACATCGTTAGCACTGTCAAGTTTTGTTCAATTTTTTTCCTTACTGCACTGGAGAAAGAGATGCCTTCTTCTCTTATCTTATGGGCTAATAGTTTATAGCATAATATTGCTCTGCAAAATTTTGGTTCAAGTTATCACTAATTGCTGGTAGTTCTTGTGCTAATCTTACACTATCAAGTCATGCTGATATCACATATTTCCTTGACAGAACCTATCTCTATTTTCCATCGTTCCTGGCTGGTCCTCAAGAATTCATCCCGGGTCTGCATAGAGCTGATGTAAGTTTTTACAGGTCAACCAGCACTGGTGTGTCCATGGGTAGAAGTCCACCAGAGAACATCCTTTATAAGTTTATTTGTGCTTATCAAGCAGTTCCCAGCATGTTTTTTTATATTACTTGGATGGTTTGTGAAGTGAGAGGCAAGTGGCTCTACAGCTGCTATTTTGTGGGGTGCTGCTACCAGGATTTGCTCAAAACAGCACATACCATTCCAGTGTAGTTCCTATCTAGTTTTTTCTCTTAGCATTTTGATGGCTTCATCTTGTTTAAAATACATGAACTCTGTTTTATGCATGTTCACACAGAGGCCAATGCTTTTTGCCACTTGCTCCCAGATATGCAATAGGGATTTGGTTTGGGTGAGTGTGCTTGGGAGAAGCACTAGATCATCTACATAGTCTGCATCTGTCTTTGTTTCTGAAGGATGTCATGTAGTTCTTGTCTTTTTTTTTTTAAAGTGGAACCATTTTCTTTTATTTAATCTATTGACATTCATAGTTTGAAATCTTGGCAGATTATAAACAGATATAGTCCTAATGTTTCTTCTTGCAAGATTCCAGTCACAATGTCACCCCAATAATTAGTGATTTTTTTCATTTTAGCAAAAACAAGAAAAAAATTTAGAAGTTAACTTTTTTTAACTATCTATTTAAAATACAAAGTAAATTATCCTGGAAAATTATTGGATATACCAAGTATGTTTAGTTTGCTATTACCCTCAGGTTTCACAATCTATAGAAAATTTTGAAATTATTTACTATTGATGATGTTCTACTTCATACAAGTTTCATATTTAATTTTTCTTGTTTACAGGTAAGTGAAATCTTTTGAGGGCTAAGTGTATGCAGGAATTGTCCAAAAGGTTGTTAACTCCAAGTGCTTTTGGCTAATCTATTAGCCTTTTTTCAAGGAGTGTCGCAATAAATTGTCATATAAATGTGTTGTTTACTGTATTTGAATATTTTTATGTTGATGGACAAAAACATGAAAAACTAAATAAAAAAGATTGACAGATACACCTTGTCAGTCATGAAAAGAGCATAATTGATAGGTTGCTTCCCAAATACATAATACATAACACACACACACACACACACACACACACACACACACACACACATATATATATACAAGGGTCATTCAAAAAAGTTTTGAACCTCATCCAGAAAAAAGAGACATTGCTGAATATTTTTCTTGTGGCAAAACATTACCACATCTTATCAAAGTAAAAACTAATTTAGATTTCTGTCTGAATTTCTGTGCTGATGAGATCTATACAAAAGAGAGAGCTGTATGACAAATTTATATCTGGATGAAGCTTAGGACTTTTTGAACAAACCATATATATATATATATATATATATATGTTTGGATAGACTTTGTTGGATGAGTGCATAGGTGAGAAACTGACTGTCACTAAGCACTGTTGATACTGTATTAACTCTATCTGAACCTAAATCTACTTATGCTTTGTCAGTAATATTGATTACGCTTTCTTCATAGATATACCCAACTATGCAACTATATATATATATATATATATATATATATATATATATATATATTCACCGGCCCATTTGTCTAATGAGTAGAGTGTTCACCAATGGTCCGGGTGACTAGGGTTCAATTCCAGGTTGAGTCATACCAAAGACTCAAAAATGGTACTTGATGCTGCTTTGCTAAGCACTCAGCATTATAAGGTTAGAGTAAAGTGGAGCAATCAATGGAATGGAGTAGCATCCTCCCCTACACTTTGTGTAGTAGCTATTGAAAAAAGAGCCTTTAGGTCACCCTTTAATAAGGTCGCTAACTTTACTCATATATATATATATATATATATATATATATATATATATATATAATGCCAAATTTGACCTGTGTACAGTATATGCAAGGTGTCTAAACACTGTTGATACTCTCTGTATTTATATGGGATCCTTCAATGTAATTGAGGTATATATATATATATATATATATATATATATATATATATATATATATATATACTTGTACATTGAATCTTGAGTAAACTGAAAAGCCATATTCAGGGTGTTGCAATTTTATTTTCCCTCAGAATATAAAGGTTTTTGTAAATGTATGTTTACCATAAAAGAGGCCAATGAGAACACACCTGTAAAAATTGTAAATATTGGTAAAGAAGAGCATGTTAACCAGAACAAATACCTGTCAGGTAAGAACATATTCTATCATGGAGAAAAACTTAATTACCTTTAATAAGCTGTAGCTTTGTCGCTTTCATAATGAAATTACTGAAGATATTTGGTTTTTTCTTTTGGTTAATACAGGCCAGTCAGTCAGTAGGCTAGTTCAATGCAGATACTGCATTATTTAATTTCAAAGAAGTTATCATAGGCACAATTGCAATTTTTTCAGGTTTATTTGTTTCAGCTTTTATTGGTAATTATAACTACAGGGCTAAATCATTTGTTGATACTTTGATGAACACCCAAAAGAGCCCTCTCTCTCCATCTCCCTGTCTCTCTTCATTTCTCTCTCTCTCTCTCTCCATCTCTCTCTCTCTCTCTCTTCATCTCCCTCTCTTCATCTCTCTCTCTATTTATATGTATATATATATATATAGAGAGAGAGAGAGAGAGAGAGAGAAAGAGAGTGAGTGTTGAAAAAAATAGAAGTGAAAAAACTGAAATGTTTGTTATTATCATTCCAAATTTTAATGAAACTTCAATGGCTCTGATATACATAGGGAGTGATTATTTTCAATGATTATTGTTATCAAACTTCTCTTAGTTGTGAAAAGTCATTTTCTGAAAGAGAACATTCTCAGAAATTTCTTATTTTTGGGTATTTCTGAGAATTTTCTTTTTTGAAAATTATGATGTTACAACTAAAGTAAATTTGACCACAATATTCAAAGAAAATAATCCCTTCCTATGTGTGTCTAAGCCATAGAATTTTCTATAAAATTTGTGGCAATAATAACAGATGGATCAGTTTTATCACTCTTATTTTGGTCCAATACTGTTTAAATATATATATATATATATATATATATATATATATATATATATATATATATATGTGTGTGTGTGTGGGGGGGTGTTTGTGTATGTGTTTGCATATGTATCTATATATGAGTGTATATATATGTGTGTGTGTATTTACACAACCCCTCCATATGAGCAAGATGCGACACAAGGTCAATTTTAAAGTGGAGTTTAACAGGTTTTGATTCAGAGTTTTCTTTCTTCTAGACTGATTGTCATACCAAGACCAAGGAGCCCTGTCCTCTCTACTATTCATCCACGGCGGGAGGGAGAATGATTAGATTTATACCTTACCCAAGTGTATTAGCACAAAGTGAAATGCAAACAGCCTTGCCCATGATTTAAACTCAAGTTGTTGTGTCCATATCCTACAATGACAGCCATTATACCACAGACACCTTGTAAAATTATATTATATCTATCTATCTATCTATCTATCTATCTATATATCAAATCATTATCTAAACAAGTTTGGTTGAATACCACAGTTTGTTTCTTTTTATAATCTTCAAGTGAAGTTGTTTAAGTTTTCTTGCTAGTTGTCTAACATCTGTCAAGTTGGTAAAGAAAGAACCCTATATTAGCCCAAGCGAAGATGACCAGTGAAATGATTGAAAGCTCTTGGGCAAATATAGGTTTCTTTCTTTATCAACTTGACCCAGAAGTTTGAAGACTAGTGAGAAGACTTGAATGTTTTCACTTGAAGATTTCAAAAAGGAAACAATGCGGTAATCAAACAAACCTGTTTATATATATATATATATATATATATATATATATATATATATATATATATATATATATATATGCATGCTTTTGGCATAATATACCCCACTGAACAATTTTGAATCAGCTCCAGTCATCTGTATTTGTTACCTGGATCTTCAGTGCTGATTTTCAAGCTTGGAATACTAATTTTTTTTATAGTTAGAATTTATGTTTATTCACATTTATATATACATGCAAAGATATGCACACACACACATGCATCCACATATATAAACATATGTCTATATACACATATACATCCTCTGGTTACTTGTTTTTTAATATATTTTTACATTGTACTTTATCTGTAGGGAATATTGAAAAGAACCTGTTATTTTATTTAAAGCCATTTTAACCAATGTATATGAGAACCTTCACAGATGGTTTATTCCATTGATATCCCACAGGACTCAAACCAATGAAGTGTTGTGCCATCAAACTGACCAGCCTAAAGACTGAACTTATATCTCCTGATAAGTCAGTGGAAGCAATAACAGAAACTAATGATTTTATCTACTTGGCTATTATCTATATCAGCCACTGAAAAAATAAAAAAAGTAATTATAATAAAAACAAAAAGGACAGTGTTCATGGGCAAAGATATTTATTGAATTATTCAGAAAACTTGTATAATTAATGTGTTTTCATGAGTAACCTTAGGATATTTTTATTCCTTGTAAATGCTTTTTTCTTGATGGATTTATTAAAGAGGAGAGAGAAATAGAGAGAAAAAGAATGAATTTGTATATATATATATATATATATATATATATATATAGTTGGGTACTAAGGCAGCAATCCTTCTTTGATGCAGATTTTGTTAAAGATGACTGAGAAACAGTATCTTGTAAGTATATTCAGTTTTCCTTGTAGAAGAATAATAGTAGTAAAATTTTACTCATACCTGAGGGGTTGAGAAGGTTCATATCTTTCCAAAGCGTATTAGTCTGAAAGTGAATATAATACCACAACTGGAGTTCTAACACCCTTTTTTCAAATGCCCAGTCAGCTGGGGCTAGAGAATATACTGACAGCTTCTCTGCAGAGGGGTAAGACCCCACCCCAATGAGTAAATATAACACTAAACAAACTGATAGTGAGGTTACAGTAATGCTGGAGCTGGTCCACTCTGACCAAGAGTGGTAGCACCTGATAGGGCCTGATCTATGGGTTAAATAAAACTAAACTGTGTACTTATGCTAAACTGAATTGCTTGAAATAGAATTGTTTTGATATTTAAAGTGCATACTTATGCTAAACTGAATTGTTTGAAATGGAACTGATTTGGTATGCTAAACTGAATTGTTTAAAATAGAACTGTTTTCGACATTGAAACTGTACTGAATTGTTCAAAATAGAATTGTTTTGACGTTTAACTGTGTGTAAAAAAAAAACATACTTATACTAAACTGAATTGTTTGAATTAGAACAGTTTGACTAAACTAAATAGCTTGAAATAGAAATGTTTTTGACAATTAAACTGTGTACTTATGCTAAACTGAATTGTTTGAAATAGAACTGTTTGTAAGTATAAAAATTGATTTGGCATTAAATAACCTATAATGGTTGATATGTCATTAAACCCAAACAAACAAACAAACTTTACTTCAAGGCTACAGTCCAGCACTTTTGCCATTACACCACAGGGACTCCACCCCATAGATTTGGAGGGGTATCCCCCAGGTGTAATAGTTAAAGCGCTAGATTGTGAAATTGTAGTATGTGAGTTTGAACCCCAGTCACACTATTACGGTCACTTTTGAACAAATACCCTTGGGAAAGGAATGAACCCCCTTAATCCTCCCATCTATGGGTTACATAGTAACACTTCTATCCTTTTGAAAGGATGGATTTGGCATTAAATAACCCGAAAAGGTTGATATGCTATTAAATAACAAACAAACAAACCGTAGATTTGATCTTTTGTCTGAGCTTATTTAATGTAAAATAAAAAGGCCATTCGGACTTTGCAACATATTGTTTTTGGTAACATGTACATTCCAATGAATAAATTATATTTTTGCTCCTACAATTTGATTGATGGTAAATTTTAAAAGTCATTTTAATTGTCAAACAAATGAATGAGTTGTTTGCAGCATGTCTCTCTCTCTCTCTCTCTCTCTCTCTCTCTCTCTACATACATACATATATATATATATATATATATATATATGTGTGTGTGTGTGTGTGTACCTTATTTACATATTTTGGACTATTGTCCTCATCTTGTTTATCCCAATACTTTGGCCGTTGTATGCTCCGACCTTCTTCAGGTGGTTGGAATGTCAAACTAAACCCTTAACTTTGCTCACCAGGATAGACTGTTCTCGTTACACAAGCCATGTTTAATGGATGTCAGTTATCAGTTATCTCCAGTTAATTTCCCCTCTGAAAGTTCTCCACTGCCTTCACTGGGTATTGAACTCATACTCTTTTTGGGTATGTCACTGGATCTAACCATCACCTTTATCCACAGTGCCATGTGTCCTTGAGGATAAAGGCATTGGTTAAAATAGTAAACAAGTCTGCACTGAAGGACGAGGCATAATTACGGTTATTTATAAGATGTTCTGCAATGGAAGACCCATGTGTGTTGTTTATTCGGTCAGCAAAGTTGTTTCCTGGCCATATTTTTGTGGGTACATGTTTAATTCTTGAATCCAGATGATGATTAGTTCTCCCGATGTATTGCAAACTGCAAACACATCTAAAAGAATAAATCGAAGAACTACTATGTTTGGTGGGGAGAATGTCTTTTTGACTAGATAGTCCCACTCGAACTATCACCTGAGAGTGTTTGAAACCATTCATATTCTCACTCATAAACCATCTCTCTGTAAACAGAGGGAATGTTTAAGTTTGATTACTATTTGATTTACCCCTCCCTTTCTAGTCAACTTGCATTTTTACTCCCCCTCATTACATAGTCCCTGCCCCTTTCCTTCTTAATTATTGTCCTCATTTTAACTATGATCAAGGAGGAAAGAAATCAGTTAGTTGATTTTATTTTTAAAAAATGATTAAAATCAATCTTTTTATGAGTGTAATATATACATACATACATATATATATATATATATAGCGCTTGGGATAATTTTGGTAAATGCATCCACCAATTCCAACCTGAAACCAAGACACTTATCAGGAAACTTGAAAGGATCTTTATTAAATTATACAGACAAAATGTGTCTTTACTATTAAATCAAACATGCTTAAATGAATGACTGCTGCCTAACTACATATATATATATATATATATATATATATATATATATATATATATATATATATATATATATACAAGAAAAATATCAAATTAGGAACACAAGAACTTCATTGATTCAAGTTTCATGTGGATTGCACAATCATCAGTAGAGTCAGCACTTATCCTTGCAAACTTTTCTCATCTTATGAATAAGTATATATATATATATATATATATATATATATGTGTGTGTGTGTGTGTGTGTGTGTGTGTGTGTGTGTGTGTGTGTGTGTGAATTTGTGTGTATGTATGTGTGTGTGTGTCTATGTGTCTGTGTTGGAAATTATAAATGATGTGAAACAGACTTTCATAAGCCAAACTAGAAAGTATAACATACCATTATTTCGTGCAACACACACATACACTCACACGCACACATGTACTCATACATATACACATACACACACAAATATATTTATATACAGTATCATCTACAAATGAGAAGGAGTCCTAGTGGAATAATGGCTAACACACTTGACTGCAAAATTGTTGTAAGTTAATCTGAAATTCAGTCATGCTATTATGTTCACTTTCGGACAAATACCCTTGGAGAATATATAAAACCTCTCATTTATAGGTTGAATTGTATTAGTATTGTTCTTCTATAAGGATAGATCTGGCATTAAATCACCCACAAAAGTTGATATGCCATTAAATAAAGAAACAAAACCAAATTTATAAAATTAATACACGAAACAATTTTTTTTATAAGAAGTTAATTTTCTTCTAAATTAGAAATAGAAGTATGTTATTATACTTGGTGGAACATTATATAACCAAAACAGATGTCATTAAGTATTATTTGAAACTCTACAACAGTGAAGTACTGTAATCAAAAATGCAAATAAAAAACTTCTGTAACCTGAAATAAATTTATAACAACCGATTATAAATACATTTAAATGGTGTACACATTTCTGAACTGCTACCTATTCATATTTTTGGCTACAGAGTTTTGTATATATATATTGACATACATATAAAAGTTTGAGACTATCCTGAATCATTTCTGTATGTTCATTCTATTAAAAGCTAAATTTACATTTGCTCATAAAGTCTGAAGGAAACTGCATAAGAATGATCAAGAATTGTTTACACATTTACACATTGCTTAGGAATCAACTCCATCAGCATTCTTTTTTTTAAGTTATGAGAAGATGCTAAGAATTTGTTTTGCAGTAATAAATATTTGTGCTTCGATAAAAAGAAAATATAAGTTTGTTTAAATTAAAATTATAATTATTTCATATTCATTTTGCTTTACATTATTGCATGCAAAGATTGAAAAAAATAAATTCATTTCTTTAAGGGCATGAAACTTCATTCATTTTTTCAAGTTTAGAGAAAAAAACCAATGTGATCCCCAACTTTTGGTCGGTTATGTGTGTGTGTGTGTGTGTGTGTGTGTTGGACCATCCACGAATCAATTTCTTTGTTGGTTCAATTTATAATATATACATAATATACAGAGATTTATTTTAGACTTAAGGTGTGAACACAATTTCAGCCATTTAAAAATATAAACATTTCCTTCTTTTTTAAAATTTAAGAGTTAATTGATTTGTGAAGAAAAGTGTACAGTTGGAGCTATGTACATGCACAGGTTGGAAAAGCAAATGGCGTAGATAGATAGATAGAAACTGATTTATATAGATTGAAAGAAAGAAGCTGGCTGAAATAGTTTGATATAAACTGACAGATGGAGAGAGAGAGAGAGAGAGAAAGAGAGAGAGAGAGAGAGAGAAAGAGAGAGATAGAAACCGATTCATATTAATCGATAGAAAAATAGAAACTGTATTATATATAAATATGTTGAGAGAGAGAGAGAAAGAGAGAGAGAGAGGGAGAGAGAGGGAGAGAGAGATACATGGACATGAACAGTAGAGTTTTAGAAATGTCTTTTCTACATAACAGCAGCATTCTTCTTAGGAATTGATGTGGGTGGTTGGCTACATTTTAAAAGAAAAATTTTAGTGTGGAACATTTTTTTTCTCTTTAACCATTATCCCATTGCTATAAGGTTATTTTCTTTTTTAATTATTACTTTTATTGAAGGTGTTCAGACAAGCTCTACACTCTGATACCTCTGATCTGGAAGTTTTCAGTTGAGACTGTTTGCTTATTCTTACAATTTTTATCAATGATGCAAATTTCACACAAGAACCTAATGACTTCAGAAAAGAAGGCTATTCCTTCGAACTGTTAAATGAGAAAACTTTGACATAAATACTTACCTAGTATATTTCTACATCCAAAAGGATAACCTTTTGTTGATGCTAATATTCATTACTATCATGTTTGTTCTTATCATCTAAGACAAGAAGTTTCTTACCATTTTTTAATCAACTTACCACCTCAACCACTAAAATAATTTTATGTCCACCTTTATTATCAATCCTTTTGTTCTCTACCCACTGGAAAAGTGTCTTTGGATGTCTGCTATTACCAACCGTTTCCACAAATAGTTCTGAGCTAGAGATCAAAAAGTAAAGCAAGAAAAGTAGTTGGTATGATAACATGAATTATATTAGATTGGAGAAAACTTATACTGTAAAAATAGCAATATATAAATGTTTATCTACATTTAATAAAAATGCTCAGATGATGGAAATGTTTAGTGCTCAGTTTGTAGAAAAAAAGGAATGTTATAAATTAAGCAAATAAAATTTGAAAAGGATGATTTTTAGAATCATTCATTTAAGTAATGACCTAACTCAGCGGAGTGTCCCCGTGGCGTAGTGGCTAATGTACTGGACAGCAACATCATAGTAAGTGAGTTCAAACGTCAGTTACACTGTAACATTCATTTTCAGACCAACATTTTTAGAAATTTATGAATTCTCTTATTCCCCCAGCTATGTGTTAAATAGTACCACTTTTATCTTTTTACAAGAATGTCTTGAGCATTAAATAACCCACAAAAGTTGATATGCCATTAAACAGAGAAACCAAACCAAATTGCCTCTCAAAATATTCAAATTTTGCTCCCAACATTAGGAATCACCATACTCGTCCTTCTTCATTCAGCATCCCCAGGAGAAGGGTTAGAATTCTCCCAGCAAAAAAAAGATTTTCTAGCAAGGACACTAAACTACATCTGTGGGTGAGGGTTCAGTTTTGGAGTTCTGGGCAGTGTAAAGTCATTTATTCATTGATCCAGAGTGGTATCTGTTATCATTCTAATATATGTTTGAAAATTATTAATACTAGATAAGAATACTTGAAACCATATAACAGTGAAAATATGAGTATACTTGAAACCATAAAACAGTTATTTGTATTAAGAATAGTTACTTAAAGCTATCATTGTTTATTAAAGATTATTATTCCTTAATTGAAATCATTAGATTAACCAAAAACTTTTTAAGACCAACTAACTAATCAATCAACTAAGCCTCTTCATTCCATTCAACCATGGGTTTTATAAAGACTTCTGATGGTCAATCAAATAAAAACACTGCTTATACATAGATTTAGTCTCGCTTGCATGAACATTGGTTTTATTATTAGAAAATATTGCTTATGCAGAGATTAACAAATATTGCTTGTATACAGATAAATAAATATTGTGAATACACAGACTAGCATATATTGCTAGTACAGATATCAGCACACATTGCTCGTACACTGATTAATAAATATTGCTTATACACAGATTAATAAATATTGCTTGTACACAGATTAATAAATATTGCTTATACACAGATTAATAAATATTGCTTGTTCACAGATTAATAAATATTGCTTATACACATATTAACAAATATTGCTTGTACACAGATTAATGAATATTGCTTATACACTAATAAATATTGCTTGCACACAGATTAACAAATATTGCTAATACACAGATAAACAAATATTGTTAGTACACAGATTAACCAATATTGTTAGTACATTAATCAATTGCTTATTCTGTCAGAGGAAATTTTGAATTGTTTTTTCTTAATGGCCCAGTCATTTGCAGTGAATGAATGTATAAGAAAGTAAAAAGGCTAATAATAATACCAGGCATGCCTTTCCACGTTTTTTGAGGAAACAATGTCTATGAGATTATGTGATGATATTTCAAATACTGTATACTGTGATTGTGAGTGGCTAAGAGTGTGAGCATAGCTAGCCTGTTGAGAAGTGATCAAGCCTCTGATGGGCCCAGCTCAAAGCAGTGCTATGCATGGCGAATTTGTTTTTACATATAATAAAAAGATGTCTAAAAATGTCCTTTGCTTGTTTAAAACTTAGTTGATGTATACTAATTGAAGTAATCTGATGGTATTGAGTATTATGCATACAGCTTTTTGGGAGGTTTTGATGGGAGTTGTGCACAATATACCAGCTGCGTACAAGCATTTTTTTTGGTCCGATGGCTGATGTTGATGTATCATTGGATTGTAAAGTTATGTTGAGGATAGGAATATCATTTTTTCTGTTTCCAAAATATGAATTTAGCATGTATTCAGGAAATTCACATAACCTTAATCTTGGAGTCATCATAAAGATGAATGTTAAAAATGTTCTCTTGAAATTTCCAAAAGAACAACATCATTCTCAGCAATATTTGATATTGGTTATAAGCAAAGTTTTAGAGGAATAAGTAATAAAGTCAGAAAAAAATGTCCTAGAACATCTTTTAATCTTTTAAGTTGCACATTGTTGCACACATAGTGCAATGGTTATCCTCAGAGGAAATTGACTTGGCAAGACAAATTCAAATCCTGGATGAGGCTGCATTTTACTATCTGTTAATGTCTTAGAAAAAGCATGAATCCTTCTTTTCTACCTCCACCCCAGTTATGGGAAAATAAGTTGTAAGTTGGCCAAACATAGTTGAGAGTGATTCAAAGGCTCCCTATTCAACAGCTACAACACTAAGGTGAAGAAGAGAATACTACTCCTTTCCCTGGATTGTTACACTTACCCTTAATCCCGACCTTATAATGCTGAATGTTATGCAAGGAGGCATCAAGTACCATTTTTTAGGCTTTGGTATGACTCAACCTGGTTTTCAATCCCAAGCCACCATTGGTGAACACTCTAAACATTATGCCAATGGGTAGATAGTCATTTTCAGTAAACATTAGTAGCACTTAAAAGATTTATCAATTTGAATATTTTTGTTTTTGTCCAGATGGTTAATTGGAAATGATCAGTAGTGCCGTGCAATTATTTTATGCCACCATCTTGAAAAAATTCCAATGAACATAATTAGAAATTTTTGATCTAAGGTAAATAATTTAGAAAACAACATAATTTTTTTCTCAAATCAGGAAATTTAAATTCAGCATGTATTTACCAAAACTAGAAAATGATATAAAATCAATTTTTGATTGAAGTACTGCTGGTTTATATTCAGTTTTCCATCTTCTAAACTGGTTGCTGTACCAAGGCTAAAGGACCCAGATTGCTTTATTATTTACCTATTGCTGAATTTGTTTGGTTTGGTTTGGTGTTGTAACGGGTTTCCACCCGTATTTTTAATTTTTCGAGATATGGACGGAGTCCTATGTGTGGGTTATTAAGACCACGGACAAATGAGGGTTTGAAGGTTAAAGAGGTTGACGTGTTATGAATGAACACGTGGGGAATTCTGAACCGGACAAACAATATAACACGGAATTGGTTTTCTCCTTTTCTTTATATACGTATCATTCATACATTTTTTTCATTTAAAAGAAAGCACAATTATGACAACAGACAAACAAAGAGCAAAACGAATACAACAAAAAAATATACAGCAATGTGGAGGACAAGTCGCTCCCAATAGTATCTTACTAGGTCCTTCCAATAAGACAAAGTATTTTTTTTTCTTTGTATTTTTTTTTTCTTCTTTCACCGAAGAACAAGAGTCTCTCCTCTTCGTCTTTATGGATATACAAATTTTAACCAAATAGGTTTTCCACCAAAACTAGCTGCTGATGAACAGCCTCAAAAATGTTTCTTTGGAATAGTCTTGATACGGACCTTTATTTAGGTTACGTATATTATTCTTGATAAAAATTTTGACTAACCTTTTTTTTTTTTTTATCTTTCCTTTCTTTTGTTAATTTTTTCTTTTTTTCTTATATTCGTTAATCTCCTATTAACGAGTTGCAAGGCACCAGTTTTTGTTTTCCTTTTCTTTTACGTTGAGCCTCAGGTTTTTACCCAACGGAGCTGACTTCTATATGCCATTTTGGGACTAGGATTTCCCCTTTCACCGGACCCCGTGAAAAGGCGACCTTTCTCTTCCTTGGCGAAGCTCAAAACTGACTTTTTGGGTTTCGTTTCTTTTTGGCGGTAAAGCGCCCTCCCTGCCTCGGCCAATGGCATGTCTTCTCCTTATCCGGGTCAAGATCTTTGCCCCTTCTCGGCTGCTTCTTCCACTGTTGCTAGGGCTCGAAGACTCGCCAATCGCCTGCCCCACTTTCGATTTTCATAGTAGTCCTTACATTATAATCCTACCGGCCGGTGGCCGTAACAGTGTGGTTTCTTGGTTTTATGACATATCAACCATCATAGGTTATTTAATGCCAAAGTTGTCCTTCTAGAAGAACAGCAATGATTGTATTTAACCCATAGCAGGGAAATAAGGGGGTAATACTTTTCCTAATGGTATTATTCCAAATGTGAACATGATAATATGTCTGGAGTTCCAACACACTTACTTTGAGGTTCCCGTGCAGCACTTTAGCAATAGGGACTCCTTCTCTTACTCATTGTAAGTGGAAGTAGTAGTGAATACATGTCTTTCTCAAGGGCATTGGCATAAAGTAACAACAAACAGCCTAATATAGAATTTGAACTCAGCTCACAGAGCTAATTTTCTATGATAAAAACTGTTACACCACATACACCTTTAAATTGAGTATGATGTTTTAAGTCTTGCTGCAACATGGCTTCTCAGTGATTATTATTTTTGGCTAGTGACCCTCTTTTTGAGCCTACTTTTCCCTGTGAGAAAAAAAATTATACTAAAATATTTCTCAGAATTTAATTAGTAAACATATAAAATTTAACATGAATCCATTGTTCCCCCACCAGCTATGGGTAAATAGTATAGTAGAATTGGCCCTTTAGCCCTGGAGTAGTGACCAGTCTTAAAAGCAGACTCTGAATTTTAACCAGGTTTGATTAAAACTTGAGCATGCATCACATTCTGCCTATAGTGGAGAGGTAGAGTAGATATATACAATAATTTGCCTTTCTTAATATAATTTACTTTTTTAAAATTGTATATTTTTTATGGTGATTTCAACCTTTGTATGATCTTTCTAAATGTTAGACAACATTCCATATCTTGTAGATTTTTAACCCTGATATCATCTAATTTTTTATAAGAGCCTATTGTAAGGGTTTTCATTAAAATCTGTCATGATTAAAGGACAAATGAAAAAGAAAAAAAATCACATTCACAAACAGACAATACATGAGAGATAAAGAAAACTCAGAGAAATTCATCTTACCAATCTTTTGTAGAATGCAAACAAATTTCTGTACACAATTCCTTACAATGATATATATATATATATATATACTTATCAAGGTGAGGATAATAAGTGATTGTGAAAACAAAGTCCAGACAGTCCTCTGATTAAATTTGAATGCAATATTTGAGCAGAATTGGAACTAGCCTCAAAGATGATTATTCTATATGTGTGTGTGTGTTTGCAGTTTTCATTCAAACAACAGATCCAATGTCTACTCATCATGAAGTCCCTTAAGGTGTTTTTTTTTTCTTTGCAGGTTTGCTAATTATTTCATTCTGATCTGCAAAAAACAAAATCACATGCATGCATGTATTGTGCTTGGAGTTAGAGAAGATCTTGAATGTATATGTTTTAAATCTAGTTGAAAGGGATAAGCATAAAGGAATCACGGATAATTTTCTTTGTTTCTTGATTAAAGACAAAACTCAAGAAGAGTGTAGTTCATAACCTTATCAAGATCTTTTGAAAGGCTCATTAAGTCAGTATAGATATCTAGTTTTACAAAGCAATCAAAAGTTTTGCAATATTTTGGTATTTGCAAATATACAGTGTGTATATCGTGTGACCAAAACCTTTTAAGTTGTTGAAGGTACCAACTATGGTTGGTAGAATCATGGTAGTTGATGTGCTAACTTGTTGTATATTACTTCACTGGATGTTTGATTTGAAAGCCATACAAATGAAAATGCAGGGTCATCTAAATTCAAGAATTTATGCCTCTCAAGTTCAAACTTGGCCATAATGCAAAAAAAAACCAATCTAAAACGTTTGTTGTATATAAGATGAAGGCACATTTGATCATTCTCTATCTCTCTCTCTCTCTCTTTCTCTCACTCTCACTGTCCATCCCTATCATCCATTGCTCCTAGCAGATCTTCTAGGCTGCTTCTCGAGTTCACACAGAGTTTATATAAGTGAGTTTTTGCTAGTCGGTCAAATTTCAATGGCATGCTAGAAGAAGGCACTTAAGCTTTGCTGGGATCTTGAAGAAAATTGGCGGAGATGAAGAGACAAAAACGAGGTGGTTATATGGACCACTTTGAAAAGCTATGGTCTAGATCAAGTCGTTTATTCATTCATATAGGACAGACCGACTTTTGCTAAACGGGTTGAGATGCCGTTAACATCAATCAAGCAATGAATCAACAAAATAATATATTTTCATGGCATGATATCCCACATAATGGATAAAATTATTATTTTATGTAAATTGATATGCTATATGGGTTAAATCATAAATAATTTCTGTTCTAGAAAATATTAATTCATGAATAATGTGACAATAAGTTAACTTCAATCAAAATTATATTTGCCATTACCTGAAATCGCCTCTTTCTGTTTCTATGGTTCAAACAATTTCTCTTATGTTGCAAGAACCTAGATAATCATCAAGTGATCTTGTGGATTCTAATATTGTGGATTCTAATTCCGTGCTCCTAGCCATAGAGGCAAATTTAGCAAGTAGCACTCGAGGATTATCAGATGAGCTTTGAATCTCACGGTCCAGTGTTGTTCGTCACCCTTACAACATTGACAAAAGCCTCAATAGTTTCAAAATTGTGCCTTACATTACCAAAATATTGCAGAACTTGACTCATCTTAGTATATTGTTACAAATCCTTTCTATCAAATGCTATTAAAAACGTATATCTAAATAGTACTAAAAGTTTCTATATGTTTATGTGCACGTGAACACGCACGCACGCACACACGCACATATTTTAATATGTGTGATTAAATAGGGTAGACACCTTATGTTTGCTTATTTTATCTTTGATTCATTCAGGTCTTCATATGAGTCGTTTGACTTCTGGATAGAATGAATGGACCTGCCGTCATATATTTAAAGTGAGGGGAAAAAAAGAAGAAATTGAAAGAATGAGAGATAGATTGAGATAGAGATAGACAGATAAATATATATATATATATATATATATATATATATAGAGAGAGAGAGAGAGAGAGAAAGAACTGAAAGCATAGATGAATGTGAACATTAACGAAAGATATTCAATCTGTATGTAGATAATCCCATAAATTATGATGAATCACACACACACACACACACACACACACACACACACACACACATATATATATATATATATATATATATGTATATGTATGTGTGTAGTTGGGCAGCAGTCTTTCATTTAAGCATGCTTGATTAAATAGTAAAGACTCATTTTGTCTATATGATTTTATTAAGATCCTTTCAAGTTTCCTGGTAAGTGTCTTGGTTTCCGGTTGGAATTAGTGGATAAACTTACCAAAATTGTTCCGAGCGCTTTCGGACCTTTTATAGGCCATCATCAGGGGTTGCTTGCATTTATAAAGAGTGGTTTTTTAAAGAGTTTTTTTTTTTTTTTTTTTTTTTTAAAGCATTACAAAATTACATAAATGCAGAGTTGGATAAATCTGAGGTGCTGATGTATTTAAAAACAGAAATATAGAATATCTTTATATATATATATATATATATATATATATATATATGCAACATTTTCTCTTTTAAACTTGAATACAGTCAACGACGAAATCATTCATACACCCGTGAATATTAAATATTTTGACCCATTTCTTAGAATTTAATACTCGTACGATGGAAGGATTTTTTTTATATTATCAAGTACAAGAAAGGAATTAAAAAATCAATTTTGAGAAAGATAGGATAAATCTACCACATATGAAAGGAAAATAGATAAAAGAGAAAAAGACAAAATTATTTGTACCGTATGAAAAAGTGAATAATTTTCATGATATTAATAATCGATTGCATGGCCTCTCATTGCTGCAATTGTTTTCTAAAGTAGTTGATGAGATTTTAACAAGTCTTTTCTTTGATTTTCTTCCATTCTTTAATGTTTACACATTCTAATTCCTGGAGACTTTTTGCTGATGGACAATTTAGTCGAACTTTCAATTCTTGCCATAGATTTTCAATAGGATTTAAGTCAGGACTCACTTAAAGCCATGGTAGAACTATTTTTCTGAAGCCTCACAGTCACTCATTTAGACGCATATTTTGAATCATTATTTTGCTGGAAAGTAAATCGCCGACCTAAATTAAGATTTTGCGCTGATAATTGTAGATTTTCATCCAGATTTTGATAGTCTGAAAATTTCATTATTTCTATTACAGCAATTAATTTTCCAATCCCTCTTAAGCAAAAACCATACCAAAACATCATCGAGCCGCCTCCATGTTTCAATGTTGGTGTCGTAGCCGCTATGGCTCCTCAAACCTAAAATCCTCGGTGAAAGAAAAACGCTGAGTAACCTGTGATATCAGGTGACAACAACGTCATGCATACGTTTACGAGATAATTTCTCTTGTCAACACACGAATTATTTTTCGAATTGGATTAATTCTGCCTGCCGTTTTAAAGGCAATTCTCAACTACATTGTATTTAAAAGCTCCACTTCAAAGTACAATGAAGTATTCCATTATTACTCATATAAAAGAGGAACTTCCTGTATTGGGTAGCAATTATACCATAAAAGAAGCACCTCGTCAATGCCATACAAACAGTCAGTAACCACAGGCAAAAAGCCTGGCTGGGTTTTTTTTTACTTGCAGTTCTGGCCCACTGGGTTGAGACGCGCATTGGCCGGCCGTGCTGCGCTTGGCTCCCTCGATAAAAAAGGCCATGTCCCATGCTCGCGTTTACGTGGGGCGCTCGACAAATATCTGAGCTTATGATGCGGCTGGTCTTGCACCAGAGGATGTATCTGTTCCTCTCCTAACACAAAATTGGACGGGGAAAACCAGGATGAAAATACAAATGGTCTTGTTTGGTTATAACACGAAAAAGTTTATTCACAGCAAAGTTGTATATATTTCCCCATATGCAGGTATCAAAATATTTTAAAAAAAAACTTCAGCGCCTAGTTACAAAATAAAACAATAAAACAGTTGCTACTGGATGGGTTTCCACAAACAAAATTAACCCACGAAAATATCAGTACAACAGAGAAAGAAGGAAAGAAATACGCTTCCTCAAACAGGGTTTTTACGAACAAAATTGCCTCATTGAAATTTGTACAAAGCAACATAAGCAGTCTATTTGCAGAGTCACTGTAGTTCTTGAAAAGACTTCCAGCCTTTGTCCTGTTTTTTTCTCTACGAAATTCTAACTTCTGTTTCTTTCAGTAGTCTGCTATGCAGGTGGTAATATCTTCTTTTCTTTCTTCCTGTTACAATCCAGGCTGGAGAACGAGTGTAAAGAGCTGCTTGTTTGAAATACTCCTTCCTCTTGACTCCACTAGAGCACATAATCTCTCCCTGGCATATGTCACATATGCTGGGATTAAGGCGAATACGCGAATTTAACTTTTCGAAGTTGAACTACTAAGTCCCAAAGGCAGTCAATTACAATTCCAGCTACATCATCCTCATCCGCGCTCCCTTGTAGTGAAGTAAAAAGGGGAATTCAACTTTTCAAGTTGAGTTATAACGTCTAAAGCATATACTTTTGGGCCAGAACCTTCATAGCAAGCAGCTACCCTCAGTGGCTGTTGAGAAGTTAAAAAAACGAATTCATTTTTCCGAAGTTGCAATTCAAAGTCCTGAAGTCAATAAATTTAGACAGACATAGTAGGCACGAATGCTCTCTATCATGCTGAGAATCCAAAAGAGGAATTCGACTTTTCGAAGTTGAATTAAAACATCCAGAGCCTTTATAGCAAGCAGTCACTCTCAGTGGCTGTTGAGAAGTAGAAAAAACGAATTCAATTTTTCGAAGTTGAAATTCAAAGCGCTAAAGTCTGTCAACTTTAGGCAGAGACAGAAGTTGGCACTACTGCTCTCTATCCTGCTGAGAACCCAAAAGAGAAAGTAGAAGGCGTCTTCCCCACGTGGTTGATCCGCATATGGAGTCAGCCACCGGACCTTTTCCTTCCGGGTATTTTCTTACCAAAGTTCGAAGCAAGGGCTTTATGCCAGAAATTAAAAAGGCATTCAACCCAAAGAAAGTATGCGAACAAAATAATAATAAAAATAATAAAGGGACATTCAATGTATCATTCTGAAAAGCATTAAATTTCCAATACTCTCTAGTGGGAGGCAGAGACAAATATGGCCCGGAGAAGAGGTATCTGTGCCTCTCCAAACACGCTTCTCTTGGTCAACGACAGATTCGAGGCTGAATGGCTCTCGGCATCGGTTGGACCCCTTGCAGGTGGGTGATGATGTCATTGACAAGCATTGCATATCACTAGACTCTCGGATTTAGTTTAAGCTCTGAGCAGGCATACGTACCAGACTCACGTAATATATCGAATGCACTAAGTGAACCGATGGCCAGCACACGTTCAGTAGATCTCGTACTTCGGCTTGTGCCCGACCTCCCCCTCTTTAAACCCCCACTATAAAGAAGACCTTTGTCAAGTCCGGTCTGGTGGGAGGCAGAGACAAATATTGCCCGGTGGAAAGGTATCTGTTCCTCTCCCAGCAGCCACCGGCCCACGTGGGGACTGCGCCTCTATCAGCAGCCAGTAGCAGACTTGGAATCCAAACAATCTCAGCTGCAGGCCCAAGTGCAGCCAATGGCAGCTTCCAATGAATCAAGCTGCACTCTCTCTCTCTCTCTCTCCCTCACACACGCACACTCACTCAAGCAGCCTTTTCAGAGTTTATCTCAGAAAGTCATTAGCCAGCTCTTCTACGAGGTAACTTCAGAAAGTCTTCTGGGGATACCTCTGGTCTCCTCACTAGACCCCTTTGCAGATACTACGAGAAGATAACGCAGCAGCCAGCCACACTTGCAGCTAACCTGCGGTAGCACTTCAAGCGGCAATTCCCGCTCCACCAAGTGACAGACACCGGTATCACCAAGCCGTAGACACCTGCAGACCTGCTCCAGCTTCACCCAGCAGCAGATAGTAGAATCATCAAGCAGCAAGCACTTGCATTTTTCGTTGCAGCAGACCATATCATGCAACAGTATTTTAGTCCACGAGCGACTACTCTGCTAGGACTAGTATCAGCACTTTGAGGCAACATTGGCTTACCCCCAGTTAACCAAGGGCTGAATAAGCCGGGACATTGATCATCCAGCCTCTGCAACCGATGCCTCCACGTCTTCGACTGTTTCCAGCAACGTCCACGACCAGACCATACAGAAACACTCACGATCTGAACCAAGCACCGAAACCATCGTCAAGCCCATCATAATCGTCAAGACGTGCTGTCGTGAAGAAATAATAGACAGCCGAGTCTACGACATTCTTCAGTACCGGCTTTCAACACCGCAGAGACTACACAGACATTATCCAGCAACTGCGATTCTACACCTCAATTAAGACCTGATATCTAATTTTATCCACGTGTCTTTGTTATTTGTCAATTCCTTTGTCAATCACTCATCATATATACAAAAGTTTGGGGAATCGACGCATTTATCAAACCCGCGACATTGGCACTATATTCTTTGGGAGGAAAGCCTCGGCTTTCTTGCGCCATTCTGTACATCATTACGTCTAAAAAGCTCAATTTTTGTTTCATCACTCCATCATAATTATTTCCAAAAGCAATTTTCTTTGTGGATGAACGTTTTGGCAAATTTAAACTGAGCAGCAATGTGACATGCTTTCTGAAGAAGGGTTCGTTGTGGTTGGGTTTCCATTTCTATTTAAACAACGCTGTATTGTGCGAGTGCTTAGGCTGATACCTATCATATCAAAACTTTTGGCGATGTCTTTCAAAAGAATTCTTATGTTTATACTAACCTCATGTCACAGTTTTTATTCAGTTCTTGTTAATAATTTGGATTTTCTTCCACGTTCAGGTAAATTCTTTGTTGTGCCAAATTGTTTAAACTTCTTTATACCGAACTTTACCGTAGATCTAGGGATTGCTAACCGGTTGGAAATGGTGCTGTAACTATTCCCCGACTTGTGAAAGTTAATTATCATCTGTCTCAAGTCAACGCTAAGCTCTTTGTCTTCCCCCTCGTATTGTTAACGTAAGAATAACAACGGTGACATTATGAACCACGTGATGTTCTTTCCTTGAATTATCACAAATATTCTACTGAATAAATAGTCTAGAAAAGTACACCGATGAAATGATTATGCCAATTACTTATACTTACACGAATCAATTAGTTTAAAACGATATTTTCTACTGAACGAAGAATGCCTTTTCCTATTTTGTTTAATTCGCCTGTCAAATTGTATTTAATCTATTGATCTGAACATTGAGTTTTACATTCCTTTTCTTTGTGATTATTAACATTAAAAAACTGGCATCATACAAGCATTAGATTCTGAGAAATTAGTAAATTGATGGTTGTATGAATAATTTCGTCGTTAACTGTAAATAAAATAAAAACTTTGTGTCTGTCAATTTTACCTTTAATCCAATCAATTTTCAAGGAAGTCGTCTGACAATGGAATGAATTAGGGAAGTGTTGTTTCCCCAAGTGCTTTCAGGCCCAATTGGAGCCATCTTCAGGTGAACGAATGAAGAAATTACTAGTACAATGGCGAGTCATACATTTATATAAAAAGTACGAGGATGAAAAAGTAAGAGAGGATTTTATAGAAGAAAATAATTTTGCAAGACGTAAAAAGAGGAATTGGCAGGAAAAGTGTTAAAGGCATTTTAGAATGTTTTTGCTATATTTGAATTTAATCTTGTTTACGGAAGGTTTGTTAATCTTTATATAGAGAGAGATTCAAGAATTTTGAATTTTTGTTTGTTTTTTTCTTTATGTAAAGTGGAACTGTTTTCCCCTTCTACTTGTTCTTCCTCCAACTCTTTATATTAGCTGGTGCCAAAAGTACTTGGGAAAAATAGGGCTTTCCTAAATTCATTACATCCAGAAATTAAATGTCTCATTCATAGACTTGAACAGATAAAAAATGAAATAGACAGAAACAAGTGTCTGCCTTATTTAATCACACACATACACACACGCATATATATATATATATATATATATATTGTCTTTAACAGATTCTCATTGCAGTATTTTCCTTCGGTATTATAGGAAGACTTGCCTCCTGTAGGAATGAAATTTTAGAAAATTCTATCAATGCTGCCGTTCTTCTGTTCTAGTGCTGCCATTTAGTGCAAATAATATGTCCTACCACACATCATCAAAGTAATTTATTACTATTCCTAGGTTCTCTAATAGTAGATGTCTTTTTTCCCTGTCTTCCTTTCCCTGCTTCTGCTAATACCCTATTCTGTCTTTTTTGCATTATGCAAAGAATATTAATTAGTTATTAGACTTTCTTCATCCATTCTTCTTGCAGGTTTCATCAGAAGATTATATTTTCTTTTACTTATGCTTGAAACTAGTGATACTGACAAGAGCAGAAAATATTTATTTTATGTTTTATTCTGCTCTACTGGCTAGTACTTGAGCATTTCTCTGAAAGAAATGCTTTCATGTGTTTTTTTCCTTACATTTTATATATATAATGAATGTATGTATAAAAAAATCTTTCTTTTTATACGCATTTTCTTTTCTCTTGTTATTTCATCAAACTTTTGTCACTATTTCAACAACATTTTTCATGAATTTGAAGTCCTGAAAAAGGTTATTACAACCAAAATATTCAAGGTCGACTTTCATAATAAATTCATCAAATTTTGGATTTTTTGGTTTTTCAACTTTTCTTCATATATATATATATATATATAAGTTTATAAATAACAATCTTTTAAACATGTTTTCTTAAAGACTACAGACAAAATTCTTTTGGACAGTTTTTATTGATTTTTTTTAATATCTTACAAGATTTCTTAAATTTGGTTCAATTATATGAAAATCAATTAAATCCTTCAAAATGACCAGTGATTGGCAAAAGCACTCGGAAAGAAAATTCTTAGATAAAACTGAATTAGATTGAAGAAACCTTGTAAGAAACTATGAAAAAAAAATCAATGAGAATTGTTAAAAAGAAACTTGTCTGTGTTTTTTTTAAAGAAAACTTGTTTGATATATTGTTATTATTTCTATTTCTTCCTTCTCCCTATGCTGAAGGAAGTGGGACAGTGATTTGGATGACACCAGCCTTCAAAACCCTTTCTTTTATTTAGAGCAGTATCTTCTTTTTCTCTCTTTAATGACCCACACATTTGAATTGTCCCCAAATGATGATTGTGCACTTCTTAGTTTTACTTCAATGGGCAAAAATGCTTAAACCAATTTTTGGGTAGTATTGATCAGATACTATTTTATTTCTTTCTATTTTCTGCAGTGAGTAGCTTCAATGGCTTTGAGGCCCCATTTAAACTAGGGAAATAAAAGTTAATGCTGAACAGCAATGATAATGACGTGATTTATCTATAAACAATAATCAAGATATGAGTATGAAATAGTTTGGTTTCTTTTTTTAATGGTATATCAACCTTCATGGGTTATTTAATACCAAAGTCAAACTTGTAGAACTGCAGTGATAGCTTAGGAGATAAGGAGTTTCATAGCTTTCTAAGAGATATTATTTCCAAGGAGAATGCAATAACAAAACTGGAACTTGAACTCACTTACTTTGAGGCCATAGTCCAGCACTTCAGCTATTATGCCACTGGAACACCCCTAACAGGAAATAGGCATGACTATAGAAAAGTACTTTGATTCAAAATCATTAATATTTATATGTAAGAGTGGAGTATCTGTTTTAAAGACAGATCAAATTTATACAGATAAGAGAATCATACATAATTGAATTAAAAGCCAATTTATTTATGAATGTAAACCCATATGCATGCATATATATTGGCTGTCACCTTGGATTCAAGTACAGCTATTCTATGATAGCATGTGGTAAACAAATTATTAACTGTATCATTAGTGAGAGTTTTAAAGATTTAGCTCACAAGAGACTTAGTTTTCTGGGAAACTGTTGTAATATAATTTCTATGTTTTAATGTAGTTTTTAAAGTCCTTCCACAGACTTGCATCTTTTTATTGACTTGAAAGGAGCTGCAATTGTTATTAGATAATCCACTTGTGATTTGTTTTCATGAGTACATGAATGGCTTTTCATTTCAGTTCTGTTTAGGCAGATTCTTCCCCTGACAATGCATGATAGTTTGGTTTAATGCCAAAGTCATCCTTGTAGAAGGACAATAATGGTGTTATTAACCCATTGTGCTGAGGATAAGGGAGGGCATACTTTTTCCAAGTATTTGTCTGAAAGTGAATATAATAGTATGACTGGAGTTTGAACTTGCTTACAATGATTTCACAGTCCAGCATGTTAGCCAGCACATCACAGGGACTTTCTCTAAGATTAGTTCTTGTGATCCTCTTTCAGAACATACATACATACATACATTTGGTAAAAATAACCGGAAAAGTGGATAACCAAACACTTGAAACAGGTTTTGTGGTAATATTTTGTTCTTTATTCAAGGAAGAACTTCTTCAGACTAAAAATTTTTGAGTTTTTCTACATTTTAGCAATTAAGGAAAAAGATAAACTAATGGTGAAAATGTAAAAATATACAAAGAGAGGAAAATGGTTCTTTTGTCTCCCTTTATATCTTTTTACAATTTATCATCTTGTCAGATTTACCAAAATCTAGCATTTCTCCATCCATGCATATATAAACAAGAGGGAAAAGTTTGTCTATCAAAACATTTTTTGTAAAGCTACTAAATATCTTATGCATACTTATTTTTCCCTGGGCAATTTGGCATACAAAAGATTTAATCTTATGTTGTGCAAGTTTTATATATTTTAAGATGCCTTTGGAGCTCTCTCACCAACTTGCATTCTTTTCCACAGGTGTATATACATGTGTATGTATATACGTATGTATGTACATGTGTATGTATATGTATGTATATACGTATGTATGTACATGTGTATGTATATGTATGTATATACGTATGTATGTACATGTGTATGTATATACATGTGTATGTATATACGTATGTAGTAAGTTCTGTCCTTACTGAATGCGCCAAATTTATGACAAAGGAGGCGCCCGTAGTGTAATGGTTATCATCATAGTAAATGGATAAGGTGAAATTCTCAAATTCTGGACAAGGGTGTTTGCATTTTCATATGGCGTTAATATCTCTAGGGAAGGTATGAATGCAACTATTCTCCCTTCAGCTATGGGTAAATTCTAGGATAGGTTGGGCTTTTTAACCTGGGTATGCAACTATTTTAGGAGAAAAAAGGCTGAATTCAAACTTATTAAACTCCACTTAAAAGAAAAAAAATGACCTTGAGTCATAACCTGTTTGTGTGGATTTGGTTTGGTTGCTTTGTTTAATGGTATATCAACCTTCATAGGCTATTTAATACCAAAACCATTCTTGTAGAATAACACCAGTGATACTATTTATTCCATAGCTGGATGGATAAGAGGCTTCAAATGTATCTCAAGAGTATTAGTCCAAAAGTGAATGTAATAGTGCGAATGGAGTTTGAACTCGCTTACTTCAAGTACTTTAGACATTATGTAATAGAAACTCCCCAAGCTCAAGTGGTGACGGTCGGGTACATACATATATACATTTATAGGTACTAACTTGACGATTCCATCTCTCTCTCTTTTTTGCAATAGTTAAAACGCTGTTTACTTTCTTTCTTTTCTTAACTAAATGTGATAAATTCAATTACATTGGAAAAACTAGTTCTTTAATAGCCATATAAAGATTATTAGAGGTAAATCCAATAATTTCACAGTAGCTAAACATTTTAATCAATCAAATCATTGAATTGAAAATGTTAAATCCTATCTACCTACTTTCAATTACTTCTCAGTATACTCATCGCAAATTCTAAAATAAAATATACTTAAACTTATTATGCATATTGCAAGACTAAATAAAATTTTATAAAAAACACTGACTAGACCAGATTCAATAAGGTAGATATAAGCATATTTTCATATATTATACCTAGGCATAAACAGGGTCAGAATATATAATTATGAAAAGATATGAAAAAAATAGTTTTATCAAAATGTTTTTTCAACTGAGCTTACTTCTATATATATATATATATATCATCATGTCGCGCCATCAGCATGAATCTCCCTGACCCTCTCCTGCCACCCTTCTCTATCATCCATAGGTCCCGTTAGGTCTTCAGGGCTACATCCTGTATTGGCACAGAGCTTTTGAATGTAGGTTTTTGCTAGTCATCCTGCCTTTGCTTGTTCATGTAAAGGGATCCACAGGAGTCTGTCACTTATGAGTTTGTCCCTACTTCTCCAGTAGTGTTCTGCGTGTTTGGTTTGTCTAACTTGGATAGTTTTCATGATGAGTGGTGAGTGGCCGTACAGCTGCTGCTTTCTTGGGTGCTGCCTCCAGGACTTGTTCAATATTGCTTGCAGCATTCTTGCGTAGTTGCCATCAAGCTTTTTCTCCATACGTTTAGTTAGCATCCATGAAGTGTGCCCATATAGTAGTATCGACATGACCACTGCAAGGAAAAAACTGCGTTTCATTTTATTGGTCAGGTCTGACTTCCATATGACCGATAGCCTATAGATGGCTGTCAATGCTAGTCACGTATTGATGTCATTCTTGGTTAATTAGGCACTACTCCCTAGGTAGGTGAACTTGTCTACTAGTTTCAGAGAACTACTGTTTAGTATTGAGATGTTGCTTCTTTGATTAAAGCACATGTATTCCGGCTTGTGTGCGTTGACATGTAGGCCTATGCCTGCATCTGTTCCTTCCAGACTAGGTAGCGTGGTTTCGGCTTGGGTGGGTGTATTTGCCAGAAGTGCTATGTCATCGGCATAGTCTGCATCCATAATTATTTGTACGGGGGATCTCCTGCTTCTTTCCTTTGTCAGCTTGAAACCACTGTCTTTCATTTTATGAATAGACATTCTAAGCATGTTGTCCCGACAGATGATAAAGAGGTATGGGGCTAAGGTGTCTCCTTGCAGCTCACCTACCACAATGTTGAAGTAGTCTGTGTCTCCATCCAGGGAGCAGACTTTTACTTTGATGTTTCTATATAGCATCATTATAGCTGTGACGGTTTCTTTGGGTAGGCCGTGGGTGAGTTGTATTAGCTCCATCTTTCCTCTGTGTATGGAGTCAAAGGCCTCCGTGAAGTTGACAAATAATATTGTTGCCTCTAGGCTTTTTAAAAAAAAGAATCAAATATATATATATATATATATATATATATATATGACACTTTTTTTAACAGTAAATCAGTTTGATATATGTAAATATTCTAGCAATATTTCTCTGAAAAACCAGGTTTTCTTTGAAATGCAAATTTTTTATTAAATATGAAGATTGCTACATCTAGTTTCACTTTTTTTCCCCACGCATTTGGGATTACATCTCTTGCATGACTTTTTCCTGAAGTAGGGGTCATGACCACTTGATTTATCACTGAAGATGACTTAGTTACATTGATCAACAAACCAAGTTTAATGATCTCTAGCCTATATTGAACACTTTTGTTTATGTTTGAATGTTAGTAGTGGCTTCAGAATAGGTATCCTGCTGTCATATTCAAGCCTATGAAGTCTCCAGAGTGTTGTAGATTGAAAAACAGTTACTACTGCACCATTCCAAGCTTTGGAAATTTCACCACAACTGGCCAATCAATCGGAAATAATTTAGCTGATGTCCATCTCTAGTTGTTGCCTTGTGTTTGGAACTGCAATAAGATCTTTTTTAATATGTTCCTCTTGTTATCTTTGAGATGATAGACTGAGAGCAAACCATCTGGACTGCTATCACATTTTCAGTCTTGCCAACTTCCCACAATGTATGAAACATGATTTTTTGTGCCTCCAACATGTTCTTAACTTTCACCATTTATGACACAGGGTGATATGCTTAATACCATAGATTTCACTCTTTTTATATCAATATTTTGATACTGAGCATACTCATGAAATTACCTAATATATAAATCATAAGATTAATCTAAATTATCAGAGAGGAAATGCCAGATATTAACATGTATCAAATTGATAAACTGTTAAATTTAAAATACATTCATGCCAGAAATATGAAAGTTCTTGGCAAAAAAACAAAATATTCTATTTCATTGAATTGGTGTTATATATATATATATATATGTGTGTGTGTGTGTATTTGTGTGTGTGTGTGTGTACACATATACACATACATAGATTGCACCATTTATTATCTTTTCAGTTTCACAGAATAGAGTAAAAAACTTCTTTCTTTCTATCTATCTATCTATCTATCTCACTGTTCATATCCTTCTGTCCCTCTCAGTTTTCCAGGGGACATCTGCCATTTGCATCTGGTGGGTGTTATTATGCTGATCCCCTGGTTCCTGGAGGTCTTCCTCCTAGGCAATGCCAGCTTTATCACTTGGTGTCTGAGGCACTTCAAAATGAGGAATGCTAACAGATGAAAACAGTTTTTTGACGGTCACACAAGAATCTTGATTCATTTATGGACCCCAATTACAAAATGACCTTGTGACAAATCTGACTTGGTAGGAAGTCTGATAAATATAAGTCTCTCCATCTTTACTTTCAATGCACTTTCTCTCTCTCTCTCTCTCTCTCTCTCTCTCTCTCTCTCTCTCAGTCTGTCTGTCTGTTCATTTTTATCTCTTCTAATCTATTGCTGATTTTTATCAATCTATCCATCTACCTAATCTGTTAATATCTATCTAATTATCTATCAAATCCTAGGTGACCAAATAATAAAGAAACTAAATCAGCAGTTAAAAATTTTCCGTTCATTATCTATTACAGGCATTTGCTAAGATTTCCTTTGTCAGGTCAAAAGTTTGTGGCACCCAGTAAGAATAGAACTCACTACACAACAGTAAGGCTTGTTCACCATTACTTTACATCAAGGTGTACTTGTCCTTTATATTCCTATATATATATATATATATATATATTTATTTATCCATTTATCTAAAAATTGTTTTGCAGTGTTCAGCATCATGTGGTTATGGTCTAAAGAGGAGAAAAGTGAAGTGCCCCCAAAGCCGACGGTGTGAACTCAGTAAGAGACCATCAGAATCAGAAACATGTCAAGAAAAGCCCTGTCCTTCAATGTGGGTAACTGGGGCATGGTCAAAGGTGAGTGTCAACCATTTTGTTTGAATTTTTGCTCCTTCTTTTGGTTAAATTGAAGATATTTTTAAAATTAAGCAATGATTTACACCCAGGCAATTTTACACTTTACTTCGGACATAAAGAAATTATTGGTCCTCAAACCATTTTTGTTAAAAGTATTGAATAAGAGACTGTAAGAATGATGGCTGAAGTCTAAAAATATCTTCAGTATATAACAGAGCAGACAGTGATCTGCGTCCTTGGGCAAAAAGGGTTATTGGCCCCTAAACTTCCACTCAACCATTCATACAAGTATATATAATCTTGGATAATTGTTTCTATAGCTCCATGTCTCTAAAATTTAGAGAAATTGATAAAAGTATTAATTTCCACTGTTATGGAATATCATTCAGACTATATTAACAATGAGTAAAAGTAATATTTTATTGCTGAAAACATGATTCATTACTTGTTTCCATTGAAAAAAATAGAAGGTATTTCTGTTGGAGTATTTCTCATATACTTGTCCCTGGCTCAAAATTTACAAACCAGGGGCAGTTTAATGTGTGGTTGTCTTTTAAAACAATCGTCAAAAATAAAAAAAAAGGCCCATCAAATCTAATAAAAACTTTTAGTGTTAATTGGGATTTGTGAGAATGACTGACACAGTCTGATTTGTTTGAGGGTTTTAACATTTGAGGGGCTTTAATAGAAATTCAGATGATGCAAAAAGTTTTCTTTTTTCAATAAACAGGAATTGGAAACCCACTTAAAAGGCTGATAAAGATGTCAAGTCATAAATATGGAAGCTGAACTATAAATGCATGCTTGTCTACTTTCATCACCTGGAAAGGAATGTTAATCAATGGTTGTTGAGTCCTGTTTGGGAGCAAGTGCCAGAAAGACACCTTAGTAATCTTACACTACAACTAATTAACAACAAGAGAACTTGTCAATTTGTGGATTTCTTCTTATCTAAGCTGGTCATAGAATGAAAATAGAGAAAGCAAAAAACTGGGCCAATCTTGAACATTTTCTGAGAGCTAAAGAAGTTATGGAATATGAAGGTGAAAGATATTAATCTTTTTTTGAGCCCTTGGGACAATCTAAAAGAAACTGAAAGAGAAATTGAAGAAACTTGTGAATAAAAATAAAGAACGTCCAGATCTCATCTCTATTAATATTAGCTTGAATATTTGAAGAGTTCTGGAGAGCTGAGGAGACTTACTATCACTCAGACTTTAGTGAAAACCATCAGTTACTTTTGGTGTGAAAAACTATCAAGGAGTAAAACAACAACAACAACAACAACAACCACAATAATAATAATAATAATAATAATAATAATAAGGCATAAAATAGTGCCATACGAACCAATTATGTCAAAGTAAAAATTGATAATGATATTGATAGGGATGGTGAGAATAAGAAATGCAGTCTGACTTTAGGGCTTAAACATTTAGAAGTTACTGTTCAAATTAAAACATCAAGTAATAAACATAGGAACTAAAATATAAATGCGTGATTGTTAACTTATTTTGTCATCTGGCCAGGAATGATGATCAACAGCTTTTGGGTGCTGTATGAGAGTAAGTGTCAACAAGACACACCTTAATGATGTTACTGTCTGTTTAGTTAATACATACTATGCAGACAATTTTTTCTGCTACTTGTTTGGAATATCCCTCTGAGAAAATGTCAGCAGTAATGTTCAAAAAAGTTGCATTTACCATCCAGATAAGAGTAAGTTTCAGTCCATGTTTAATAATAGTAGCATTGAAGATAAGTCAAAAGTTTTGCTAAATTTTAGTTATGTGTGGCAAATTTCAGCAGCTCTGAATACTGAGGTTGTGAAGGTGAAAACTTCATTAGAGGTGTGAGATGACCAGCCTGCTTGATAATCTCTGAGGGTTACTTGCCAGATTTGACTCTTGGGCTTGGAGCATGGTCTCAGAACCCACAATCTTTGGCCTACTTGACCTCACTTGATTGTTAAGCTTCATGCAACCTGTGCAAATTTTTTTTGACAATTTGGAGACTGTTCTGTGATCTTCTACACTTTCACTTTTTGTGCAACAAATATTTTTGGCTGCTTCCTTATTATTATGAACCAGTTTGAATATTTAATGCATAAGTTCCCAAATTAGACGACACTGTATAATCATCTGGGTGGCTTTCAACTTGCACACAGAGTGAATAAATGTGTCAGTGCACTGACTACCAAGATACTAAAAAATCATTGTGGGTACCTTCCTTCTGCTTCTGTCATATGCTGCAAAATATCACATATCGAACTATTGCAAAACTTTTGAATCACCTTAGTAATAACATTGAAAATAATATTATCAAGGACTGTAGAATGGCAGTTTGCAATGAAACACTTATATACTTGTTATTGTGTTCTTTGTATGTGTTGTTTTTGTGGAAATAAATAGGGCACATTATTTTGGATTGCCTCTCCTATCGTACTGCAAATTAATAAGGGTAACTTACAGTTAGAGGGATAATCAGTCTGATCGTTGTGCATTGTATGGTCAGAAATTTCCAAAAATCTCTTCCAATTAAATTATCCTTGCAAATATTCCATTCTTAGTGCTTATTCTAAAATTGATCAAAATAGAACCAGCTTGTTGTATGAAAAGATATTTGTTGCCTCAGGAGAAATATTTTGATTTGTAGAATATTTTTTCTATATTTTACCTTACCTTTTTAATAATAAAAAAATTACTTTATCAAAATCAAAATTAGAATTAAAATTTTTACTCATAAAACTTTTAGCCTGAGGAACAGTTTTAAAATGCTAAGAAAACATTAGGCTGTATTTTATTTTTATGAAATATTAGGAAAAGTTTTGTTCCTCTTTTTTAAATTTGATCAACAAAATTATTTAAATATTCTTTTCTGATAAAATATGTTATTTAAATAAAACAATGGGGTGTTTGTGTAACTTCCTCAAGTGGTATAATGGTTAGTAAGCTAGGTCAGGAAACCATTGTTAATGAGTTCAGCTCTCACTATTTCTTTTAATTCCATAAAATCTAACTTAGAAAGTTTACATGCAAACACCAAAACCTCATCACCAGATATAATATTGATGCAGTTAAAGATAGTAGAATGCAGTACCATTCTTTTATCATTTTTCAAGATTTTCTATTCTTTTATATGTATGATGAGAAACATGCTCAATTCAATAAAATTGCTTGGCTTTATCTCTGCCCAGCCCCCATAATTATCTAGTGGTAACTGTCAGGTCTAGCGAAGGGGGAGAAGAATGTATAAAAATAAAGGAGATAAAAAAGGGGAAGGAAGCTTACTTTTGCTACCTGAAAGAAAAGTGTGTCTACATTTCTTAAAAACAAAAACAACCTGTTCTCACAAAGTAATTTATTTTAAGAGAAATTAACTTTACAAAATCTGGTTTTGCATATTTTTCCCTAAGCTTTTCAAAAACATTGAATAAAGTAACAAAAATAACATTCAAGCAACAACAATATTATAACCAAAAAAAAAAAAAAGAAGGGTATAAAGAAATATAATTAATGACTTGCTCAAATCAATGCTGTCAATCACCTGCTGTTGATTTAACTTTAGTTAATGATAAAATACCTCTCTTTGGTATTTTATGTCAAAGTTCTCTATGAAGACTGTTTTTAGGGTTTATTCTTCTTCTTGGTGTCTCCTTCTTGTGTAGAATCAACCTGGACAACCGTGTTCTTCTAGTTTCCTGTATAGACTTGTTGAAAATGAAGTTTACTATTTCTTTAAGTGAACTTGGAGTAGACAACTGCTTCCTCCCCATTGATGAATATCTTTTGTTTCAATCCCACCAGTAGTAACTGTAGTCTCTTCAGCTAGCCAGGATTCTTTAGAATACTCTTATCAATTTCAACAGTACTGAGGTCTGCAGTCTCAAAATCTTTCTTTGATTTCTAGTTCCTCTTTTTCTTTACTATGCTCTTGGAGATTGTTTTGAGTGCTCAATGATTGGTTACTTTTATATTCTATAACTTCTTTAGCCCTCTGGCCAGGTTCAGATAGTTCTTGAATATTTTACTTTCCTTCATTTTTTATTCTTTTTTTTATTGAAATTAGAATTGAGGAACCAGACACAAAGTGGTCAATTGATTCAGTTTTTTATTCACACATAAGATCTGATCCATTCTTTCTTATGTTTGCAATATAGTTTCTTGTTGGCAGGCTCTAGTGCTGTGCTACTATTATAACCCTTTAAACTCCACCTTTAATTAGTTTTTACTATATCAATATCAGTATTTCTAACTCTTTGTGCATATTGTCCATGTTTTTTTTCCAAGGTGTTTTTCAACTGACTTAGTGCTAATGCCTTTGCTTCTTTTTTATTGTTTTTACTGCTTTTATTGCCTTTATGTCAATTTCTATTGGTGTGATATCAAATTGGTTCGCAAATTTATTGCTTTCTTTACAAACGGAACATTTTTGTTTTGTTTATAGTATGTGTTTCCTAACTGTAACCACCAATCTGTTGTAGTGTCAAAGTATCTCTTTAATCCTATAGTTGTTGTTTTGTTGGTCAATTCTTGTTGGATTAAGTCTCTTCCATCATTTACTCTCTTGATGTAGAGATGGTCTATATCTGCTTTTGGGTGATTAATTCAGAGTCAGGTTATTAGTTTCCTACCTTTGATATTTGTCATTTTTTTCAGTTATATCTAGTTTATTATATTAAAACTGTAAGTCACTACTTGTATCAACAGTGTTAATTGTTATAATTTTATTTTAGCATTTATTTCTGTTCCTTATATGGCTCTTATTCTCCTATTTCTTATTTACCTTTATTTATAATACCATTTGCTTCATTAACTCCAAAATATTTGTAGGGTTTATTTTGTTCTAACTGTATAATTTCCATGTTTATATTTTTTGGAGGAGCTATGTCTTTCATGTCAGTATAGGTAACTTTTGCAAGCTTTCTGATTATATTTTATTTCATTTTGTTGATTTTAATCTTAAATACCCAAAAATAAAAATAAGAAAAACGAATTTCTTTTTATAATTTCAGTGTACCAAAACTTGTGGAACAGGAGATCAGATTCGTCTAGTGCAATGTGTGGACATTTCTACACGCCAACCAACGCTTCAATGTGATGTAGCTGAACGACCAATTATTCGTAAGAAATGCCATACACAACACTGTCCAAGAAAGAAGAATAGTAAGTTTTATCAAAATCTAATAAACTCTTCTCTACAGAACTTGAATACAGAAAAAAAAATCATTATAATAGACATTGCCTTATATACAAGAGACAATTGTAAAAGAAATGTTTAGATTTGGATATTATTAGTATTAGAATGTACTTCTCAGATGCACAAAGATGCATGAGCAGTAATGTTCCTGGAGTATGACACTACCATGCTCAGGTGACCCAGCTGATATTGTTCACATCCTAGGCTTGCAACAATCCATAATCTAGCCTTTTTTTATTCAAACCCACTTGGTGGCTTTTTCTGCAGCTTCAGGGATTAACTTTTAAACTGTGGGCAGCTTGCTCCAAAACACTCATAGGGAACCTGCCACTTTTGGCTTCTGCATAATAATAATTATATATATATATATATATATATATATATATATATATATATATATATATATATATAAAATTGATATTTCTTGCTAAAACTGTTTGAAATCAGTAAAATACAGTGCTCTATACATGAAAATGCAGATATATATAAAAATATTTTCAACTATAAAATAGAATAAAACAATAACAACACATACCTCTGAGTTTCCTGTAGCTTTTTCCAGTGAGTGTGTATATTGATATCTTGACATAATCTCACTTGAAAATCAGCCACATGAAACTCCAAGTTATGAGTTTTTAGCTTGTTTTTTTTTTACCTTATCGTTGAAAATATTGAGTATATATATATATATATATATATATATATATGTGTGTGTGTGTGTGTGTGTGTGTGTGTGTGTGTGTGTGTGTGTGTGTGTGTGTATGTCTGAGTATGTACAAAGAAAATACAGTATAAATACTGACAATATGAAAATATTGTGTGTATGTGTATGTTTATATGTATACATAAATTTATATATATATATATTTTTTTTTTTACCATGATTTATTTGATCGATTGATAGTTATTTCTGGTTAAGAGTTTCAATGTGGGAAATTTCAGTGATAAATAATACCTTATGATAGCAGGAAGTAATTTAGACTATTTGTGTGGTAAAGTAAAAAAAGATCAAAAGAGAACCCACATGCCACTCTTCCATCCTCCTCCTATCCTTCCTGCAAATAGACATTCTTCCTAAGACCAGAATGTGGTAACTGTATTCTTAACTGAAGCCCAAAGTGTTGCTCCCTGGTCTTTTGGCTTGAATCTACTTGTAGTAGTAAGGAATACCATATTTTTTGTTAAACATTTTCCTTCTACAGGAAACTCATTTCCTCTGCAGTTACTGCCGGAATAGTTTTCATAACTTTTTTAATGATTTCTGGTTGTATTGTTATATAATTAGTCATACACTGTTCATACAGTAACAGTTCTTTTTGATATTTCTATTGAATGGTCTGTAGAGTATATCACTGTAAAATGTTTAGTGATTAATTTTAAAAATTCATATATAAAATTAAAGACTTAAATATATATATATATATATATATATATATATATATATATATATAAAAACACACACACACATACACACACACACACACACACACACACACTCGTCTGTTTATGTGGGGGGGGGTCAAAATATACAGGGGTGAAAAAATACAAGGTCTTCATTGGATGATTTTATCAAAATTGGCAAAAATTTCAATAGATAAAATCTTTCCCAGAAGACCTTGTGTTTTTCATCTGTGTACATTTTCATACTGTTGGATTTATTTCCAGTTTTTCCTTGTATATATATATATATATATATATATATATATATATATATATATATATATATAAATAAGAAGTCGGTGTATTCGACGTCCAGTCAGCTGGGGCTGTAGAATACACCAACTGCTTCTCTGCAGAGGAGTAAGATCCCTCTGACAAGAATGTTCTGTTTATGACACTAAATAATCTGATGGTGAGGTTCCAGTGATGCAGGAGCTTTGGGGAATGCAGAGCACCCCTTCATTGCAATCACTCCCAGGCCCACTTTAGTCCAGATTGTTAGCACGTGATAGGGTCCGATCTACAGGTTAAATAGAACTAAACTATGTACTTATGCTGAACTGAATTGTTTGAATTAGAACTGTTTGACTAAACAGAATAGCTTGAAATAGAAATATTTTTGACAATTAAACTGTGTACTTATGCTAAACTGAACTGCTTGAAATAGAACTGTTTTGACATCAAAACTGAGTTCTTATGCTGAACTGAAATGTTTGAAATAGAACTGTTTTTGACATTGAAACTGTATTTATGCTATATGGATTGTTTGAATTTTACATTTAACTATGTGTTGACAAAACCTATGCTTATACTAAACTGAATTGTTTGAATAAAAATTGTTTGACAAAACTGAATAGCTTGAAATAGAAATAAACTGAGTACTCATGCTAAATAGAATTGTTTGAAATAGAACTGACTATCAATATAAAAATAGATTTGGCATTAAATAACCTACAAAGGTTGATATGCCATAAAATCCATCCATCCAACTAACCAACCAACCAACCAACCAACCATCCAACCTACCATCCAACCTAAAATATTGGGATTTGACAATGTTGAATAAAATATAGAGCTCAAAATTTTAAAGGTTTAAGATTAGATTAAAATAAGTTGGTGACTGTAATCGAGGATGACCTGAAGACTTCCTTTTCAGTGGCAACTTTATCAAGGAGTAAAGGAGGGTGCTACTCCTATCCCTGGATTGCTCCACTTTACTCTTGATCCCCACCTTATAATACTGAGTTAAGCAAGGAGGTATCAAGTACCATTTTTTGAGTCTTTGGTATGACTCGACCTGGGATTGAACCCTGGCCTCGGTGGCCATCAGTGAACTCTCAACCCACTCAGCCAATTTGTGATAAAATAGCACCTGTGAACTTAAGCCTTTCTTTAAGCTTGTCAGATTTGGTCAGAAATGTTCATTTGATATTAAAGAAAAAGGATGAGGAGGATGAGGAGGACTAGGACTTATAGACACTCTAAACCCAAGCAAACAACAAAATTTTCATTGACTGAAAACAAAGGATGGGTCACATAATAGAATTAACCCTAGTAGTACACCTGAATGAGATAAAATATATTGTTGATATATGCGCTCAAAAATGTCTTACAAGGATTCTCCAAATATCTTTTTTTGTCTATTTTCATACAATTCAAGAATGGCTTGGGATATAGCAATCAAATTTTCTGTGTTCACTTATGTTACATTTCAGGTAACTCAAATGTTGTCACTTGATTCTCAGTAGAGCTCAAAAACTATCAATTATTGTTTTAATTTTGTGTGGTAAACATGTTCTATCTCTTATATTCCTGTTCATTACTGTGTAGATTTTCTAAAAAAGCCAGCAGTCTTTGTTTGTCAATAAGGTATTCCCTATCCCTTTGAAGAGAGAGGAAAAATGCTTCAAGAAAGTCATTTCACAGTAGAGGGCATTTGGGCTCTTAGGGTGTTTTTAGATCCTATAAGGGGAGGTCTAAATTCATGTGCTAATCAGTATACAACATCTCAATGATTGGGTTCTTTGTTTTTAATGGAATATCAACCTTCTTGGGTTAACTAATGCCAAAGCCATCCTTGTAGAAGAATGTCAGTGATACTATTTAACCCATAACTGGAGAGATAAAGGGTTTTATACCTTTCCAATGTGTATTAGTCCAAAAGTGAATATGAATATCAAGAATATCAGGAATTTGAACTCACTAACTTCAAGGTCACAGTTCAGTAATTTAGCCATTATGCTATAGGCACTCCCCAACATGAGCCATTACATCCCAAGGACTTTTTACTCTCAATGATGAATCCTTAATTCAGTGATGTTAATTTGAATTGCATGAATTTATTGGAAAGTTGAGATTAAATATTTAGCCTGAGTTTAGTTGTTGGTAGCGAGAGGGAAGTTTGTTGTTAGCAAGGATAGATTGTAACATATGTGTGTTTACGTTGAGTTGTTTCCTCGCTTAGTGTTGTTAGTTCCCTCGCAAGGTTGTGAGAAATAAAAGGAGGATAATGAAGAAAAAAGATGGCGATAGTCGAAAGGTGTTTTTGGAATAAGGTTTTATTTGCAGCATGGAATATTTGGGTTTGCTTTTGGTGCTGCAAGACTCGTGGTGAGTATTGAGATGAAATTGAGTTATGAGAAGTTGAGAAGGTTGTGATGGCAGCATGTGTCGTTGGATGTGTGAGGGATGGGCTTTAGAGTCACCATGGTTTTGAGTGTCTGGTAACTTGGGGCGAAGGCGTGCGTTGGTCTCCATCAAAGTGGCCCAGAGGTGAACTGAGAGCTAGCATGTCAAGAGCGGGATTACACTCAGATCATTGGTATTTGGGGAGAGTATGCGTTATCTCCATTAAAGTGGCCCAGAGGTAAAATGGGAGCTAGGTATCAAGAGCGGGATTATGCTCAGATCAACATAGCCAATTTTGGGATGACATAAAGTTGTGCCTGTGCGAGGCATGTTGAATGCATCTAATTTATATTCAACTGGGATTCCTTGTAAGGAATCCATAAATTAGATGGGTTCCCTCGTGTATCCATGTTGCTGCTGCTGCTATTCTAGAGCCACAGTGAGCGGCATTGTCCAGCTTAAAAGCATCGCTATTGAAGAACGGCCAGTGTGACATCTGCACTGGTCAGCATTCTCCAGGCGAAGAGAGTGTGTTTGGCAGCTTACAAGATTTGGTGGCCGGAAATGAATATCTGATTGGGTAAAATTAAGTGTCAAATTAAATTTGTGTGCCAAACCAAAATACGAAATTTTTCCCTTCTCTACAAATATTGTTATTCAATAAGAATAAAAGAGAAAATAATTTAAAACAGAATTAACTGACAAAGAATTTCTACCAATGACCATTAGATGGTGATACAGCCATAGCAACAAAGCTTAGTTTTAAAATAAAGATGTGGAGATCTTACCCTCTTTCTTCACACAATGGCTTAGAAGCAAAATTTTTCTTGTCCCTCTGGATGGGGACATCTGTTCCCAACAAAACATGTGGTGTACTGAACATGACACTACAAAATAGTACATTGTATACAATACTGAAAGCTTACTTTCATACACATAGAATATGTTGAACAATTCCATACAACCCAACCAACAACTTAAAGAAACTATTTTCAAATATATAGGTCTCTCACAAACTTTCATATCTTTAAAAAACTTCACACACACACACACACACACACACACACACACACACACACACACACACACACACACACACATGTATTGTATAGAAGTTTTCTACTTTTCCCTTTTACTCATTTTTTTAACTCATTTTTTGATGCATTTGTTTTTTCCATTTAGTTTTGCTCCAGCAATAAAATATGTTGAGTTGTTTTATGTATGATTCTTATATTCATTGTAAAAAGAAATTTGGACAGATATTCTTCTAAAAATGATATCATCAATGTTAAAGACAGACCCTACATACATGCACATGCTTCAATGAAATATATAACTTTAATGAGAGACTTTTGATGGAAATACCATCTACAAGGTCACCATCAATGCAGAAGAATTGTTTTACAATTGTTATAAACAGCTGTGATCCAATTCTTGATATCTTACCTTACATAGATGGGTACTTCAGCTAGTTTAATAATGATTTATTTGTTGGTATTGAAAATCTTGTTATCATAAAGAAATCTACAAGAAAATAACTCTTTAGACTTGAGATTTTTTTATAATCTGAAGTTTAATGAGTTCTTGTGAATAAGGAAAGCTAAATGATTCCCACTCAAATGTTTTTGGTGACTTAGTAGAAATTTAACATGATCAAGTAGAAATTTTAACTTTTTTTTTCTAGAAAAACTATAATTCTGGCTTGTATAGAAAAAGTCGTTTTGACAAAGTGCAATTCATAATTTTTTACAACTTACTTCACAAACTGAAGCCATAATTATAATTTAAAAAGATTAATTTAAAGTTTTTATTTTTCAACTCAAAATTGTTTTCTTTTTTCCTTCCCAACTTCCTAATATTTTATTTCATTTAATTTGATTTTCTTTTCTTTTAGGACAATCAAAAAAATTACTTTGGAAATTTCAGCTCATGGTTTCTGCAAACTAGAATTTTTGTTATTGGGTCCAAAAATGGGATTGTTCTGTCAAAGAAACTATTTTTAAGTGTTAAAATATCCAAAAAATTATGACTTAAAAAAATTGTGGCATTAAACACATAAAAAAGACTTAGACATTTTGTAATTACTTGTTTTTCTATAAATGACCTTTTTATTAGGTACTTTCTTCAGAGGAAGAGTTAACAAATGAGTTTAATCTTAAATAGGGGCTTTAATAATGCTGGAATATTTAGGAGATTTATATTTTAGCAAAAAGATATTTATATATACACAGTGTTTCAGGAAAATTAGTATCATTTTGTAATCTACAAAGGGTGTTATTGACCAAATCTCATTTACATAATCTCAAGTTTTAACAGCCTATGTGGAAACAATTCAAAATTCAGTTTACTGTTTTATGTTTTTCTTTTAAGAAACAGAAATGCCATTCATTGGATGGGAACATGTGTTTAAATGTTAAATGTAGAATTTCTAGTTGTTTCTGTTTTTACTGTTAAAATGTTTAATTATTTAAACAAGAATTGGTCAAGTTATTAGATTATGAAAGGAAATCAATTTTTCTGAGACACACAGTTCATCTAAAACAATATAAGTAAAATGTTCTTACATATATATAAATATGAAAAATATTTATACAGATAAATGTAAAAAAATAATTATGTCTGTCCATCACAGTCTATGCATTTTTATGCATATATTGACATCCCTTTCAGTAGATGCGATATTTCTACCATGGTATGTGAACTGGACTACTAATTTTCCATTTATTCAGGAGAAGGCACAATCTTGTTTAAAACACAGGAACTCTGTTTTATATAGAAGCCAATGGTGCTTGCTCCAGATACTACTGTTAGGATCTGACTTGAGTGAGCATATTTGTGTGAAGTGCTTAAACATCTGCATAGTCTGCATCTGTAATAATTTCTGCCATGATATCTTCAGTTACTTTTAGCCTATGTATAAATATATATATATAAGAGTGATGAAAATTAACTACATTTGACAAAGAAGATATAAAAACATAAGTTAAATTCATTTAGATATTATTATAAATATTATCCCTTTCATTTTCATCTAGTGCAGCCCAACAGACCCAAGAAAAAATGAAATCCTTTGGATGGAAGGTTATTTTGCATCCTCCATGCTCAGCAAATTTAGCACTTCCAGATTTTCATTTCATCTTCAGATTTATCACCAACAGATTTTCATCACTAGAACACTTCTTAAGTAACAGAATGTTCAGATATGAAGAAATTGAAAATTGTGTTTCAAACATTTTTGTGGGGAAAACCCCAGATTTCTATAAATGTAGAACTGAAAAATTTCCTTCCTGTTGGGCTACAATTGTTGAAAATGAAAGTGATTACATTTTTTATGATGATATTTAGATAAATTCAACTTGCATTTGTTTTTATATTCTCTTTGGTGAAAATAATTACTTTCTGAATGCCCACATATATATTAAATATTTGTATATATTGAAATATAAAAAGTATTCACATATAGAAATATGAAAAAAATTGTTTATATAAATATGAAAAATACTGATCTGCAAAAATAAAAAAGATATTTATATACATAAAATTAAAATGTATGAAAATATATAAATGTAAAAAAACTCTGATGCAAATGTTTAAAGATGTTGCATGCATATTTGCATATTTGTGTATATACTTATAACAGCCTCTTGTGGCATAATAATTATCATCATGAGAAACAGACTCAGTGAACCAAGTTCAAAACCTGGACAAGGCTGTTTGCATTTCACACAGAGCAAATACCACTTAGAAAGGCATACCTCAACTCTTCTCTTCCTAGTAATGGGTAAATAGTAGGGCAGACTACTCTTCAAATTTGGAAAGGCAGATGGTCTAGAAGGAAAACTTTGAATTCAAACCAGCTAAAAAAATGAGTTTGTGTCACATCCAGCATGTAGCAGAGGGATTGGGTAAATATATACTCTTGGAATACACATACAAATAGATATATACATATATGAGGTCTGTCCAGAGAGATTTTGATAATTTAGTATAAACAAAAAATAACCTACTGAGGACAATGACACAGAAATTCAATGAAGCATGGACAAATATGATTCCAGCTCTTACTTTTTAGACAATCTGCAAGTTTTTAGGCATGAAAATTAGCTGTCTTATGTTCTCTTTAATCTAGTCAATGGTATATAAATAGCAATTTTGACTTGAAGTCACAGGGAACCAAATTTGAACTGTAGAAAGATTTGGTTCAAATCTACTTGCACAGTCATTGTAAATATGGTGACTATATTATGCATAAACTGACTCACTATCATCTTAATATCATCTCAATACATGTATTCATAAGAAGCAAGGTATGCATCACTCACCTTGTAAAAATTATTCTGTACAAAATATAAAATCCCATAATTTATTAAGGTTAAAATCTTATTTATATTAAATGCACCTTGCAGTTCTTTTTAGGAGACAAAGATAATATATACCTTTTGTAATGAACACTTGTTGACAAACATTTACTTTTGAAAATCTATACCTCTGATAAGCAAAATTCAATTTGCAGTCATTTCTTTCTTCAATAAAATGATATGACACATTCCAATGAAACATGGACCAAATTTAGATAAAGACTACAGTAAGCAAATATACAAAGCTTTCAGCTTCTGTTGATTTGGTGAAAGAGAAAATGGGCCATTATGCATAGCATTTTTTATATTTATTGCTAGCTGTAAATATCTCAATCTAATTTTTATTTTGTTTTAGTTTAATTCACTTCTTATTATTATAGTTCTTGAAGGGTGTTATTAACACCAATAATTTCAAAATGCAAATAGAAATTATTATGATTTAATGGTAGAAACTATTTCAAATTTGTTGAATTCTGTTTTGAATCTTATGCTTGAAGGATAATTGTAAATATAAACTCTTGAAAAAAAACTGTTGATATTTCAGAACTAATGAGATGCATTTAATTTAATCTTTAATTACTGTTTATCTGTAATTACACTTGTAAGATCATAACAGTGTTATTTAATTACCTGTCAAGATTTTGCAAGAAACAACTATATATATATATATATATATATATATATTATTTGGTCATATTATAGGAAAGTATCTTGATCAGCCTATGAACTTTTCACACATGCACACACACACATGTGTGTGTGTGTGTGTGTGTGTGTGTGTGTGAAAAGTTCATAGACTGATCAAGATACTTTCCTATAATGTGACCAAATGATATTTATTTGTCATCATAGTCTTCATCGCAGTCCATACACATCTTTCATCAGTATTGCTGTGATTGGATCCCATTGTTTAAAAAGTCCTCAACAGCAGATATGACATCACCATATGAACTTTTCTTAGCTCTTCCTCATGTATATATATATATATATATATATATTCATAATTGTACTCCTTGTCAATACTCCTAATTCAGTAAATGTTAACCACAGAAATCAAATATTTTAGAGTGAAAATATCAGATCAAAATTCAGTTAATAGCAATGAATATATATATATATAAGAGAAACTGGAAGTAAATCAGAAAATCTGACAGAGTACTAATGTACAAAGATAAAAAAATACAATGCCTTCAGAAAATGATTTTATTTATAGTTTGAATTGTGTGCCAATAGTAAATAATTTGATTTTTTAAATATTAAACCATCATCAGGGCATTTGAATATACAATTTTGTATCTTCTGAATTTTATTTGAATTAAGTATTTTATTTTTAAATGTAATGAAATATAAGAACATTTTAAATATTCTATTTCTATTAGTGGTGTTTTGTTTCAAAAGCTGTGTGATATAATTAGAGTTTGAAATTTATTCAAGAAATATGACATATTTTCTTTTAAAAAATTACAACACATCAGTCTATCTATCTATCACATTATGTTCATATCTACTCATTTCAAATAATCCATAACACATCTATATCTATCAATGTCAGTCTGCTTCTTTCTATCTTTCTCAGTCTGATTAATCTATCTATCTATCTATCTATCTATGATGAGCCAAATTATTCTAAATTAGTAATTTTGTTACTTTTTAGCATCAATGGAATTATCAATGGAAAAATCTTGTGTATTGACAATAAAATATCCAGTGTAGCATCTAAGCTAATGGTTCTCAGAATCCAAGGTCATATTTCCTCCCTTGAAATTTTAGGTTTATACAATTCTTCCCCTTTTTTGAACTTTTATCTAATAATTTTTTTCTATTGTACTGATGACTTATAAATATGAGTAAAATTCTACTCCAATTCTTTTCTTTTCTTACCATTGGAACCAGGTGTCTGCCATTTAAGAATAATTGGTTTAAGCAGTTTCATTTCATTCTGTAATTTTACAAAATTTTTAGGCATTTTATAGAATCAGTATAGTTTTTTTTCAATTTCATTTTCAAGTCAGGTTTAAAAAGTTAACAGAAAAAATGGATTACTTAAAAAATTTGTGCCTTATTTGATCACAGAGGATAAAAAAGCAGCATTTATTAGAACTGGTACTGCAGTTTGAGGAAAGAAGTATAAAATGACACAATTTCTTTCAAAATTTGTGACTGGGAGTAAGTTAATTCTTATACTCAAGCTGGGACTCTTTTGTTCGAAAATCTAGAATGATTAATCTTATCAAATGTTTAACCAATCGGGCACTGATGATCTGTTTCAAAAGTAGGATTAATGTTGAATTTAAAAAGATAACTGATATCTTTTTGAGGAATGGATACCAAGACAAAGTCATCTCTAGTAGTATTAGATCAACGCTATTCAAATTTAATTCCATCAAATCATTTGGTCCCTCAAAATATCCTGTATATGTGAAGACACCTTGGATTGAACTGTCAGCCAGCTTTTTGCTGATAAAATCTCTGGGTCACTTATGCATTGTTTTAACTCTGTTAGGTTAGAACCATCTTCACCACTAGACTTGTTGTGCTCTGTTTCAAATGTAAACGAACCAGACCATTCCAATCACTAAAAAATGCTACACCCGGTCACGCCAGAAATGATGAAATCATTCGTAACCCTGACTAGCTGTACGAGTAAAGAAAGAAACAATCCATCAGTTAACAACACTAACAATGCCAGTCTTGCAAAAGTCACTCTATCAAAATAAAGGGGATAATCTTCAGAAGCCTATTCCAAGCTCATGAAGGATTTTATTGCTACTATTATTTTATATGGACAACCTTTCTGGTCATACAGCCCCAGTAGAATGTCATCGCTTTCACTCCATATAAAGACATATTTTCAACAGTCAGTGGCATGCCTGGCATTAAAGCCGACATAATTAATTTATAGTTGGCTTTGACGTTAGTGGCACTGTGGGTGAGTGGCATCATTGACACCTTTGTCACCCTTGTATAGCACTAGGCCTTACTATCCAGTTTTAGCTATAATCAGGCATATGTGCCTGGACCCAGATTTGGGTCCATGTCCAGCAAGGCTCATCAGGCCCACCTTGCATTAAGTGGGGCGATGACTGGCGTAGACCAGCAGGGCTCAAGCTTCGGCTCATACCCGACCTTCCCCTCCCCTAAACCCTCACTATAATTGACCTTCGGGTCATTGACCTTGTGTCAAGTCCTGTCTGGTGGGAGGCAGTGACAAATATCATGGCTCGCTCCGTGTTACAATTCTTTAGAATTTGGACTCGTAAACAAAGCTCCCAAGGCGTGATCCTACATCAAGTAGTTGCATCTGCCTTACATCTACATAGATATGCAAAAAGGTCCTTTTAAGGAGCATAAGAGGTCTCCATCCCTTGTGTTGGAGCATCTCAGACAGTTCTCATGAACTTGTTGAAGCAGACTGCCTGGAGGCACCCCGAAGAGGTTTATAAGGCCATCTGGTCTTAAACATTTCGGTCAGTCCCTGTTCCACAGTACAAAGACATGGTAGTCTTAGTCACATGACTCGTCCACTCGTTCCTCAGCTCCACAACACTAAGACATAGTAATCTTAGTCACTCATTTGTTCGTTCATTTCCTCGGTTCTGCAGTGCTAAGACACGGCAGACTTAGTTCACTTGTTCGTTCCTCGTGGCCAACTACAATCAATGACCACTAGCTATCTCTACCATCAACAACTATCCTACCAGTGGTCTCTACCATTTCCATCATCAATACAACCATTAAACTGTAATCTGCGACAAAATAAATGGTTTTTTGTTATTACTCTGTTATCTCACCTTTGTTCCTTTCATTGTCTTCCAGTTGTCAATATACTCACAGACACAAAAATAATTTGCAGGGTCGACATTATTATTAGTCCTGAAACAGACTTGCATTTCAGTCTTCCCAACAGGACATATTATCTATACTGCAACAAAATAAGATGGTCTATAGATTTCAATGTCCGTAGGGTGCTGACTATATAGGTAGGACTATTCACAGGCAGGAAGTTTGAGTTAAGCAGAACATCCTCCAAGAATTACTGATGGCCCCAAAATACTACATCTAGGTCTTCTCAGGTACAAGAGTTGACCATTGGTGATCACTTGGCCAGTCACTATACATGTCGGACTAATTATTCAGATGACTGTTTCTCTGTATGTGTATCTCCTATTCTCTTGGGAAGACGTAACTCTGGAGGTGACCATGTCCTCTGTAAAAGTACAGATGTAACTTACAAGACACATCCAGTTAATTGGCTGTGCATTTACCATCACTTGTTAATTTGGCATTGCTTGTGTGCAATGTGAACCAGTAACTCAGTGGTAGAACTTTGGCTCTGCATTTTGTAGTAACTGGTTTGATCTCCAGTGGGGAAGATCACGGTATGCACTGCAGATGAGACCTAATAAGGTTGAAACAGCTGTCTAGTGGTTCTGTATGTCATGTGCAGTGTTTGGTAGACTTTCTGGTTATGGAATTTTAATTTATAATATATAATTCCTCTTTATAAAATAAATGTGTGATTGTTTCTCTGTATTATACAAGGCTTGATGTAAACAACATTTTCCCTTTTTAGAGGCTATAGTTATTAAGCTCTATTGCCTAACCTTGTACTGGCAGAGAAGACAATTTGACATTCTTTGTATGTTTGGGAATTGGTTGGGAATTGTGGGAGTTGAGGTTTTTTTTAAAATTGCCTCCACCACTGTAATTTAATATCTTTACCTTTTAAATGATTCCCGTGTAATTGTTGAAAATGCGTCAGATAAAATGGTCCCACCAATTTGCTTTTTACTATTTTGATTATTAAATAAATATGATTCCCTTATTCTTCATATTGATGAATAATTCTATGTATTTCAGGGTACCTCCTTCCATTGCTAAGATTATTGTGGGGGCTGTAGTACCATTGACTGAAGATTGGTCATTTATGTTTTTTGTCATCTTTGGTAACCGTAACTCACTCTAAGAGTAAAAGAGAGGGAAGTCTCACAAGAGAGACAAGGTCTTCATGAAATAAATAAAGTAAAGAATTTAATATTGGTTGATCTTGCCGCTGCTCAGTCATTATTCTGTGTCTATTTGAACTGGTCACTACCGGAGCATATTTCCTTTGAACTACTGAATCAAATCAGCCTTTTTATATCAAGAAGACTGAACTGAACCAGCTTAGAAATTAACCTGCATTTTATGTAATGGCTGCCTATTGGTCAGAATATGTTCTCTTACCTTTTTATATTTTTTCTCATGTTTGTCTCAGAAGTAGATGCATAGAGCTGGTTATGATCTAAGTTTGTTTTTGACCGTATGAGCTGTTGAGGTGAACACTTTTGGTTGGGTTATAAAAGCAGTTCTAACAGGTTACAAGATCAAAAAATAATAAACATCTACTCATATACCTTATTCACTTCCTAATCTGTATTTATATCCTGATATCCCTCTATATTCATAAACCTTGATATTATTAATGAAGGTCCATTCCTTATAAGTGTATGCAGTTCCTAATTTGGAAGACAGTTTTTCAAATTGCTTTCAAGGAAATGCAGAACAAAAAAATGATAAAGTTGATAATGCTAATGTACTTGTTCTGGTATCAAAAGTTGTTGAATACAATACAAAGAGTCTCAGCTTAGAGTGGCTGATCGTGACATTATACTTGACTGATTGAATATTATTTTGATGGTTATATAGGAAAATTGATAACTAGGTAATTCAAGCAGAAGGAGAAATTTATTGAGAAGCAAAGTCGAGACTATAGTGTTTTGGTTCTAATGAACCATCATTAGGACTGAGAGGGATGATATTTGTTATGTTAAATCAATGATGGATATTTAAAAAAGCATACAAAAACCTAGGGAAAATCTAAATATCGGGAAAAAGTTGATTATTTAATCTGTAAGTCAGTGTTTTTTTAATGGTTATATGAAGTGCACTTTTTCTTCTTACATATCTTGAACTATTTCAATTTTTGTCTAGTCAGACTGTAATATTTTGTCCCAGATTGAAGCAGAAATTATTATGATTAAGGAATAGATGAGACTTTTTGTGACAGAGCTTAAGGAATGTGTTTTTTCTATTAGTCCATTAATGCTGTCCTACGTGACAGAGTGTTCAACTAATTATTGCTTCCTCCTGAAGTTCTTCCTGGGTAGTGGGTTAGATTAAAATTACTTCCAGACAAATAGATATAGCTGCTTGTTTATTTAATTTACAAGGATGCTTTGTTCAAGGCAGATCCATAGCCAAGCCTTATTGCTTCCATTTTTGAATGATAACTCTAATCATACTGAAGGCTATATTGTGTTCATTGGAGATCCTTCAATATTCCATTTCATAATAATGATGATCCGTCATCACTCAATGAACTTTTCGAGAGTACTTCTTTGTCTTTGCTATTGTGAAAACTTTTTCCCTTGTTAGCTAGAAATTCAAGGTTTAATAACTAACACTCAATGGTGTCGGGGTGTGACAGTGTCAGTTTACCAACGAGTGTCCCTCAGAAAGCATTCCTCCAGCAGGAGGGGATGATTTTTCAAAAACGGGAACTTTAAAAAACAACAGTTGCTGACTTTGACTAGAATCCTTAGTTCTATTGTAAAGGATCATCTGTGTAGAAGGGAAATTAGAAAAGGAATGCTATGAATTGCTTTTTTCAGATGTTTCAAAAACCTTTTTTTTACATACTTTTATCTTTCTTTTTATAAGTCTGGAAGTTGAAGTTAGTTGAAGTCTTCTAACTAAAACTGAGTTAAAGATTAATCCTCACCTCTCCCACATAAGTACCCAGCTCCAAACCTCAACTCTCCCACATAAGTACCCAGCTCCAAACCTTAATCTTGCCTTTCTTTGACTGTTGTACTGTTTTTTTCCATATGTATCTCTTTATAAATATGATGACCTTCTGTGACCTGTCACTCATCATCAGAAGCATGTTTTTGATTGCACCATCAGTTAGACCTTAAAAGCCAATGAAAAGACAAAGCCACTGCCTCTACATTACATGATTTTGTGCGGCTCTTCTAAAATGATACAAAAAAGAAGAATTCAGATGGGACAAAGTAGAAGAGGATAAGAAGAATGATGCAAAGAAGAAGATAAGGAAAAATACAGATAAGATGAAGAGATGATGATCAAGAAGAATAATGAAAAGGCAGATAAGAAGAAGAAGAAGTAGAATGTAGATGAAAAAATGATGATCAAGAAGAAAAAGAAGAAGAAGAAGAATGTGGTTGAGAGGGAGAGATGGTTATGTTCAAGAAAGAGAATAAGAAGGAAAGTGCTGGGAAGAAGAAGAAGAAGAAGAAGAAGAAGAAGAAGAAGAAGAAGAAGAAGAAGAAGAAGAAGAAGAAGATCATTGATTGTTATTTCATGAGAGCATAGATTGATTGACTGACAACATCAAAGAATTTCTAAAAAATATTAACACTCTTTCTTAAAATTACACCTGTGTCAAACAAAGCAAGATATAAAATTTTGTTAAAAAACTGCTGCCTGCTTTAATTCTTTTAAATCAAATACCTCTCTCTGTTTTATCCGAATTAATTTTCTTATGTAAAAACAAAAAGTAGCTTATAGGATTATCATAATCATGCAAAATAATTGCTTTGTTTGAATCATTGTGACTGAAACAAAGCAGTTCTCTGCAATATAACAGAGCTTAAAATTCCCAGACTGCTACCCTCACATATGGGTAGGATTTCTCTCTCCAAAAATAGAGCTTTCTGGGTATGACATTAAACTGCATCTTAACTAGAATCATTTCCAATACATTCCTATAATACAATCCTTTCCAATACATTCCTATAGTAAAATATTTTCTGATATATTCCGATAATGAGAGCCTTAATTAAACTCTTTCCAACAGTAAAAACTTTCACAATGCATTTCTATAATAAAATCTTTTCCAATTCATTTCTATTGGAAAACCTTTTCTAATGAATTTCTATGGAAAAACTCTTTCCAGTGCATTCATATAGAAAAATCATTTTCTAAAACATTGCTCTAATTAAACCCTTTCCAATGCATTTCCATAGTGAAACTCTTTTTAATGCATTCTTGTAATAAAACCCTTTCCAATTCATTCCTATAGTAAAACCCTTTTCAATGCTTTTCTACTCTAAAACTCTTTTTAAATGCATTTCTATAGTAAAAATCTTTCCAATGCATTCCTATATTAAAACTCTTTTCAATGCATTCCTGTTGTAAAACCCCTTTCTGATGCATTTCTGTTGTTAAACCCTTTCCAATGCATTCCAGTAGTAAAAGTCTTTTGCATTTCTATAGTATACCTCTTATCCAATGCATTTCTTTTGTAAAATCCTTTTCTGATGTATTTCTAGAGTTAAACTCTTTCAAATACATTCCTATAGTTGTCCCAGTTTTTGTTTGTCTACCTGAAATTAGAACAGCAAACATTCGCAGAATTATGATTGGGTCCTCCACATTGGCTGTTAAAGGAGCACCTGCTGATCATGGCACTCAAATCTGTAATCAATGTCCCACGTTTCTTGATTATTATCTGTGTATCTGTCACAGATATGACCTGGTATGCTTCCAATGAAGAATAACTTTCAACTGGCTACACACACAACCCTACCAATAATAAAACTTATGCCTTTTGATGCTAAAGCTTGAAAATTTTAACCAAGTCCAACAATCACCTTTTTAATTATTTTGGCTTTTCAGATTGATCTTAATTCTCTTTTTAAATTAGTTAACAATATTATTATTGTCTTTCTTCCTCCCTTCAAACTTTTTTCTTTTTCTTTTATCTTTCTTTGATGATTTCTGAACCAATAAGTTTTTTTTATTCTTAAAAGCTTTTAAATATTTGCAAAATGCAGATTTCTGTTTTTTAATGGGACTATATATTGAAAGTAGGAAGCTTCAAATATTTTGAAAAAATAGTTAAATATGACTTACAATTTTCTAGCTTAATTAAATTCTGCTTCATATTCTCATTTGCTTTTGTATTGACAACTGTTTTATAACTTGACATAGTTGAGTTGCCATTTTTGGATTAGTTCAGGTTGGGTTTTTATTTATTTATTCATTTATCTTATTTATTATTATTATTATTATCATGTACTACTTTAGAGTTTTTCACATCAGTGTTAGCTGATGGTCTTTCACTGGAGTTTGAGTGACAGCAAGTCTCCTCAAGTCTCCAGGACTTGTCTCAAGATTCTAGCCATTCTTAGCAATGCTGTCATTTGGATAGTCTCTACCCGTCCGTCAACTTTGAAGTCCTCCAGGCCTTTTAATAATCCTTTAGTTATTGTGCCTAACACACCAATCACAATTGGCACAATCATTACTTTCATGTTCCACAGCTTTTTCAATTCTCTAGCAAGGTCGAGGTACTTATCCTTCTTTTCACTTTACTTCAGATTTATTCCGTGGTCCGCCAGGAGAGCAAAGTCGACAATTTCGCAGATTCTTTTTTTTTGTTGATTATTATGAGGTCTGGTCTTCTGGCTGAGATTAGGTAATCCGTTTGTATTTTAAAGTCCCATGGGAGTTTATGCAGGTCATTTTCTAGGACAGGTGCTGGGTTGTGCATATACCATTTGTTTGTATGGTCGAATTGAAATTTCCTGCACATTTCCCTGTGGATCACCTTGCTGACCCAGTCGTGTCTCGCCTAATACTCCTTCTGTGCTAATTTGCTGCATTCGCTTATTATGTTATTGATCGTTTCGTCTCTGTCACCACATAGCCTACATTTACTGTTTTGTTGCATCTTATCTATTCTCGCTTTGATATGATTGATTCTTATGGCGTTGTCCTGTGCTGCTATTAGGAAGGAATCCATTTCTCTCTTAAGGTTTCCTTTTCTTTGCCAGGTCCAGGTTTTCTGGTGTGAGATGTTGTTTATTAGACGTTTAAAGAGGCTATAGAGTTGTTTTCCCTCCCATTTTTGTTTCCTAGTTGTTGTCATTCTTTCGTCTATCATGTTGTCCGTATCATTTCTGATGGTTGTAATTAGTCCTTGTTTGTGTTTTTCTATGTAGTCTTCGAGCCATTGTATCGATTATTCAGAATGGTCATTTCAAAACATATAATTTTATAAAAACTAATATTATTAGGTAGGAATTCTTGAAACCATATAATTGGGCAAATTTTTCTTATTAAGAATAGCTATTTGCTTCGATAATTGTTTACAAACGATTTTTATTATTATGATTATTACCCAATAGTGTTTTTCACATCAGTGTTAGTTGATGGTTTTTCACTGGAGTTTGAGGGACAGCAAGTCTCCTTGAGTCTCCAGGACTCTTCTCAGTATTCTGGCCATTCTCAATAATGCTGTCATTTGGATGGTCTCCACTTGTCCGCCAACTTCCAAGTCACCCAGACTCTTTAATAATCCTTTAGTTACTGTGCCAAAAGCACCAATCACAATTATTATAATCGTCACCTTCATGTTCCATAGTTTTTTCAACTCTCTAGCAAGGTCGAGGTACTTATCCTTCTTTCACATTCTTCTTCTTCTTGTAATCCTAATTATTACTATTGGAAATAATATAATTGCTTCAAATAATCCAATAAGGGTTGACATGCCTTAAAACTAATCAACCAACCAAATTAAACCAATCACAAAAAAGCAGATTTGTAAAGACTGGTTTTCTTCTTAGGATAATCATGTAATCATATAATCCGCAAAATTTCCCAAGATGCTTGATTACATTGTTTGCATGCATTTTCTCTTTCAACATGCAATAAAAATCTTTAAAAGATACTGTAGTTCAATTATAAAAATGAAGTTCTAAATTTATTTGAATCTTATTAAATAATTTTGTTCTGGAACATAACTTTTATTTTATTTTATTTTTATTTGTTGGGGTAGAGGTTATCCTTTAAGTATACTGGAAAATTTCTTTTCCTCCATATCAACTTTGCATTAATTTTCAAAAAGTAGGAAGAAAATTATCTGTTTATTAACAAACAAATTGATGGAGTTCTTTATAGCAAATTATTTCACTGAAAGATGTTAGTTTAGTTTTGAATACTAGCTTTTAATTTTAAATTTTCTTTTTTCATTAGTAATTAAATTTTCAACAAAATCAAAAAAACAGTTTTAAGAAATTAAAGAAAATCAAAAATAACACATTCCAGCTTCAAAACAAATTGATTCAGGTCATAAAAAGGCATAAAATTATTCAACTCAGAATTTGCATGTTAAAGTCGTTTTTTATTTTTAGTTTCATTTGACAAATTAGTTTGATCATGCTGTTTAAAATAATAGCAGCATTTAAATAATTTTGCTATTGTACTTGCACCTGGTTGAATTACTGTTAAAATTATTAAAATAATTAATGATTAAACTAGACACCTGCAGATACAGGCTTTTCCCCAAGAGTGTCTGTGCAAAAGTAATATTCATAGTTCTCAACAAAAATGGTTATGAGGTGTTATAGCAGTAGTAGTAGTAATAGTTGTAGTAGTGTATTTACTTAACCTGTCCGCCATGAACAGGATATGACACAAGGTCAATTTTCAAGTAGAGTAAAGCTGGCTTGAATTCAGAGTTTTCCTTCTCCTAGACTGGTTACCTTACCAACGCTAAAGAACCCAGTCTTCCCAACAGTTGTTGGAGGATATAATAATAATAATAATAATAATAATAATAATAATGAACATGAAAATGATGATTACTCCAGTTGTCGTTGGTGCTCTTGGCACAATCACCAAAGGATTGGTACCAGGACTGGAGGACTTGGAAATAACAGGATGAGTGGAGACTGTCCAAATTACAGCATTATAGAGATCAGCCAGAATACTGAGAAGAATCCTGGAGACTTCAGGAGACTTGTTGTCACTCAAACTCTGGTGAAAAACCATCAGCTAATGCTGATGTGAAAACTCTCAAGGAGTAAAATAATAAACCCAGCATTGACGCATCGATATGACTTGAAGACTACATAGAAAAGCATGGAGGAAGACTGATTACAGCCATCAGAAACAATACTGACACCATGAGGATCAACTGAATGAAAATAACCAGAAAACAAAAATGGGAAGAAAAACAACTGTAGAGACGTTTTAAGCAACTAACAAGTGACATCTAACATGAGAAAATGTGGACTTGGCTAAGAAAGAGAAACCTTAACAGAGAAACTGTATGTCTTCTAATAGCGGCACAAAACAAACACCATAAGGACCAGTCATATCAATGCAAGAATAGATAAGACACAACAAAACAGCAGATGTAGGTTATGTAGTGATTGAGACAAAACGATCAATCACATAACAAGCGAATGCAGCAAATTAGCACAGAAAGAGTAAAAAACTAGACACAGCTGGGTGGGCAAGGTTATCCACTGGGAACTGTGCAAGAAATCAAAGTTTGACTGTAGAACAAATGGCATATGCACAACCCAGAATCTATCCTGGAGAATGAGACACAGAAACTCCTCTTGGATTTTGACATACAAACGGATCACCTAGTCTTGGCCAGATAACCAGACCTTGTAATAACCAACAAAAAAAGCAAAACTTACTGAATTGTGGACTTGGCTGTCCTGGCTGACCACAGAGTAAAACTGAAAGAAAGTGAAGAGAAGAATAAGTACTTGGACCTTGCTAAGAAATTGAAAAAACTATGGATTATGAAAGTGACTGATACCAGTTGTGCTCTTAGTACAGTTACCAAAGAATTGGTATAAGGACTAGAGGACTTGAAAATAAGAGAATGAGTGGAGACCATTCAAACTACAGCATTATTGAGATCAGCCAGAATACTGAGAAGAGTCCTGGAGACTTGTGGAGACTTTCTGTCACTCATACTCCAGTGAGAAACCATCGGCTAATGCTGGTGTGAAAAACTCAAAAAGGAGTAAATAATCATCATCATCATCATCATCATCATCAAGAAAGTAATAGAATGAGAAAAGGGAAAATAAAAAGAGAAGGAGAAGAAACAAAAAGTAAAAAAGGAGCAGAAGTCACAAAAAAAAGAGTAATTATTGTTAGTTTAATATTCAGGATGTACAGAACAACAAAATGCAGCACAACTTAAAATATTTGGTAATATATGAGTACAGTCTGATTGAAAATTACTTAAATATTGCTGTTATTTTTTTACGCTGTCAGTAAACTGTTAATAAATATAAGAGGTGTTTTCAAAATGTATCATGACTAAAGCTGTATCTACCAAGATAGAAAGGAAATACTAATTTTTTTCAAAATCATTCCCTTTTTGATCAGTACACTTATTCCAGTGAGTTTCTACTGGTCAAAGCACCTTTGAAATTCCTCTTTTGATATGATATGAAGCTACACTCACATTTTTTAAAATCTTCTCCATGTTAACAAATAATAATCTTAAAAATAATTTACAGTTTAGGAAAATAAAAAGCAACATGGAGATAGGTCAGGTGAGAATGAAGGAGCGGCTCTTGTACAATCTTGTATTTCACCAAAGAGGAATGATCAAAATTATCAAAACTTGTTTCATGATTTTTTAAATTTCATATTGTAAAATTAAAGAAAATTTAAACTTGAGTCTCAGTGATTGTTTATACCACCTCAAATAATAAAATCGATCAAGCTAATAGTGTATACCAATTGATCAAGTTATACAAATATTTGCTTCATTGTCAGTTAAAATATTCAACCATTTCTTTATATATATATCTTTTCATTTACTTTTTCATTTATTTGTTAATCAGTTCATCTTGTTTGACATTTCTTATCTATCTATCTATCTATCTATCTATCTATCTATCTAATCCAAATTATTTAATTTTGTCTCTATTTTTTAGCATCAACATTCAAGTGTGGAAAACCAGAAGATGAAAACCTGACGCTTTGTCGCAAACTCCGAGCAAGGAATCGATGTAAACACATTTTTGTGAACCAGATTTGCTGCAATACATGCAAAGACGTTCGTGTCATTTCCAGAAGAGCCTACAGAATCAGGTCTTGATTGCGAGAATGTCCTTTGCCAGACAAAAAGGAGGCAAACATGGATATTTTTAAGAACAAAGAGCAACGAGCAAAAAAAATAAACAGAAAGGAGAAAATGGTCGATGGAAGGATGAATATGAGTAGACAACACAAATTTTATTTTTTAATAAAAAGAAAGAGTACTTCTTGGATCAAATCAACTATTGTTTTTCCTTCCTGAACTCTTGTCAGATATAAACAGTAGCAATTTTATAAAAAAAAAATGCTGAACCAGTTGATAGGAACAGTCTAGAAAAAAAAAAACAGAAATCAAAATATCAACAAGAATTGTGTGACTTGAATCAATCAAAAAGAAAATAGTGAAGAAAATCCTCAACAAAAAAAAAACTTTATGAATTTTCTTTTTTATACATTTTGTTACATCGTTTTTTTCATTTAGCTGTTTTTTGAATGGGCTAATTCCATCTGCATATATACATGTAAATGTGTATGTATGCATATATATATATATATATATATATACATATATATATATATGCCTATATTGGTGCCTGCTGTTTGTTATCATGATGATGTCCATTGCCAGAGTTGTGTGTTTTATCTTCATTGGGGGGCTTCTCTATTGCTACCCAATGTCTGACTAAGCCCAGGTTAATCAATACCAATATAAATGCTTGCATTAATGAATACATATATATATATATACATATATATATATATATATATATATATATATATATATATATATATATATATTGGATGGCAATGTGTATGTATTTAATAAATATATATACACCAGTAAATGTTTATGCATATACCAGCTTATTTTCAAATGCCTGTCTATTTCTCTTTCTCCTTCTCTCAATATATATATATATATATATATATGCACACACACACACACACACACACACATATATATATATGTATATATATATCTTTTTATAGAAGTTTACAAAATGTATTTATGCATTTACATGTATACATAAAGTACATGTATATAAAGCAATCAAAGTATATATATATATTACTTCATACAAGTTTGGCCACATGTTTTCTTGTGCTGAAGATATTTTAATAATGTTCATACACAATTTTATAAACAAATCAAATCAGTTAAGGTGGATGTCTATAATCACAATAACATTTTTTAAAATTTGGAATGTAGTTATTTTAGATATTTGAACAAACTGACATCCTTTCATAATAAACTCCCTACCAGATTTACTGCATATTCAAATACTTATGAGCAGTATTTTCTGTTTACTAATTAATGCTCTTTCCAAGAGTTATACGCTCTTTGATTATCAAATGTTTAGAGTAAGTTGATGATCAAGATAGATGATGTTTTTGACTAATCTGCATAGCAAATCATGGAGCTGAGGCATTGTATAATCATAACTAACCCTTGGTTAAAACTATATAGCTATTGGCTTTAAACTTTAAAGTGTGAACACACTTTAATTCACAAAGGTGTGAATATAAACACACAAAGAAATTGTATATTGGTACTTCTCTAAACTTTAAACATTCTGTAAACTTTAAAACATTATCTTACCAACAGTGAGGCTTAACAAACAATAATTCATCTCGTACATGTCATCAAATTGAACTTAGATTGTTCAAAAGAAGTTTCAAATATATATATAATATTAATTTCTATATCACAAATAAAAAGCTTTTGTACTAAGTAACCAAAGCCCATAACATTTACATTCATTTTGAAGCGTTCTGCTTATATTTATCACTGAAGTAGAAAGTAGTAAGTGGAGATATTAAACATCAGACAGCCTAGTTGGCTGTAGAACATGCTGACTGCATCTCTGCAGAGGGATAAGCCCCCCCCCCCCCCCACACACACACACACATACAATGAGTGTTCTGGATATGACACTTGACAATCTGATGGTATGGTTCCAGTTCTAGAGTTTTGGAAAATTTGGAGTACTCCTTCATTGCCATTACTCCCACATCCACTATGACTTGTAGTGGTAGTACCTGTAAGGGTCCTATCTATGGTTCAGATAGAAATATGTAATCATTTTCTAAACTTGAAACCATTTAACAGTTTGCAAACAAATGATTAGCATTAAACTGAATTATTTGTATTACGTATCAAGACTTGGAATTATTCTACTGGGTGCAAACAAATAATCTCTGGTTCATTTTAAAATGTTACTTCCAAACTCTTCCATTACAAATTATGTATCTTTGATATAAGATATGAATAGTATTTAGCATTAAATAACCTACAAGAGTTGATATTTCATAAAACACAACCAACCAATGAAAGAAAAGAATCAGCCAATCAATTTCAATATTAGCTACATAACCATTTGAAAGAAATATGTTTTTGAAAAGACTGATGGACAATAGTTACTTTTCTTGTTTAAAAATGGCCACCACTTCAGAAGCAACAGGGACACCTTGGGTGGTATAATGATTCACAAGCTCAACTAGCAAACCTAAATGAGAGAGTTTGAGTCTCATCATGCATCCCTTTCTTATGGCCTTGTGCCCTATCTAAGGAAAAAAAAGCTTAGTAAATTACAACTTCAGCTGCAACAAAACAAACCCAACCTGATCCCCTTCCTCCCAAAATAAATCTCATTTGGAACCAATGAAAAAGATTGAAAAAGTGAACTCACATTGCTATTTCAAAGATTTTATACTTATCAAATACTTATGAAGAGTACTTTCTGTAAACTAATCAATGCTCTTTCTAAGATATAAGTAATATGCTCTTTGATAACTAGATGTTTAGAGTAAGTCAATGATCAGGATAGATGGCACTATTGACTAACTTGCGTAGCAATTGTAGTGCTGAGTCATTAAGCAAATCCTAACAAATTGTTGCCTGAAACTTTTAGTAATGATGAACAGTTTTACATGTAAATGTCTTTAAATTATATTCAATTTTAATTTGGTTCTTTATGATATAGTCCTCTTTTTTTGTGTCTTGTTAGTGACTGCTAACAAAATGAAATCGTATATATACACATATATATATATATGTGTGTGTGTGTGTGTGTGTGTGTGTGGCTCATAAGTATTTGAACAAACAGAGAATTTATTTTTTATCTTTGGTTTTGAGAATTAAACCCAAGGCCATTATGGAAGAAGCAACTAATTTTATTTCCATAAACATAACGGAATGCATTGAATCATGTTTTGTGGTTGTGAATACTTGTAAAATTTTCTCCATCCTTATAAAATCCCTCAAAGACATTCAAACAGGAAACTCATATTATTGTTTTGAAGAGTTGCCAAGCTTAATTTAATCTAGATTCCCCCTTGCTCAAAGACCTTCATGGTGCTTAAAATCTTAAGCCATAAAAATAGATTTTATGCTTGTTCAAATACTTATGAGAAGTACTACAGAGTGAAACTCTGATACTAGGCAAAGCATACAGTTAGTCTAATCCTTGATAGAAGTGATGATTAATCTGTAAATAAACCTGTCATTTTTTATGGTTCTTAAGTTAGTAATAATAAGAAAGTCAATCAGTGATCAAGGATGAATTAAAGCAGCCAGAGGTCCCAAGCTAGAGATCATTTGGGATCTCCCGCACCTGCTCAAAAGAAACTTAATGAAAAGAAAAAGTATATGAATATAGGTTGATTCATAAAATGATCTATACCAATCTCTAAAACAAAGGTGACACCCAAAAGAAAAAATGTATTTAATAACAATTATATCACAGCTAGCAGGTACAATTGCATAATTCCTAGAAGAAAAATATTTTGATTACATTTTGGTGAGTTTAACATTAAAACATAATGATGAAACAACATTTTTTGTCAAAATTTAGGGTACTATAATAATTGCAATGATTCATATTATCAAAAAATTGACCGATTTAATCATGCAATATGAAATATCAAACATTTTTGTCACAATTCATTTATGTATTTGTTAACAAATTGTATAATGGAGGCCACAGACCACAAGGCCCTGGGCTTGCAGCTTGTTAAGCCTATACATAAATCTGGCACTGTCAGTGGTGGACCTGCATTTTTGGAACCCTGAGGCATGGAGTGTTATGGGAGCCCATTTGAAATCAAATTGCATTTCAAATGTACATAGGTAAAAGTGTTATTGTTAATTGTCATAGTATTATATGTTTGGTATATTTTAAGGTTTTATATGATTGAAAATGTTATTGAAATGTTGTCTTTTATAATGACCTCAAGGAACGCAATATGCTTTCATTTTTTATTGCAGCAAGCCTTAAATAAACAATTTTAATAAAAGTTTTAATTACTATCATAAATGTTAATCGTGTTTTAAATTATTTATGATAATTTCATATCAAATATACTTAAAACGAAATATCTTGTATTTGAATAGATTTTATCTATGGCTAGTCGACTGATACCATCATAATTACTAAGTATGACGTTAATAAGGAAATTAAAATGCACACACACACACACACACACACACATACACACACACAGAAACATAGGCAGACACATACAGAACCAAACATATATATATATATGTGTGTGTGTGTGTGTGTGTGTGTGTGTGTGTGTAAAACTTTATACATGTTTGTGGATATATTTTCTCATATGTATTGAAAACATTTAAAAAGTTTGCATTTATGTACAATTTTATGGATAGAATAAAATCACAAAATTAACTAAGAGTTTTGTAATCACAGTTAAAACATATTTTTCTACATAATGTGAAATGGAAATCTCTTTATAAAAATGTTTTGTCTTTATTTATCAATCACCAAAAATTTACTTGACTTTTATATAAGAACCATTGAGTGAATAAGGGGAATTTTATTTAAGTAAAATAAACTTTTAAACATAATTTTTTTACATAAATGTAAATTCTGCATTGTTAAGAGTGGGTCTATAGCAACAATTACTTTAATCTTGCAAAAATATTTGTTTTGAGGCAATTCAAAATGATAGCAAATCAAATAGAGTGCTCCAGGCTTGAACTGAGTCCGTCATAAAAAAAAAAAAAAACTGTTCATGGAATGGAAACATACTGATTCTCCGGAAAAAAAAGCTTCCACGTATAAGGGTCAGTAAAGAAGGTCATGCTGACTGTCTTTGAGAACAGAAAATGATCCATGATTTCCTTGAAAAAGGTGCAGCTGTAAATAGTGCTTCCTATTGCAAACTCCTGAAGCAAAATTCAGCTTATTTATTGAATTAACCTTGTGTGTGTGTGTCTCTCTCTATATATATATATCAGCATCCCACAAAACAGCATTTGTATGGTTACCTACCTCCAATCTCTAAAATCATGAAAATCATATGAAGAAGACATTTAGGACACAGATGCAGAACTAAGGGCAAGCTTATAAGTAACATTCTACTGTGGACTCCTTCACATGAACAAGCAGGTGCTGGATGCTTGGCTAGAACCTATCTACAATAGCTCCGAATGGACACAGGATGTAGTCTGGAAGACCAGCCAAATGTGATGGATGATAGAGACAAATGGAGAGGGAGAGTCAGGGAAATCTGTGCTCGAGCCATGGTATGATAATGATGGTTATATATATATATATATATATATATAAAGTTCTTGTACAATTTATGTAAAATCCTTATACCCTAATATCAAATGCTTTAACTTTTAAGAAAATATCTCACCAAGAGAACACCCCCCCTCTAACAGAAGTAATAAAAATACTAATGCAACATATACTAACACTAAACAACTTTAATGGTTGATACTTTGTCCAAGCAAAATGAATGCGCTATGGGCACAACTGCAGCCCCTTAATATGCAACCGTTTACATGGACAAGTTTGAAAACATGTACATCTATCTGGAAATTAAGAACAGCAGCCATTTTTATGTAAGATAAATTGATGAGATATTCATCATATACACAGGAGGAGAAATAAAACTGAATAATTTCCAAACCAATATAAATATGCTGCATGGCTCTATCAGATTTGAAAAGTTAACACATTAAATTGCATTTTTAGACACTCTTGTATATATTGACAAGAATAGACAACTACCAAAAACATTACACACAAAACCCACCAAAATACACAACCATCTCCATTACTGATCTTTTCATATCAAACATCTCAAAAACAACCAACCCTACACACAAGCAATTTGACTCAGAAGAATCTGCACTGACAACAATGAATTAAAAAGACAGATTGATAAACTTAAACAGCAATTTTCAGCAAAGGTATATTCCCATACATTTATTGAAAACCAGAAAGCAAACAGGAGTCCCTTTACCATAATGGCAAAAGTGCTGGGCTACGGCCTCAAAAAAAAACAAGTTCATTGGCATAATGGTTAGAGTGTTCACCAATGGTCTGAGAGACCAGGGTTCTTCCCAGGTCAAGTCCTACAAAAGATTCAAAAAATGGCACTTGATGCTCTCTTGCTGGGCTATTATGTTCCCTTTCAGACTAATCCCCTTGGGAAAGATATGAATCTCTTTATCCTTCTGCTATGGACTAAATAGTATTACTGCTGTTCTTCTACAAGAATGGATTTGGCATTGAATAACCCACAAAGGTTGATATGCTATTAGACAAAGAAACCAAATCAAACCAGAGAGCCAAAACCATTTCCACCCTGAGGCAAGATACCTTAAAACTAAGACCAAAAGTGAAGATGAATCACATCCCCCTCATAACAACGTTTAAGAACACTCCCACAACTTGCTCAAATAATCAACAACTGTTGGGACATTTTGAAAGTAAACCCCCAAATTAAAAGATTTTTTCAAGAACCAGGCATGCAAACCTATTGTCAACCAAATGCCCCCAGAGAAATGGCAGGAAGTACCTCCATATTAAATAATAAATGGATCTATAAGAAACCCACAATAAAATCTGCAAAACTTTGCCTACCATATGATATCAAAACAGCCTATACAGCAAACACCCCAAACCAACCAACCTATTCACAAATTCCACGACTGAAAACATAACATAACAGTACCAAATAGACGTTTGTAATATTACACAACAATGTACATTTGTAACACCACAAGTTCAGATGTGTTAGTCTGTGTTTTGCTACATCTTAAGTGGTATCTGGACCTTGTTGTAACCTTGCAATCATGAGAAAAGTTGACTGACACACAAAACTCTGTCTTCGTTCACTAACACAAAGGTTTCTTTACTACTACACTTTTAAAGTCGTGAGGAGAAAGTTACAGAGTATGAAAGCTGATTCAACTGCATTGGCTGGACAAAGAGAAACAACATATCATGAGGAGAAAGAGAGAGTAGACACAGACCTTGAATTTTCTTCCCTGTTTTATCTTCTAATTCTCATATGTGCTTCCTCATGGTGTTTGTCCTCACTGCTGTGCATACAGACTCTAACCTTTTGACTATCTTCACATTGTCCTGGCAAGTGTTCACTCTCATCTTTACCTCATCATGTCTCTGAACCAACAAACTTTCAAACCCAAGTCATCCCTAACTTCTACCTGGTGTTGGAGGAAGGATATATCTGCTTCTAGTGGTTTCACACCAGCACAGATTTGGAACATTCAGGTTTTTTTCAAGTCATTTTTAATTACAGTAGTCATTCAATCATAACTGGCTGACGTGCAAGGAGTGCTTTGGTCTGAGTCACTCGGGGGTCAGCTGGCCATTCCTGTAGACTCTTTGTCTGCTCTTTCTTCTTTCTTTTTCCTCTCTCTCTCTTTCTGCAGAAATTCTTTTTATAATTTGGACTCACCATATCACATTAGAAAAAGACTTTGAAAATTTACCAAGAAAAAATGTAGTTTATTTTCTGAAATGTATACACTGCCAAAAGCAAAACGTGGGAAGGTCTGAATGGCTATTCTATTTTAGATTAAATTACTACTGACACAGAATCAAATCTTTTGATCAGACTACTCTAATATTAGTAGAATAACACCTCTACTCAAAGGGTCACTACTTTAAACAGATGCTAAATTGACTATCATAGAAAAAATTAAAAAGGAAAAATACATAATATGAATAATTGAAAAAAAGAAGATAAATGAATAAAAAGTCTAAAAACATATGTGCTATTTGGATTTTAATTTGAAATATTATTACTGGGCCTTAAAATAAAAATTTGTCAATCATAAACATCTATTATATAAACAAATAAGCCAGGCAAGAAGTCATTGTTAATGAAACTTAAATACACTATCCTAGCTTGGAAGTCCCCCAAAATCCAGATAAACAAACTGGTTAAGTCACGGATAATTTAAAATGCACTTCTCCTAAACCTAATGAAAACACATTAGCCAGGTGCCTTCTTCACAGGTAGATGGATATATACATAAATGACCAAATAAAGACACTTTGATCAAAAAATACTTTTCTGTAGCCCAGTGGATTTGCTATACTATTGGTATATATTTTATCACTTTTATTATCGCATATTAACACCTTGAAAAATTTCTTTTTCAGTTTTTTAAAAATCTTTCTAAACTATAACTTTTTATTTACAAAGTTTTTTTTTCTCCTGAAGATGACCTAAAGTCAAAACTAGTTGAGAACAATAAAAAAATAAGCAGCAAAAAAAGAAATGTTCCAATTTGTTCTCTCACTTTCGTTCATCTTTATATATATATATATATATATAAATGAACAAATTATACAAAAAATGTTGGAAGAAATGAATGCAGACTTTGCTAATCCCTATGTTATTTTATCTTCACATTCAAAATGATACCCATTAGCTGGCTCAGTTGATTTACATAATTCTTTTTCTCTATCAGCTTTAGCAACATATGGGCATGACAACAAATTGAGCTATCACCTGAGAGATCGATCCTGATTCTTATTAAGCTACTAATCATCTTGAATTGCTTTTATTTTTGATTTGATTTTAATTTTAAAGAAAAAGTAAACAGCATCACAGCGCTTCTTTTTATTTTACTTTATTTTATCTAAACAAAATCATTTAAAATTATTTTATACTGGATAAAAATCCAATTTAAAATAACATTCAACAAATTCAAAAATTTTAGCAATTTATTTTGAAACTGAACAAATTGATATATATATATATATATATATATATGTTCCCTGGTCTAGCTTATAGCAGCTTGTTTCATGCTGCTTGTGATTTTTAAAGAAGCATTATTTATACTTTCTTCATTCAAAGCTCTTTTAGAATAGTTTTTCCTGCCATGTCTCCTTTTACTTGAATGGGTTTAATTTCATTTTTTGCTCTTTCTCTCTCTAGCTCTCTCTGGCATGTGGGAAGGCTTCTGTAAGTATCCTTCCCAATCCAGATCCTATGGTTTCTGAATGTGAAGTAAAGCTGGTTTGAATTCACAGTTTTCATTCTTCTTGATTGGTTAAAGTACCAAGTCTGCCCTACTATTTACTCATAACTGTGATGAGAAGACATGGTTTAATGCCTTTTTCAAGGCCTTTAATGCAAAGTAGAATGCAGACAGCTTAGTCCAGGATTTGAACTCAGGTTGCCAATTGCATTTCATATGATGATAACAATTATAATAAACATGCTCTTATCTTAGCATTGTTTTTATTCTATTTCCTCTTTAGTTTTTATATTTCAATAATTATACAAAGATTTTCCTCAATGCATAGGTTACTCTTTTTTTGTACATATATCATGTGTTTTTTTTATCATTAAGGTTTTTCGAACTATTGTCTTCCTCTTTATGAAGGATAAAGATGAAGACAATAGTCCGAAAACCCTTTATGATAAAAATCATCAAGCTTTGTCTCAGAAATTTAGACAACTATATCATGGGTTTTCTGTTTATTATTATTATTAAAAAAGAAACAAACATTCTATGAATAAAGGAAGTATAATTGTTACTGATTTGAAAATAACCATCTGAAACAGACTATTATAAACCAGACCAGCAGATATAATTGAATATAATATAGATGATGTTATATTATACAATATGAAAAAAGGTTCTGTTTCTTATTGAACGCAAGAAAACACATAAAAAGATTAAAAAATGAAAATGATAAGAAAATTATATATATAAGTAAGTAAGTTGGCCAATCACAGTTGAGGGCAACCTGAAGGCTCCCTTTTTAATAGCTACTACACCAAGGTGTAGGAGAGGGCATAACTTCTTTCCCTGGGTTGCTCCACTTACCCTTGATTGACATTTTATAATGCTGGGTGTTCAGCAAGAGAGCATCAAGTGCCATTTTTTGAATCTCTTGTAGGACTTGACCTGGGAAGAACCCTGGTCTCTCAGACCATTGGCGAACACTCTAACTAATTATGCCAATGAGCTGGTTATATCTATATATATATTACTAGATCAGTAACCTAATTTTGTTGTCAAGGGTGCTACTCATGTAGTATGTCTTGGAAAGGACTAATCTGGTAGATTCCATAACAACTGGTTTGAATTCAGAGTTTTCCTTTATCTAGACTAGTTACTATTGAAGGACCTCGTCAGTCGATTTACTATTTACTCATAGCTGGAGGGAGAACCACTGGATACATACCTTTCTTAATGGTATTAGTGTTATTTGAAATGCAAAAAGGCTTGTTAAGGATTTGAACTTAGATAGCCTAGTCCACTTCCTAATTGGTATGTTTTTTTCATCTTTTTTACTGTTATCTTTACTTTCAACACAATATTTTTGTTAACATATTCTCTTGTTTTCCTCAGGGATCAGTAAAAACGTGGAATAAATGGAGCTATTTTTTAAAATTTCTTTTCCTAACACCATAAGAATTACCTATTCCCAGAATTTCAGAAGTATTTTCTTTATATAAAACAATTCTTACAGTTATCTTCATTTTCTTTGTTTTTAGCAAAGTTTTTTGGCCAATGTACACTTTAGCTTTACTTGGATGCCTGTAAAAAACATGTAAGTGATGCTGACCATTCCTTAAATTTATTTTCTGAATGCCATAAATTTTACCTGGTCACTGAATTTCAGTAGTATCTTTATGCAACACATTTTTTATTGTTATCATTATCTTTATTGTTTTTAACGGTGTTTTTTGGCTGATGTACGCTTGAGTTTTTCTTCTGTACATATAAAAAACATTGAAGAAATGGTGGCTACTAGAAGCAGTTACCTAATACTTTTGTATCCCCTCAAAATTGCAATCTAATAAAATTTGATTAGCATAATGTGAAAATGCATTTGTTTTTGTGACCAGATAAAAATTTTTATAGCTTCACTGAAAAGTTTATATTCATTCACTATATTCACAAGATACTTGTCTTTACCAAATTCTCTTAATGAAAAAAGTTTTAATTCCTTGGAAGACTGCAAAAGTCAGGAAGAGCAGTTCATTTACTGAGAAAGATAAAAATAAAATAAGTTCTGGAAGGATGGATTATGATATTTCCTGAAAGATGACAGATGATAGTCAAACAAAGAGGTAAATCTATTGTTCAATAACATTAATATTGAAAATAAAAAGAACTATCTTTTATTTTTATTAAACAAACCGAAAAAAAACCCCCAAAATACTTCATATGAAAAAGATGAATATTGATTTGAATAAGTCAATATTTACAGGAGACACTCTAAAACTAAGGTCTATTAATTTACATGGAAGTTAAAATGGATGCAGGGATCACTATGATATTATTGAATTGAGCAAGTTTTCAGCGAGAAAATACTATTTTTCTACATAGACATCACTATACTTTTTTGCCTGTAATAACACTGATGACTTAATATGTTGTAGGAGAGTGCCTTCACCCATTAGCTCTTGAATACTGTAGTCAATTGTAAGAATCTAAACAAAGGGTTTAACAAAATTTTCATTTTGTATCATTGTTTTATTATTTTTCATGCCTTATCCTGGTGTCTTTGAATCTAATATGAAAATGGTCATAAAAAATATTTACTAGAAAACCTTATTTGTTTTAGGCCATCTTTTTTGTGCTTTCATTTCCTTTTCATATCTTAATTTCCTGTTATTGACATCATCCGGCATCTCATTCTTGAGATGTGGGGATGATGGTATGAGGCATTTACATTGAATACTTTGGGAGATGTATTCTGAAATCAGGGATCTAGTAATTTCCAGGGTTAATTACAAGGGAAGCCCAAAAAGAAAAAAATGGTACAAAAATTTGCTAATGCAACATATTTATTACAACACAACCACCAAAGATTGTATATATGTCAGCTGTATTAATATGCTACTTTTCCATATATATATGTACTTGTTTCATTAGTACACAAACCCTTTTGGCAAGGTTTAGAACATGATGACTTTAATCCTCAGTGGAAGGGTAAGACCTTTCCCAGAGGGGTGTCATGGATATAACACTAAACTGAGTCTGATGGTGAGGCTCCATGTTTAGAGTGTGAAGTAATTACTACCTGGTCTATTCTGACCTGGAATCTTAGTTCCTGCTAGGGTCTCATCGATTAGTCAAATAGATATATTCAGAAATTATAAGCACTAGATTAAAATTTGTGCAAATTATAGATATTAGCTTGGAATACTTGAAACTACGTAACTGTGCAAATGATTATTATTAAATAGGAATAACTACTTGAAATTATATAATTGCACCAAAAAATAGTGACCCTGGCATTAAATAACCCAACAATGTTTGACATACAATAAAACCAACTAACCAAACAGCATAAATACATAAATGAATTCTTTTAAGAATATGATGTCAAGTCAGTTCTTCAGTTATTTGCTTTGTGACCCAACAAGATGATATTTTTCAATATCTCAACTTTCTGATGATTTCATCATTGTGAAAGTCCAATTGCCAGACATGAAGTTTGCAATATTTATCATCTTGAATCAAAGCAACTCTTTGTGCAATATTATTTTCTGCAATTGACAATATTATACATATTGAAGAATTGATTCAAGATGACAGATAGTGCAAACTTCATGATATGACAAGTGGAGGAACTTGATTTTCTAAAGTCTGATCCTTGAAATCTTTGAGAATCAAGGAGATCTCTTTTTGGATCCCAAAGCACTCGGCTGAAAGACAATGAATAGACATCAAGTTTTCCTGAAAGGTATTCATGGGATAAGTGCATCAAATTTCATGGCAACTATGTGGAAAAGTAGCATAGTAGTTCTGGTAATATACACACAGTGTTTCATTTTTATAGTAATAAACATGCTTGCATCTTATGTTGTGAACATCGCAAATTTTCTCATTGGTGCTTATTATGATTTATTTGTTAAACTTAATATAGAAGAATTATTGCATTCAATCTAAACCATACCAGTTTATAATTCAGAATAAAATGAGATTTTCCTAAAATTAGAACATTTCAAGCAATTTTTTTCATAAAAAGCTAATTTTCTTCTAAACAAAGGATATCAGGATTTCATAATATCTAGTGAAAGATTATACCATTCAAATAGATATTATTTGTTATCATTTCTCATCAAACTCTACAGCAATGAAATAATGAAAACAAAAATATGAATACACAGCAGTCCAAAAATAACTACACCCTGCATATTTCTGCAATTTTATTTTTGTTTACAGTAATATTGCAATTATTTCTGTTTACAGAGATATTGCAATTTTATCTTTGTTTACAAAGTTTATATTGCTGTAGAGAATGGTCATAAATAATGGCTAATAAAATCAATTTTGACTGTATAATGCTTCACTAGAAATAAAACCTTGGTAATTTAGGTTAATAAGAAAATCATCTTTTTATAAGCGGAAAATTTTTCAAGCAAAAAATTTTGGGCCACACTGGATTTCTTTAAAAAACATCTCAAGATAAGATACTTATGTATTTTTTAAGTAGAAAATAAAATTTCAGTAACTACAGTGTATTTACTATTATTTTGACAAAAAATAAAATAACCACTTAACTATAAAGAATTATCATCCAACAGCAGCATATTTTCTTTTTGTCAATAAAACCATCACCTGTCTTCATTAATGCTTTACAAATTTTTGGCATTATTCCAAAAAAGTTGATGGTAGATTTTCCAAAGCATTCTTTAAGCACTGAAAAAGCTCTCTTACTCTTTAGGTATTCTCTTAGAAATTTCTAATCTAATTCATCCCATTGAATGAATATTCAATTGTAGTGAGGTCAGGAGGTTGAAGTGGCCAAGTGATAATTTCCAAAACTTTATTCCTTTCTTTTGACTTGCTGTAATTTTGATATGATTTTAAAAAATTGTTTTGGATCATTGTCTTATTAAAAATTGATTTTCATGGATTAAAGTGATTCTTGCTTGCCATTTGTCCCAATCAGCCATCACTCTTGGCAGGTCCTCTAGAAAGCATCCAGTGTTCACACAGAGCTGATATAGTTTTTGAAGATTTTGCTGGTCAGCAATCTCGGGTGCATTCATGTATACATGGAAAATGTCATAACTTCTCCAGTTTAGCCAAGAATATCTTGTTTGTTTTAGTTGGATGGTTGGTGAGATGGAAGGTAAGTGGCTGTGCAGTTGCTGTTTTGTGTCTGCTGCTTCCAACATGCAGCATCCTAGTGGTTTCCACCTCGTATTTTCTCCAAACATTTCATTAAAATCCAAATGTAATATTGACATCTCTTATAATGTCATGTGCATTTTACAAATAAGAGTTGATGAAACTGTAGAGAAGCATGTCAAGTTCATGTTTTGGAGGTGACTCTTTTTAAACAAGGATTTCCATGTAAAAATTTCAAAATTCAAAATTGAAACGTCTCAGTATTTTTAATATTAGCTGAGAGGATTTTTCACATCAACCTAGTAGTATAATAAAACAGCTGCCACACACACACACACACACACACACACACACACACACACACACACACACACACACACACACACACATATATATTGCTTTAAGATTAATACTATTGCAGTTTGTTTAAAAGCTAAAATCTTTAAAATCTGACATAAACCTAATAGTAGCAAATGAATAATCAGTTAGAAGAACTGACTGACATAAAGAAAAGATGAAATAATAAAAAAGAAGAAAATGAAGATGATAAGAAATCATGCAGAAAGAAAAATCTGAAAATGAAAGAGAAGAAAATTAATGAGAAATAAGGAAAGAAAGAAAATAGTATTATGAGAAGAAGAAGAAGAAGAAGAAGAAGAAGAAGAAGAAGAAGAATCATCATCATCATCATCATCATCATCATCATCATCAATTTGGAGGTGCCCGTGGTGTAGTCGTTATCGTCGTAGGAAATGGACACGGCGACACGAGTTCAAATCCTGAACCTGACTGATTGCATTTCACATAGCACTAATACCCTTGGGGAAGGTATGAATCCAATTATTCTCCCTCCAGCTATCGGTAAATAATAGGACAGACTAGGTTCTTCAGCTTTGGTTAGGCAACTAGTCTAGGAGAAGGAAAACTGAATTCAAACCTGTTAAACTCCGCTTAAAAATTGACCTTGTGTCATATCCTGCCCGAACGGAGGGGTTGGTAAATAGTATCATCATCAATTTAAGTAATAAAATAAAATGGTGATTAAAGAACAAGATTACAAAATAATTGAAGCAAAAAAGTTGAGGCAAAGGTCAATTTTAATTCTGTAAATAAATGATTTTGTAACTTCAAGATTCAATATTTTATTCAAAATACAAAAATATCATTGAGCCAACACAATAAAAGTATTATTAAAAAGGAAAAAAATTTGCAAATTCACAATTTTAAGTTTTAGCCATGTGATCTAGTCCCATGGCTACAGCTGTTTTGTGACTGAATCAGGTAATATAACTATGGTTACTGCCATGCATATGTTTAATCACCAACACTTACCTGATAAACTTAAAAGTTGTAAGATGGCCGATTTTCTTCTTTCATCTTTTAAATAATTAAATATATATATATATATATATATATATATATATATATATATATATATATATATATATATATATATATATATATACCTCCCCTGGCAAAAATTATGTATTTAGCATATCTAGATGATATTTACAGTGTTTATTTTATTTAGTAGTCAATAAACTAATTACAGATAAGAAGAAAAACATTTTTTTACTTATTGAGTAAACATTCCAGCTTCATAAAGTATATCTTAAACAAACCAGATTGAATTAAATTAATGGTATAATTTTTTAAAGCCATGCAGATAAAAATATCACTGAATAACACAATGTTAAAGAAAAAAATATGAAGTTTATTGACAAAATTAGAATTATTAGTCACTTTCAATTCCATAATTTTTTCCAGTTGGGAATTTAACAGGTACTGCATAGTCTTGAGATAATAGTAATGAAAGGATGACTCCATGCACTAAAACTGAAGCCTCACCATCAGATGCAGAACTATCTATGAAATACAGATTAAAATTATTTACTCATTAGATAGAAGCATGAATCTTATGGGCTGCAATTATTATTCAAATCCATTTAATAGATTATATTTCCCTTTATACCAAATATCTTGGCTTCATTGTTCTTTCTATTTCTCTTCATGTATTTTAGATAAAGTTATATTGATTTATAAAGTTAATTATCACCATAAAATTTGGTCTTTGTTTTTATTTCTTCCTCCAGTTTTCAAAGATATCTTGTGAATCATGACAATGTTAATATGTAGGCAAAAATAAAAAGGATGAAAATTTTAGCCTATGAAAGATATACAAATGAGAAATACAACTGTACCTATGCTTCCTTATCAAAGAACAGTTAATCATATGCACCAATCACATGCTGTGTTAGTTGCTAGTATGTGGTCAGATTAAATTGACATCAGTCTAGACATCACTGAAATTTATTATTATCATGCCTATTTACTTTATTTCATTTGAGATTATTTATATCATTAACATTGTTTGAACTGTAATACTAATCTTCATATTTTTTTTTTGTTATTTAACTTATTTTCCATATTTTGCATTCAAAGTATATCAACTATATTTATCAAGGCTTTTATTTTCAAGAAAAATTTCAACCATCTTGAATCATCAGAGAACTTTATTTACTGTCTGGCAAACCATGGGTAAGACTTAGTACATTCCTTGCATGTTTTTATTTTAGTTGTTAATATTCTGTGATGTTTTCAAACTCTCTATATTTTTTATCTTGTTGGGGTGTTTTGGTTGATTCATCCTTGGGTCTTCTTCAACTGGTAGTTTTATCTAGTGCTAATACAATTGCTGTTTTGTTAGCTGGATTGCTTTTTGGAGCTGATTTGTTATTCAGGATTATTTGCTCAGATTTTCTTTTTTTTGTGTGATTTAGATTATATCAGTGATGTAAAGTGATTACTTTAACAAGAGGTGTTACTATGCTAAATCAATTACACTGGTATGAGCATTACTAAAATAAACTTTCTTAATGCTTTCCTATCATAAAACTTTTCCAATGCTTCCTATAGGAAAAGCCTTTTCAATGCATTCTTATAATAAAACACTTTCCAGTATATTCCTGTATTACATCCCTTTACAATGTGTTTCTATAGCAAAACTCTTTCCTTTATATTCCTATAGCAAAATTCTTTCCAGTGCATTTCTTTCTAGTGTATTCCTACTACACTGGTATGAGCATTACTAAAGTAAACATTTTCAATGCTATTTCTATAATAAAATCTTTTCCAATTCATTCCTACTGTAAAACCTATCTAATGCATTTGTATAATAAAACGTTTTTCAGTGTATTCCATATTACATCACTCCGAAATGCATTCTTATAGTAAAACACTTTCCAACACATTTCTATAGTAAAACCCTTTCAAATTCATTTCTACTGTTGACCCTTTTTAATGCATTTATATATCTTATATATTCTTAATGCATTCTGGTAGTAAAACCCTTTTCAAAGCATTCGTATGATAAAACACTTTTGAATGTAATCCTATTAGAAAATACTTTTTCAATGCATTTTTATAATAAAAAACATTCCAATATATTCTTATTGAAAAGCACTAGCCAATGCATTCCTTCAGTGAAACCTATTCCCAGGCAATTCTATAATAAAACCCTTTTCAGTTCGTTTTTATATTACAATTTCTTTATGCAGTCCTGTAGTAAAACAAAATGGAATATATGTGCTATAATCAAACAGGCGACATTTCCACACTAGACGGAACCCCTCTGAAACTAGTAGACAAATTCACCTACCTAGGAAGCAGCGTCTCATCAACCGAAAAGGACATCGACACGTGGCTAACGAAGGCATGGACAGCTATCAATAGGCTATCGATCTTATGGAAATCAGACCTGACCGATAAAATGAAATGCAGTTTCTTTCAGGCAGCGGTCGTGTTGATACTGCTATATGGATGCACCACATGGACACTAACAAAACGGCTGGAGAAGAAGCTAGATGGCAATTACACAAGAATGCTGCGAGCAATATTGAACAAGTCCTGGTGGCAACACCCCACAAGGCACCAACTATACAGCCACCTGCCTCCCATCACAAAAACTATCCAAGTTAGACGAACCAGACATGCAGACATGCAGATGTACTCCTATGGAACCCCACATATGGCCGGGCAAAAGCAGGACAACCAGCTCGAACATACATTCAGCAGCTATGTGAGGATACGGGATGTAACCCTGAAGACCTGCCTGAGGCAATGAATGATAGGGAGAAGTGGTGAGAGAGGGTCAGGGATATCTGTGCTAGTGGCATGACATGATGATGATGATGATGATGATAGCAAAACTATTTCTCTTGAATTCTTATTGCAAAATCCTTTCTAAAGCATTCCTGTTTATTAAACCCTTTCCAGCGTATATCTTAGCAAAACCATTCCCAGTGCATATCACTAGTAAAAGCCTTTCCAGTGAATTCCGAGAGTAAAACCTTTCCAATACCATTTCTATTGTAAAATCATTCAAGAAGCATATATATAGTTAAACTATTTCCAATGCATATCTATAGTGCTTTAGTGATTTAGATCAGATCATTGACGTGTGGTGGTCCCTTTAGAAAGTGTTAAGCCTACAACAATGGTATAAGCATCACTAAAATAACATTTTTCAATGCATTCCCACCATAAAACCTTTTCAATGCATTTTTGTATCAAAACACTTTCCAATATATTCCCATAGGAAAATCCTTTCTACTGTATTCCTATATTGCATCTCTTCATGAAGATCGATAGAAAAATTGATTTCTTATGATGTTCCATGATTATATTGTGTGAGATTTATGATCATAAGAAATTTTTCATTGGTTGATGAGAGAGGCTCACTCAGAAAACCTAGAATGCTCGACTCAGATATTTGATCAGTCTAGTAATATGGCAAGAGAAATAGAGCAGGAAGCCAGATTTATGTCAATATATATATATATATATATATATATATATATATATATATATATATATATATATATATATATATATTCCATATGGAGGTGTGCTTGTCTGCCAAGACAATCCGTATTCAGAATCATAGGCTTGTACATTGACTTCTGGCATCAGCAGGAAATTTGCATCTACTATAACAATGAGATAGATTACTCCTTTATTATATTGTCCCTTGAAGTTACTCTCCGTGAGATTTTATACTGAAAATGCAGAAAATTATGATTAGATTAAGTGGGTCATAATAATAATTTATTAAAGCAATTAGTGATCTTCCATCATACTATTGAATGGAAAAAAATTGGGAATAGCTGGGAGGAGAGAGAAATTGAGTAACAAGGAGAAGGGTATGTAGACTGGTAAATATATTGATATATATAAGCTGGGTAAAATGAACATAAAGAAACTGGAATAATAGATAAGAGTAGAGGAGCATGATAGATGGAAGCGGTTATATATATATATATATATATATATATATATATATATATATATATATATATATATAATAACTGAAAACAAAGACAAAACAAAAACTCCAAATTCCTGAAGATCTTTAAGTAAGGATTAACATACTTTTCTACAACAAGATCAGCTTCAAATATAGCAGCCACATTCTAAAATGCCTTTAACATTTTTCTCACCAATTCTTCTTCTTTTTATGTCTAGCAAAATTCTTTTCTCCCATAAATCTCCCTCCCCTCTGTTTATCCTTCAACACTTTGCATAAATATATATGACTCATCATTGTTCATGCCATTTCATTACTTATTCTCCAGAAGATGGCTCTAGTTAAGACTGGCCCTGTTAGCTGGGACTGTAGAATACACCGACTGCATCTCTGCAGAGGGGTAGACTCCCCTATGAGTGTCCTAGATATGACACTAAACAATCTGATGATGAGGCTCCAGTAATGCTGGAGCTTTGAGGAATGCCGAGTAACTCTTTATTGCCATTGCTCCCAGGTCAACTCCAGCCTGATAGTGTCCTATCTATTAGTCAAATAGAACTAAACTGTGTGCTTATCCTAAACTGAATTTTTTAGAATAGAGCTGTTTGATATTTAAACTGCATACTTATGGTAGACTGAACTTTTTTTACATCTAATTGTATGTAAATAAATGACTGATGTTTGATTGAATTGCTCATGATAGATAGCAATACTTGGAACCATTTAACTTTGTTGACTAGAATGAATTGTTTGAAATAGAACTGTTTTTACATTTAGCTGTGTGAAAACAAAAAAAACTGTACATATGCTAGACTGAATTGTTTGAAAAAGAACTGTTTATACGTATAAAAATGGATTTGGCATTAAATAACCTACAATGGTTGATATGCCATAAAACAAAACCAACCCAATCCAGTTGAAACTGAAAGTACGTGTGAAAAATATGATGCTTTCCTGAATTTATTCCATCCTGATGTCAAACAACTCATATGAAGACTTGAATGGATCAAAAATAAAAAAAGGTAGACAGGATATGTTTGTCCTATTTAATCAAATGTTTAAGATATAAAATGCTCCATATATATACATATATATAATTCATCATAACACGTGGGATTATTTACAACACCAGCTCATTGGCTTTGTGGGTACAGTGTTCACCAGTGGTCATACCAAAGACTTTTAAAATATTCCTGGCTTAACTCCCAGCAACATTAGGTACATTTACATTAGGTAAAGTAGAGCAATTCAGGGAAAGGAGTATTGCCCTCCCCTACACCTTGGTGTAGTAGCTAGTGAGTGAAAAGGGAGCCTTCTGGTCGTCCTCGACTACGGTCGCCAACTTACTTATTTACAAACAGATTGGAACTTAATCTCTTTCTTTAATGTTCACATTCATCTATATCTCTACTTTTAATGCTCTCTCTCTTTCACTTTCTCTCTCTTACACACACACTCTCTCTCTTTCTTTCACTTCTTTTTCCCCTCACTATAACTATTTAATGAGGATGGGCAGAAAAGTTCATCAGCTGATCAAAATACTCTCATGTAACTTGATAAAATGAAGGTAATTTTTCAACATCATTTCTCTTGTGACCTTCACACTTTTTTCATCAGTGTTGCAGTGTTTAGATACCATTGGTTAAAAAGTTATCAATAGCAGATATGATGTGATCATATGAACTTATCTCGTACATATCCTGTTTCTTCTCTTCTCTTTATCCCTTTATATTTTTGTCATGCTTCTTTTTTTCTCCCCTACTTATTTTGGTTTGGTTGACTTTTATGGCATATCAACCATTGTAGGTTATTTAATGCCTGATCCTTTTTATACATATATATCAAATATATAATTCTAAACACATTTTGTAGATAATATTTTTAGATGAGCCTGAGCTCTTTTTTTTTTTTTTTTGCACACAGTTTAATGGTTTCACTCATTTCTATTTAATTTAAATAATTTTTTTACTATTAATCATTTGTTTGCACATACTTAAATGTTTTTAAGTATTGCCATTTAACACTAACAATTCTAGTAAACATCAATCATTTTTTTACACACAGTTAATTGATCAAACAGTTCTATTTCAAGCAATTCAGTTTAGCATAAGTCAATGAAGTTAAATGATTTCAAGTATTGCCACACATCACTTACAATTCAATTAAACATCCATCATTTGCTTACACACAATTCAATGATTAAAAAGTTCTATCTCAAGCAATTCAGTTTAATATAAGTCAATAATGTTCAATAGTTTCAAGTATTGCCACAAATCACTAACAATTCAATTAAACATCCATCACTTGCTTACACAAAGTTTAATGATTAAACAGTTCAATCTCAAGCAATTCAATTTAGCATAAGTCATTTATTTGCATTTAGTTTAAATGTCAAACAGTTCTATTTGACCCATAGATAGGGCTCAATTTTATAGCAAGGTTTACTTAGTTTGAATTTAGAGTTTTCTTTCTCTTAGACCATATTAAGATTAAAGAGATTAGTCTGGCTTACCCATAGTTGGAGGGAGAATAATTGGATTCATACTTTTTGCAACAATATGTTGAGATATGTTGAGACATATACTAAGGGTATTAGCGCAATGTGAAATGCTAATAGTCCAGTCCATGACTTGAACTCAGGTCACCATATTCATCACGATCACCACTATATATATATATATATATGTGTGTGTGTGTGTGTGTGTGTGTGTGTGTGTGTGAGAGCTCACACAAATACACACTAAAACGCACACTAACACAAATAATGCACACATTTATTGGACTCCCTCACACACACACACACACACACACACACACACACACACACACACACACACACACAGAAAGACAATGCATACATATATACATACAAACATACAAATAACAAAATTCACACATTTACATGAATGAAAGGAAAAAAAAAACAGAGGAAAGGACAAAAAAGGTCATTAATACGACAACCGAAAGTTTTCAGGGACAGTTAATTCCAATGGGACAACCACAGACATTAAATTTGGAGTCAATCAGAATCAACAAAAGCAATCTATGGAACTCCCTCAACTATAAAGATATTCAATACACAATCAACAATTCAATCGCCTAAAGTGGACTGCAATATCTAAAACATGTGTCACAAAAAATATATATATACGAAATGATGATAATGATAGTACTTAAATACCAAATTTTAAATCCTTTTTGGACCTTTTCATTTCAATATATATAAATATACCGGACATTGGCGTAATGGTTAGAGTGTTCGCCAATGGCCCGGGTGACCTGAATTCAATTCCAGGTCGAGTCATACCAAAGACTCAAAATATGGTACTTGATGCTACCTTGCTTAACACTCAGCATTATAAGGTAAGGATCAAAGGTAAAGTGGAGCAATGAAGGCAAAGGAGTAGCGACCTCCAGTACACCTTGGTGTTGTATCTATCGAAAAGGGAGCCTTCGGGTCACCCTCGACTACGGTCGCCAACTATACTATATATATGTATATAAATATATGTATAAGGAGGAGCACGTGATGGAATCGTTATCTTCGTAGGAAATGGTGTGGCGACCGGAGTTCAAATCCTAGAATAGGCTGTTTGTATTCCAGATAGCACTAATACTCTTGGTAAACGTATACATCCAACAATTTGTCCCGCCTCCCAGCTCAAAGTTAATAGTCGGACAGATCAGGCTATTTAACCTTGGGATGGTTACTGGTCTAGGAGAAGGAATACTTTGTATACAAATCTGTTAAACCCTGCTTAAAAAATTCACCTCGTGCCACATCCTTAGTACATTCGTATGTAAACTGACTAATCAGTGAAATACAAATAACATTCAGCATCATGACCTTATTTTTTAATGCCTTGTCGGGGGACCGATAAATACTGAAAAATAAGTGAATGACGACAAACTTGCCAAAAATGACAAATACAAGTGGATTTATTCGAAAGGTCAAGATTTATTCGGCGAATCGATAACAATAAAAATTGGTCAGCCCAGGGACCAGGGTGTAGCCTGAGTTAGTATGCGCGACTGGCCTGTCGCAGGTCTGGAAATTCAGTTACTAGTTACAGAGGCTGGATGATCGGAGACCCGCTTAAGCAGTACTTTGGTTAACCAGGGATAAGTTGATGTGGCCTCAGTATGTTGTGTTAGTCCGAGCATTGGTTGCTCGTAGACTAGGGTCATGCAAAAGTCTGCTGCTGGGCGAAGCTGGAGTTGGTCTGCTGTTTATTCTGTTGCTTGGTTGTGCATGAGTTGGTCTACAGGTGTTGGTAGCTTGAAGGTGCAGGGACTGCTGCTGGTGAAGCTGGAGCTAGGGAGGTGTGAGACCAAAAGTGATCTCGAAAGACTTTTTGAGGTTAGCTCTCAGAATAGCTGATACATGGTAGATTTTATGAAGATAGCTCTTTGAAGAGCTGATGGATAAGATGACAGCTGTGATCAGTTTGGTTGGTTGTGCTGGGTCCGCGGCTGTGTTTGGTTCCTGCGTCGTCTGCTGGCTGGAGTCAAGTCATCGGTTGTTGGGTAGGCCTGGAGCTTGGCCTCTCTGGGAGCCGCTGCTGATAAGGCCAAGTGCTATGACCAGAGGAGGTACATATACTTTCCTCGCCCTGCGGCTGTCTCAGTCAGGATGTGATATTTGTCTCCGCCTGAGACCAGACAGGACTTGACACAAGGTAAAATGACCCGAAGGTCGAATTATAGTCGGGGATAGAGGAGAGGAAGATCTGCCACGGGTTGAGACTCAAGAGATTCAGTGCTATACTAAGGTGACAAAGGTGTCAATAATGCAGCTCGCCCACCTGAAAGTGGCCCAGTCGAAGCTGGGTGCCTTTCAGCCTCCCTATTTGCCTCTTGCCTCCCACCAGACAGGGCTTGACACAAATTCAACGGCCCGAAGGCCGATTAAAGTGGGGATTTGAGGGGGGTAGGCCGGGTACGAGCTGAGGCTCGAATCCTGCTGATCTATGTTGCTCATCGACCCACTTAGTGCAATGTGAGCCTAATGAGCCAAGCTGGTCTGCCATTGACAGTTTGGCACGGTCTCAGCCAGGATGTCTTTGACTCCCGAGTTTATATAGGGGTCGACTACTACAACTCTGCTAGGATGAGTGAAATGTTTATTTACACAGGAAGTTCTTTTATTAAATATAAGTAACAATGAAATACTTCATTATATTTTGAAGATGAACTTTTAAATATAATCTATTTTATTCTATAGTTACAAATTTATCTCCGAAAGTCCAGCAGAATTAATCCATTTCGAAAAAAAGTTTTTGTGTTAGTAATGGAAGTTCTCTCATGACGTATCAACAACGTTTTGTTGTCTGATGTCACTGGTGACTCAGCGTTTTCTCAAAACAGGGTTTTTTTGGTTTGAGTAACAGGAACAGCCACGATAGCCTTTTGAACCAACTTGTTCTCATAATTATGGATGATTCCTTAAATTCCAATAAGAAATACAACCAAAAACCGAAGTTAATATCAGACTTTGCCACTTTCAACTAAACTACTCTCACAGAAAATTGACTCCGAAATACACATTTTGTTTTTTAACTATACTCATACACAGACACACACACACACACACTCGCACACACAGAGACACAGACACACATACACTCGTGTGCACGCGCACGCGCGCGTGCGCGCGTACACACACACACATATGCATCTTTATCTAAATAAATAAAGCTCCAAATTTCAGATGCCAACGGAAGCAGGCAGTTTGTATCTTTCAGAGTAAATAAATCACATGAGATTGAATTTCAATATGTTTCACCCAAGATGGATACAAAGGAAGGAACCTCATCACAAAAAAAAAAAATCCATGAAATTCAACTTTCAATACTTTTAACTACCAGCTGAACATTTTTATTAACCAATTCTATTTTTTAGGATGAAGTAAATAAAATGGATACCAGTCGAAATTATTCGTTAGAGGATTTTTAATTTTCCAAAATTACTTTGTTCAGCTCCGTAAATTATTCTATTGTGGATTCTATTTTTCCTAATGGACCAAAATAGCCATTTATTCGGCATTACGAGGTTAATCTTTATATATATATATATATATACATGAACATTTTATATATACAAGAATGCAATTATGTGTATTCGTGTAAATATGTTTTAACTTTGATGTAGATTTATGATAACGCTAGATAGAATTTCTTTTATAGCTTAACTCAATTAAATTGAACTACAGCGTTCCTGTAAATATGTGTCTCCAATCAATTCCATTACTTGACAAAATAACCTTCATATAATAAGAATCCTACTTTATTGCCTTTTACTATGAAACAAATCTCTAAGTAAAGGTTTCACTGTCAAATAAGTGTTGTAAAAAGGATGAGAAAACCTGAAAAGCATGTATCTGTCTCATCTTAAATAATAATAACAATAATAATAATGAGTCCTGGAGACCTGAAAAGATTTGCTGTCACTCAGCACTTAGTAAAAGACCAAAATAAAAACTCACAAGGAGTGAAATAATTATAAAAAAAACCCAACTTTATGGATACTTCCAGCGACCAACATGAGAGACTGCTTACAAGATAACAGGTAAGAAAAAGAAACTTCAAGACTTTTAATAGCAGTACAAATTACTTTCATTGGGGCCAATAAATTCAAGACGAAAATTGATAATGCACCGAAGAAAAGTTAATATAGGTTATGAGGAAACAAAGATAAAACAGTTTATAAGCGAATGCAGCAAACTAGCAGGAACCCATAACAAGACTAGGCATGACTGGGTGAGAAAGATGATTCTCTGGGAACTGTGCAAGTAATTAAAATTCAACTATACTAAGAAATAGTATATATACAAATTAGTATCTGTCCTAGAAATTGAAAGGGGTGGAATTCTCTTAGATTTTGAGATACAAACTGATTATGAAATTCCAGTTAAAAGACCACGCCTAGTGTTAATTAACAAAAAAAAACGAACTTGCGTGTAGTGAATTTTGCTGTTCTAGCTGATCACAGAGAGAAAATAAAAGAAAGCGAAAAGATTGACAAATACTTTTGTAACAAAAGAACTAAATAAATCTGTGGGATATTAGAATAACAGTGATACCAATTGTTGTTGGTGCGCTGGGATCGGCCCCCAAGGACTTGGTAAGGAGACTGGAAGAATTTGAAGCCGAAAGAAAAATCGAGATCATCAAGACTACAGCATTGTTGAGATCGGCCAGAAGACTCAGAAGAGTCCTGGAGACCTGAGGAGATTTACTCTCACTCTGATTTCAGAGAATGATCACAAGCTGATGCTGGTTGGAAAAACTCAGGAGTAGAATAATAATAAACAGTTGGGCAGTCCTCTCTGTAATTTACACTGAACCATTCTTCAAATGGATTGAGGAAGAACTAAGACAAATGGACCAAAAACAAGGAATTTGATGACTATGCACAAAGTCTTAAGCTCAAGAGATGACATAGACATATATATCGTAGTCAACTGACTACTCATAACCCAAACAAAAACAAAACAAACCCCATTCCAAGAAGTGATGAGTCACTGATGTCGTCAGCCAATAGTATTTAGGAACGACTCGTTAGAGGACTAAATCGCTCCGCACAGAACTTTCCTTTTTAAATATTAAATTCAGCCTGTCTTTCTAAGGACAGTCCTCAACTAATGGACAAAATAGGATGTATTAAAAAACACATGGTAGAAGTAGAATGAAGTTTCTCACTATAATATAGTAATAATAAGCAAGGTCATCCAACGTAGACCACATAGCGTAGTAGCACAGAGTAGGTATATAAGCAGCGGTATCAAATCGGGGCAAATCAGTTGGGCTGGACGTCAGCCAAGGATGCGGGAGAAATCAGATTCTCCCTTGGTCGTTCTACGACCGAAGCCTAAACAGCAGCAGCTGCCCACGAGGACTGCTCAAGGTTTCTCCTAAAGCCGACGTCCTTATTCCAGCCGCATACGACACAGGAAGATTGCCAGCCTCTCAGCTTAAAAGCTCTTTTCAGGGCTACTCATAAAGTCAATCCAAACACCCCTGAGACGGCATAATGCAGCAGACACAACTACCAGCCTCTCAATCTAACATTCTTTTTCAGGGCCAATTCAGAAAGTCTAACCTAATACCTTTTGAGACAGCACCAGCAGCTACCTTCTTGCACCGGCGATCACTTCCCTGCAGCAGCAGCTGCCTTCTTGCACCAGTGACAACCTTCCTGCACCAGCGACTACCAGTCCTGAACCAGCGACCATCTTCCTGCACCAGCAGATACCAGCAGCCACCAGTTCTGCATCAGCAACAACCAGTCCATAACCAGCGACCACTTTCCTGCACCAGCAGACACCAGCAACTACCAGTCCTGAACCAGCGACCACCTTCCTGCACCAGCAGATACCAGTCCTAAACCAGCGACCACCTTCCTGCACCAGCGGAAACCAGTCCTGCATCAGTGACCACCTATCCAACGAATACCAGTCTTGTACCAGCTATCCAGACCTGCTCCAGCGACTAGATCCTGCTCCAACGATCACCATCCAGCCACGGATTTGTCATTCTTGCCTTATTCCTTGTCAATCACTTATATTTCAAAAGTTTGCGGGGACCAGTATATTTATCTGGCCTCCGCAACATATATGTGTCCAGAAAAGAATCATCAAGAGGGTTTTGCCAGCATTGTCGGTGGACATGTTATTTGGTAGTTATGCTTAGTCCCCCCCAAATTTAATGTTGAAGTTTTATATTGTGTTTACTTAGTTTAGTTTCCCAAGTGGCATACCGTCCAATTTAAATTATAGGAGTGTATAAGACTTTACACTCCTATAATCTAATTTGGGCAGTATGTCACATGTTCCAACGACAAAGATGGCAGATGCACACATATTCAGTCTCGGGAAATCATTGGCCAGGAGAACCACGTGACCTGCGTAAAACTACGTCCGCGCGGAAATTTCGTCCTGCATTTGAAGCCACTTCCAAGACATGTATTTTCTATAAATGCGTCATCTTCAAACACTCTTCCTCTTTTTACACAAATTCTTCGCAGTGGATACACGCTTTCTCTTCAGTGTGACATTCTTCTTATTCATCAACAGGAGTGAAAAGCAAAAAGAAAAAAAATGGATAAGCCTCGCAGACATCCATTTCTTCAATATACATTGACTATGAGACTTTTTCCAGTCTCAGAGAAACCGACTGTTTCCAACCACAAAAAGAAAGACATTTTAAATATGTAATCCAAATTAATAGGACGTTTCCGTCATTAACCTTTTTGTAGTTTAGTTGTGTTAGTTACACACACACACACACACACACACACACACACACACACACACACACACACACACACACACATACACACACGACTATTTTTTATGTATCAATGTCTGTTTTATTATAGTGTATAAATTTGTTTTGTTCGTCGCCTTGTTTTGAATGTTTCTTTTGTCCGCGCCGTTGCATATTCGTTACTCATTGGGTTCCTTCATTAACTACCTTTTTCCATGTGCCTTATTCCAAGTAAAACTATATATAAACTTTATTTAACCTCAAATTTTAGGGGACTAAGCATATCTACTATAAATTTAAGTCCCCCCCACAAGTTAAGTATTATAGCATTGAAGATTACGCAGATGCATCAACACAAAGATTCGAGAAATACATTAAAAAGAGTTTGGTTGACCTCGTATTGGAACATTTTATTATTTCTCGATTTTCACTACGATTCAACACACATCAAATTCCTAAAATTAACTCGTTCCGATCAATACAATAACGAACATTTGCTTCTCAATTTCATATATATATATATATTCACCAACACATTGTTAATATAATTGTTAAATTTTTCACTTGTCTTCTTGTTTGATTTGCAACTCTGTGTTTTGTCCTTTCCTTGCAATTTCCTTGCTTGATATAACAACAATAAAAAAAACTTGATATTTTGTGGATTTTGCCGTTTCGGGTGATCATAGAGAGAAAATCAAATAAAGCGAAGGGATAACCAAATACTTGGACCTAGCTAAAGAACTAAAAGCAAAACAGTCATGTAATATAAGGGTGACGGTGATACTATAGGAAATAAAAAAAAGATCAAATTAAAAAATAAATATTAAAAAAATGCAGAAACTTTCAAAAGCCTCTGTCAGGAAAAGGGATGACGCATGCGCCCAAAAAATGGAACCGTCTCGGCAAAAGAAAGAAACCCGTTCCCTTTTTTTTTTTTCAGCAGTGACCAGCAAAGTGACAACACTTAAATCTTTCTTACTGTTAGTGGGAGGCCCCACGTGTTCGTTTTTGTGCAGCACGCTTTCCACAAGTAGTAGGCGTCTCTTTTACCAGCAACCCACGACTAAAAAGATCAAATAATGGACTCATCAATACCACAACTAAAACACCAAATAATGGACTTAGCAAACTACAACAAAAACACCAAATAATTGAAAGTGACTATTGAATTTCAACGAATGATTTGAGAAAAATGACAGTTCTCAAATAGACCAAGAAGACATTTCCTCACTATAGAGTTCGTGCAAAATCCCAAATGCAATAAAGTTGAAATAAAAATAAATCATTTTTTCCTGTTTTCTTTCCATATAATTCCTTGATAGCCTTTATAGACCAAGAAGAGAAGCCAGTAAAATACTATGGGGTAAGAAGAGAAACCAAGATGGAGGTAAAAAGGTTAAAATAAAAAGATCCCTTCATCTTCCTTTCCTCTGTCCTTAGAAAACAGAAGGAAAAATATCATAAACCCCTTCATACCATTTGCAGTCGGTGCGTTTGGAATTGTCCCCAAAGGCTTGGAAAAAAGATGGGAGGAATTGAAATTCAGAAGAATTGAGATTATCCTGACTACAGCATTGTTAAAATTGACTAGAATACACAGAAGAGTCTTGGAGACCTGACGACACTTGCTATCATTTGCTGTGAAATACCATCAGCTGATACTGGTATGAAAAACTTCCTAGAAAAGAAATAATTATGATACACCTAATCCTGACCAAGAAGACCAGACATAGTGTTACTCACCGAGAAAAAAAAAAACTTGTCATCTTGAGAACATTGTTTTTCCAGCGGTTCATTGCGTAAAAATGGAAGAAAGTGAAAAGATAAATAACTTGGATCTTGCCAGAGAACTGAAAAAGATTGAAAAGTGAAGGAGGCAGTGATACCAATTGTAGTTAGCTTCTGAAAAAGAGACTGAGGGAACTGGTGATCAGAGGAATAATTTTGATCATTATTGTCATAATCAGGTATAGTACTTCGAAGAGTCATGGAGACCTAAGGAGACTTTATTGTCACTTACTGTCAAGTGAAAAACCATTATTTAAAAGAGGTGTAAATAAGTTCATAGAGGGAAAATAATAATGATTTATTTAAATATCAGATCTATGCTTCAGTTTGTTTTTAACATAATTATTGAAAAAACGGGACATAAACTTTTCAATGATAATACCCTTAAATTTCCCTGGTGTCATTACTAGTGAAATTAATTTTTAGCGAGATAGGCAACTGAAAGCTGAATTATGGGTACTTCTTAGGCTTCCTAACTTGGAAAACTTCTCGATCTTACTCACGCTGCTATAATTATCGCCCTTATCTTTCATCCTTTTAAATGAAATGATGATGAAAACAGGTAAGTAGGATAAAAATGTTGCATATATTAAAAGATAATAAATCATTTAAAAGAGAACAGAAAGAATTTAACATTCTCTTATTTTATTCTATAAATTTATAGATAAATATCAATTAGTGAAAAACAGAATCTTTAAAAGAAATTTCAAAATAATGAGGATTATTAATATTTCTGTTTGTTTTTTATGTTTTATATTTTATGAGAAAAAAAAATTAATGAGGAAAAGAATCTTTTAGAATTTTTATTTTTTAAAACTTCAAGTAATTTAAAAAAATGTTTGTTTTGATGTTGTTTTTTATATAAATTTTAGTAAGATCCACTTCTAAGTAAAAACAAACAAATTAAATAGATAAATAACTTAAGAAGAAATATACTTCTTACAATACCGTTATATTTGATATTATTCCCTCCACCCGGGCAACGCTGGGCTGCCTTTGTTGAGATCGGCGAGAATACTGAGAAGAGTTCTGGAGACATGAGGAGACTTGCTGTCTCTCAGGCTCCAGTGAAAGATTATTGGCTAACACTGGTGGGAAAAACTCGCAAGGAATATCATAATACACCAAATACCGACCAGAAGACCAGACCCAGAGCTAATAAGAAAAAAAGCACTGGTAGATCTTACTGTTTCAGCGGACCAAAGAGGGGAAATAAAATGAAAAGATGGATAAATACTTGAATCTTCATGGAGAGCAAAAAAAAAAATGCTGTGGAACACCAAGGTGGCACCAATTATTATTGGTGCGCTTGGAACAGTCCCCAAAAGCTTTGAAGGAATTGGAAACTAGAGATAGAATCAAGACCATGAAGTCCACAAGATTGTTGAGATTGATTAGAATGCTCAAAAGAGTCCTAAATACCTGAGAAGACTTGCTGTCACAGAGTCTTTTGTGAAAAACCACCAGCGTTTGCTGGTGTGAAAAGCTCGCAAAGAATGAAATAATAATAATAATAATGACACATGAAAATTCCTTGATAAAATAGAGAAAGCAGTCAGAAAATTGACCTTGGTGCATGCACCACTATAGTTCTATTTCATATTACGACAATGGCATCAACATGGCATAAATAACAGGCTCAGCTTTCTCTGGAAAGAATACAAGAAGGCAGTGGAGCAGACATATAAAACTAAAATATGTTTGGACATCATACATGACATGCTTTGAAAGTCACTTAGAAGCTCAAGCCATTTAAGGTTTAATGTCAAGATTGTAGCTAAAGATAAAACGGTAACGCAATTGTCCACATGAGGCAGAATAGCAACGTCTCTATTCATCTGATTCATAATGACTTGGCATCTATAGCTATGACCTTTTCAACTACCTGATACCCGCAGAAATACATTTTTTTTTCTTTTGAGAGAGCATTTCTCTATCAGAACTATGTCTTGCATTATATCATACATAAGATTGTACGAGGTTGAAAAGAAAGTCCAGTTGCATTTTGTTTCATTTTTAGGCTCTTATTTAATAATCAGTTGCAAATTTATTTAATGCAAAATGAAGGGTGCGCCAAAAGTAATGCCTCCTATTTTCACAAAACAAGGAAATTTTCACCTAAAAATGTCATTTTCATAAATACCACAACGGACAATACATTTTTGCCAGTGACAAAGAAAACCCTGTGTGCATCACTCTTAAGAAGGATGCTCCAAAAGTTTGGTTGTGTTTTATTGCACATCTACCTTTTTGGGTTATTAATCCCAAATATTTTTATACATTTATTTATAATATATGGTTTGTAAGTGAATAGTTTGTAGGTAACATTTTTAAACAAGCCAGAACTCATTTGTTTGCACGGATTTAAATGGTTTCAAGTATTGCTATCTAATACTAATTATTCTATTTGAGATTAATAATTTTTTTGCACATAGTTAGATGGATTCAAGTATTGCAATCTATTGTTTCTACATAGTTAAACGATTTCAAATATTGCTATTTAACACAAATAATTCTATTTAATAATAACGATAATCCCAAGTAAAAGATTGAACAATTATATTTGATCCATAGATAGGACCCGTTAGAATCAAATAGAATTGTTATTACTCCCTGATCAAATAGAATTGCTATTACTACAATACATTCGTCTAAACGCCAGGACAGGAGCCTTACCATCAGATGGTTTTGTGTCACATGCAGGGTTGTTTAGCGTTATATCCACTCGTTAGGGAATCCATGCCCTTCTGCAGAGATATAGTCGGCATATTCTACTGCCCTAGTCGACTAGGCTGTTACAGAAGTAATGTCTTTTATTTTATCATGTTGCCCCACAGTGTCAGAAACAAATGTTGGTGGTATGGGTGTAGAAGTTTTACCTCCCAACCAATAACTCATCCTTTTTTTTGTCAGTGAAAAATGCTTTTCACCAAAAATGACAGTGACATGTGTGATAAGCCACGTTCAACATTGCAGAATGACAAAAATATCCGCAGAAATGGATAAGACGTTATTTCTTAGAACGTGATACTCATTGCAAATTAAAAATCCTTCTTGAAGAATCCTTAGAAAGGAAAAGTTTTAACTGTAATCCCGATAAAAAAAAATTCAGATTTTTCGTACATTTCTAGTTATAGATTTGCGTTTTATTCATCATCAACATCATGTCGTGCTGGTAGCACAGATATTCCTGACCCTCTCCCGCCACTCCTCCCTATCGTTCATCGCCCTAGGCAGGTCTTCAGGACAACATCCCGTATCCTCACATAGCTGCTGAATGTATGTTCGTGCTGGTCGTCCTGCTTTTGCACGGCCATGTGTGGGGGTCCATAAGAGTACATCTCTTATAAGTTCGTCCCTGCTTCTCCAGCAGTGTCCTGCATGTCTGGCTCGTCTAACTTGAATAGTTTTCGTGATAGGAGGCAGGTGGCAGTATAGTTGGTGTCTTGTGGGGTGTTGCCGCCAGGACTTGTTCAAGATTGCTCGCAGCATTCTTGTGTAATTGCTGTCTAGCTTCTTCTCCAACCGTTTTGTTAGAGTCCATGTAGTGCACCCATATAGGAGTATTGATGTGACCGCTGCCTGGAAGAAACTGCGTTTCATTTTATCGGTTAGGTCTGATTTCCATATAGTCGATAGCCTATCGATAGCTGTCCATGCTTTCGTTAACCTCGTGTCGATGTCCTTTTCGGTTGATGCGACGCTGCTTCCTAGGTAAGTGAATTTGTCTACTAGTTTAAGAGGGGTTCTGTCTAGAGTGGAGATGTCCCCCGTTTGATTATAGCACATATATTCCGTTTTGTGTCCATTAAACGTGAGCTGCGTTTTATTACTCTTGCAAAAAATTTAAGACTTTTGACAAAAGGGCAAATTGTTGTCTGCCCTGTTACATAAAGAAGAAAGGAAATACAGGAATGAGGACGAGAATATCAATGAGTTTCATGAAGTTTAATGACAGTCAAAAGATAACCCCTTTTACTGTGAGTTCGTACATGGAAGAAAACAGTCGCAAATGATAGAGCCGGAATTGAACATCTAACCTTGAAGTTTCGAGGAGCAGTGGGTCTAGGGGGAATGAATAAATGATGAAAGAATGAACTCCTAAAAGAACACTGGCCCAAAAGTTGAATGTGCTCATCTCATGTTGTGTTGGTCTGTTACTACTGCTGGAATCGTCAAGAAGAGTCATTGAAGAAAAGAGTGAAAGAATGTTACACCGCTTTTTATATTGCCCGGGCGAAGTCATCCGTGAAGAATGGCACGAATCATTCTCATTAGACGAAATATATAAATTCGAAACTCCAACGGCCAAAACAATTTCCGCACTAAATAGTGATTTGAAATTCTTTCCTTCTGCTACAGACCTTCTTGTTTGCACACCCTTTTCAATCTTTCCCTCCGTTCACTCTCTTATCTCTCTTATTTGGTCAACTGATCAACGACCGAATTTTATCCACATTCTTTATGAATTAAACCAAACTATTCTACCACTGCTTTTCTAACTCTGCAAATGGCTTTTTTGGTCCATTAAGAAAAATATGTGAGACTTTATAATTCACCATAGAATAATTTATGGAGCTGAACAAACTATTTAATTTTCTCCGGCAAGAAAACTCGTTGAATTGTATGAATATGTTTATATTCATTCTTGAAAAGAAACTACATTTATCATTCGACATTCCCTCTACAAAATTACCAGTTACATAATTTCCAATCTGATTTGTTGTGAAAATCAAAAGAAAAAAAAGAAGATATATCACCCTGATGGTTGGGAATGTAAAATACACCGACTGCACTTCTTGAGAGGAGTAAGACCACTTATCACCCACCCAACAACGAGTGTCCTGGATAATACATTAAGCCATCTGATGGTAAGCCTCCTGTCCTGGAGTTTTGGGAAATGCTCAGCATCCATTTATTGCCATTATTCCTCAGTCTACTCTAACTCTGAATGGTAGCACTGGTTAGGGTCCCACCTAGGGGTCAAATAGAGGTATTTAATCAGTTACTTTATTCCAAACCATTTAACAGGGTTCAAACAAATATTAAATTGAATTATTAGTGTTGGATGACAATACTTGATACTATATAACTGTCAGTATATAAACAAATGAGTGCTGACTTGTTTAAAAATAGTGTTACGTATAAACCATTCGTTTAAAAATTGTATATATATATATATATATATATATATATATATATATATATATATAGATAGATACAAGGAGCACACAATAAGTTTCCAGACTTTTTCATACAGTCACTTTTATTGAGACTAAACACATGAAATTCTAGCCCCCTTCGAAGTAATCTCCTCCGGCTGCAATGCACTTGTTGTACCGTTCCAACACCTTCTGGAAGGCCCCATGGAAGTCTTCTTGTGTGAGCGTATCAATAACCTTCGTCACAGCCTCTTTCATCTCCTCAATTCTCTCATAACGACAGCCTCTGACCTTAGGGAATAACCAAAAGTCACAGGGAGTAAGGTCTCGACTATAGGGAGGCTGACGAACTGTCTTGATGCCCATCGTGGTCAAATAGTTTGTGATAAGGATGGAGTTGTGGACAGGTGCATTGTCCTGGTGGAAATGCCACTGAGCCGATTTGAAGAGTGCTGGCCTCTTACGACGGAATCTCTTCCTGAACTCCCTTAAAACCTCAACATAGTATTCTTTGTTGACTGTCTGTCCAGTGGGAATCCAGTGCATGTAGATCATGCCAGTGCTGTCAAAAAAAGGGATCATCAAAAGTTTGTGGGTGGATTTCCTCTGTCTGGCCTTTTTGGGTCTGGGAGAGCCAGCATGCTTCCACTAGGAACACTGTCTCTTGGTCTCTGAGTCATAGCAGTAGATTCAGCTTTCATCGCAGGTCACTAGAGCATCAAGAACCGCGGGATCTGAATTGATCAACTCGACCATCTCCCTGCTGTCATGACAACGTCTTTCTTTCTGATCTTCTCTTGGACAAACTTCGCACCAAACTTCCCTATCTTCAATTCCTCGCGATTAATCGTGTGTACAGTTCCAACACTGACATCAAACTGTGCACTTATTGTCTCTATAGACACAGGACGGTCCTTATCCATGAACTTCTTTATTTGGCCAATCAACTCTAGTGTTCTGACTTCCTAACTCCTCCCATGCCTCTCATCATCCCTCACAGACTCCCTGCCCTCCTTGAATATCTTATGCCACTCAAAAACTGATGCTCGATTCATGCAAGATGCTCCAAAAGCAATCTGAAGCATTCCATACGTTTTTGTTGCATTTTTTCCATGTTTAAAACAGAATTTTATTGCATATCCTTCTTCTAAAGTGTCAGATTGCATTTTTGAAATTCACCAGCTGTGACAATCAGGCTTTAGTAGGGTGTATTCCAATTGCTGCTGTAGCTGTTAATTTGAACATGAAATCATAAAAATTGGCCAATCATCTCATAAGTTTATAGCAATAACATACTGAATTTTCGAGAGTCTTCGACAATTTTAAATGTCTGTAAAAAAAGAGTCTGGAAATTTATTGAAGGCACCTCGTATATATATTGTAGGGGGACATTTTATTTTGTAGATATGTTTGGTCCCCCGAAATTTATGTAGGTTTGGTATATTATTTACTTAGTGGTATGTTATTTTTGTTTATGTTTGGAAAAAGGCAAAATAGGCAAATGAAGTAAATGAAGTAATGATATGAAAGATGTGTAAACGATATGAAACGGCGCGGATAAAAGGAACATTCAAAACAAGGCGGCATAAACAACACAAATTTATATCTCAACAATACATACAATGAAAACATTTAAAACATTACCATGGTTCTATTACTGTTCGTGAAATAATCCTCTGTGGGTGTGTGTGTGTGTGACTAACACAACTAAAACTACAAAAAGGACTGACTAACAAAAGTGTCCTATGCATGTTGACTACGTATTTCTACTGTTTGTTTCTTTCTGTGGTTTGACGAAATTTCAGTTGTTTTTTAAGTTAAAAAAATCTTACCGAAAAGGTGTAAGAATTAAGAGAATGGTTGCGTGACATATACATTCTGTGGCGGTTGACGGCTGTTATTTGAAATGAGAGAATGATAGTATTCTCTCTGGAAGTTACCCTGGAGAGAGTGTGTTGGTCCTGTAAGTGAAATGTGAAAAAGAGAAAGAGTGTTGGAAGACGAAGTATTTATAGAAAATACGTGTCATGGAGTAGGCTCCAAAAATGCGGGATGAAATTGAAAAGCGGGCGTAGTTTTAAGCACTGACCACATGGTTCTCCTGGTCGATGGTTTCCCGAGACTGAATGTTACGTGCGTCCGCCATCTTTGTTTCGGGAACAAGTAGCAAAACGTCCATTTTGAATTATAGGAATATAAGTCCTATAATATAAACAGAATTTTTTATCCAGCATTTAACTGAATTTATCCGCGTCTCTTCAAATTCTTTCGTGCTACTTGGTTGCACACACACACACACACACACACACACACGTGCGTACGTGTGTTGCCAAACAACTTGATGTTTATATATATATATATACATATATAACATCAAGTTGTTGGGAACAACTAAAAAAAAAGACTCTTACGAATACTTTCCAGTTATTTTTCTAACAAGTAAGTTTATTATGTGTATCATATGTGAATAATTAATGAAAGAATATGTTATAAACTGCTGTCTCTTCGTTATTCGGTATTTTCATGTTCCGGTTAGAACTGTCCATTTCAGCTCATCTTTGTTTTAACTTCCAACTGACTGCCAGGAGAGGAAGAATGTTCAACTTACTGAATCAACTAAAAAGACGCATTTGATTGAAGTAAACTTAATATCTAGTTTTCTATAAGGGCTTCATTATGACGGCTCTGACTGCAACATTCTACTTTGAATTAATATTGGAAAAAAATCTTCTTATTTTAATTTCCATCATATTTCCGAGTTCTACATTGTGTGCACTAATATGTTTGAAGTTTCTCACGTATAAATCCCAAAACAGGAAATTTAAAAACATTTACTTTTTGCATAACTATAATAGTTTCTTTCTTTTTTTTCAACAAAATATTTCATTCATAAACTTATCAAATATTTTCTCTAGATTCTTTTGATCTTAAGACACTTTTCAAATAAACTTTATATTGAAATTTCGATAGTGTATCCTCAAATCTTATTTAGGTTCTACATTCTAAATTTTAAAATTTAATGAAGATGTGGGCATTGCTGAGAAACTTTTATAACCAAGTAATATATATATATATATATATATATATATATATATCCGCCGACCAAGATCCTTTTATGGAACGTGACCAAATGAGATTAATTTTTCAATATAGTCTCTCTTGCAGTCCACAGACTTCTTCTGACGGTGTTATATTGCTTGGATCCCATTGGTCAAAAAAGTTATTAATAATAGATATAATGTCATCATATGAACTCTTCAGTCAATGAAATATTCGGCCCATTTTCATAAAGTGATGATATCTAGAAGTCTATGATTGTTTACAGCGCCTACTATTTCTAAATAGTCACCCATTTAAGTAGTGAGCATGATCACTATAGCAAGACTATATTTGTTAAGCTTTGCTTTGTCTGATACACATATCTCAGTTTGCCTACGTTTCTGCTATTCTTAAGTGATCATCCATTTTGGTACTGAAAAGGCTCATTGCTGCTCATCTTCCGTGTTCTAGTGCAACATTGCTGGTGTTATATCAGCATACGGTTACAAGGAAAGAAATAAGTACAGTTGAAAAAACAAAGAAAATGAAGGCACGTAAAAATTTTAACATTTGTATTGGAAACAAATGCGTAAAAAGTTCAAATAGCTCGGTTTTGTAAAAACGTGTTGATATGAAATTAAAAAGTAGAAAAAATGTCCCATGCTTAATAGTGGAAGAATTGTTGGACTTACACGTACGTGGTCAATCAGATGTTACGGGCGTGGAGAGGTGTTCGGTGATTTACGAGTTAGTCGCTTCCTTCGAAGCGAACAAGAGGAAGGTCAATATGGGTGATGCGTGGTTTCGAGTTTCACATCTGTCACTCTCAGTTGAGGTTCTAGTCCGTAGACTGTCGTTTGACTTCTTTTAATCTGCCACGTTGTCGAGAAATTTGTCTTTTATATCGTTTTTCTCTTCTGATCGGATCAGATCGGGTTTTCTTTGTTTTTTGGATTGGCCGAAAAATTACTTTTAATTATTTTTTTGTTTTTGACAAATTTCATCGACATTTCGCTATGCGCAGATCCTATGCGTAGAACCCCCTTTTTTGCATTTTGAAGAAAGTCTCAGCACCGATAACATCCGGTGAATGCTCTCGTGGGCGCTAGTTGCAATCATTATTTTATGTGTACGATAAATTAGAAAGAGATCTCTTTCAGTCATATAACACTGGCATAAGCTCTTATTAGAACTATATCCTTTGCTAGTCATATCAAAAATCGCTTCTTTTCCTGCAGTTTAGGCGTTTATATCAAGGCATAAAAGTGTCAGTTAAAATTCAAAATAAAAATTATGAAACCAGTTTTGATACTTACAATATTTTGTAAGTTTAGCATCCTCCATAATCATCAAAACTTGTTCCATATAACTTTTTCTGGTTTCCTAAACCAAAAATTTATCTCAAGAGTTGGATTTGATGATGTAAAGGATATGAAAAGAATTTGAACAGCACAACTCATCAAAAGAGATGGCATCAGAGGTGCTTCAGCAAACAGAAACCCAATGAACTGTGTGCTTAATGCCAAGGGTACATCTTAGAGAAAATTAATTGGTTTCCCATTTTTTTTTCTTCAAAAATTGGCCCTGACTTGGGAGAAAAAGTCTTAACATCTAGACGTCACCTCTTTATCAAATAAGTTGCTCAGTTTTGTAAACATTTTCCTTTCAATTTTTGATTTTCACTTTCAAAATTAAGTAATTCAAAGTTTCTGTTATAATACTTTTTGATCAAACTTTGTTGATTGGTAATTTTAGAAAACACTAGAAAAACAACCATGATTGTTATTAAAAAACATTAAAAAATAACAAAACAATTGATCATGATGCATCAAGTATTGGTTCAAGTACTTTAGAACTTGATCCCTGGATCAACCGTGGAACTACTGCCATTTGATGTTACACTAATAATTTGGGGTTGACATAGCCAAGAACATGAACAAAATAAATAAACTAGATAATTTGTATGCAAATGTGGGGAGCTTTATTGGATAATGGAAATAATATTGAAAAATATATTTATAGATATATTTATAGAATTCAGAAGATTTTTTACTCACATCTATGGGTGAGTATGTCTGAATGTGTGTGTGTATCTGAGCATTTTAGCGAGTGTATATATGAATATGCGTGTCTATTTCTCTCTCTCTCTTTCTCTCTTTTCTCTCTCTCTCTCTCTCTGTAGCATTCTCAATATAGTGCCAAATATTTGAGAAGTATTTCAAGTAGTTAGTCTAGCAGTTTTCAAAATCAAATTGTCTTGTTTTATCTATCTGTCAATCTATTTATAAATAAGAGGAGAGTCCTCGTGGTGTAGTATAAAACGTGCTGGACTGCGACATTGTAATAAGCGAGTTCAAACCCCAGTCACACTATTACGTTCACTTTCAGACTAATGCTCTTTGAAAAGATATGAACCCCTTATATCCCCAACAATGGGTTAAATAGCACCATTTCTGTTATTCTCCAAGGATAGCTTTGTCGTTAAAATAACTTACAAAGGTTGATATGCCATTAAACTAAGAAACCGAAACCGAACCATTCATAAGTACACTCCTACTGATTATATTTTATAAAAGATAATTTTCTTGTAAGCCAAAAAACCCAGGATTTTATCAATGCTAGTGGAAATCAAAATATACATTATTCGGAATTATTAATTACCAAACTCCACAAAATAAAATTGACTGCATCACATCTGTAACCAAAATTGAAATTCCATAAATACACGTAGGTAGACAAATTCACTTACCTAGGAAGCAGCGTCTCATCAACCGAAAAAGACATCGACACACGACTAACGAAAGCATGGACAGCTATCGAATGGCTCTCGATCATATGGAAATCAGACCTGACCGATAAAATGAAACGCAGTTTCTTCCAGGCAGCGGTCGTATCGATACTGCTATATGGATGCACTACTTGGACGCTAACTAAACGGCTGAAGAAGAAGCTAGACGGCAATTACACAAGAATGCTGCGAGCAATATTGAACAAGTCCTGGCGGCAACACCCCACAAGGCACCAACTATACAGCTACCTGCCTCCCACCTCGAAAACTATCCAAGTTAGACGAACCAGACACACAGGACACTGCTGGAGAAGCAAGGACGAACTCGTCAGTGATGTACTCCTATGGACCCCAGCATATGGCCAAGCAGAAGCAGGACTGCCAGCTCGAACATTCATACAGCAGCTATGTGAAGATAGGGGATGTTGTCCTGAAGAACCGCCAGAAGCGATGAATGATGGTGAGAAGTGGTGAGAGAGGGTCAGGAATATCTGTGCTAGCGGCTCGACATGATGATATATATATATATATATATATATATATATATAAGGCTCATTAAATAAGTTTCCAGACTTTTTTCGTATGGGGACTTTCATTAATAGTACAGACATGAAATTCTAGTCCCCTTCAAAGTAATCTCCTCCGGCTACAATGCACTTGTACTGTTCCAACAACTTCTGGAAGTCCCCATGTAAGTCTCCTTGTGTGAGCGTGTCAATGACCTTCGTCACAGCCACTTTCATCTCCTCAATAGTCTCATAACGACAGCCTCTAAGTTTTTCCTTGAACTTAGGGAATAACCAAAAGTCACAGGGAGCAAACTCTGGACTATAGGGAGGGTGAGGAACTGTCTTGATGCCCATCTTGCTCAAATAGTCTGTGACAAGGATGGAGTTGTGGACTGGTGCATTGTCCTAGTGGAAATGCCACTGAGTCGATTTGAAGAGTGCTGGCCTCTTACGACGGAATCTCTTCCTGAACTCCCTTAAAACCTCAACATAGTATTCCTTGTTGACTGTCTTTCCAGTCGGAACCCAGTGCATGTAGATCATGGCAGTGCTGTCAAAAAAGGAATCATCAAAAGTTTGTGGGTGGATTTGCTCTGTCTGGCCTTCTTGGGTCTGGGAGAGCCAGCATGCTTCCACTGGGAACTCTGTCTCTGGGTCTCTGGGTCATAGCAGTAGATCCAGCTTTCATCACAGGTCACCAGAGCATCAAGAACTGCAGGATCTGAATTGATCAGCTCGACCATCTCCCTGCTGTCATGACAACGTCTTTCTTTCTGATCTTCTATGAGCACCCTTGGGGCAAACTTCGTGCAAATCTTCCGCATCTTCAGTTCCTCGCGATTAACCGTGTGTACAGTTCCCACACTGACATCAAACTGTGCACCTATTGTCTCTATAGACACATGACGGTCCTTATCTATGAAATTCTTCATTTCGGCAATCAACTCTGGTGTTCTGACTTCCTTACTCCTCCCACACCTCTCATCATACCTCACAGACTCCCTGCTTTCCTTGAATTTCTTATTCCACTCAAAAACTGATGCTCGATTGATGCAAGATGCTCCAAAAGCAATCTGAAGCATTCCATACGTTTCTGTGGCATTTTACCAAGTTTAAAACAGAATTTTATTGCATATCGTTCTTCTAAAGTGTCCTCACGTCCAGATTGCATTTTTGAAATTCACCAGCTATGACAGTCAGGCAATTATTCTCCATCCACTTAAAAATGACCTTGTGTCATATCCTGCCCATGTAGAGGGGTTGGTAAATTTGTATATATATGTGTAACACTATGTAGGTGGTCCGCCAAGCAGACCATCCCTTTGTCTGTTTTGGCGCGAAACCAGACAAAGGGTTTGGATTCGAGATCTCGATGTGACCGGAAGTAGGAAGGGAACGCCAGTCAGAGAGTGAGACAAAGGAACCCAGAAGAAGGCAGTTGGTGAAGGGTGACGCGAGTGACCTGTCGACACCGGACAGCAGATGTGACCAGTCGGCATGAGAGAGGGTCCAGTAGCAGTGAGGGAAGACAGGTCAAGATGAGGCAGAACTCCTCGTGGGTTGTAGAATTTTCGCTAGAAATCCACGCTAGCGTTAGTCTACATATGCAAACAGGGAATGCAGAGCGTTACATAACTCCCCTTCTTGCGCTTGAATTAACCCAAGCATATTGTTCGTTTGTTCTTTGTTCTTTCCTCACACTCCTTTGATTGTATTTCTTATAGCTATGAAAAATTGTGCGATGCCCTATCGGAACCACTAGTTGATCACCGGCCAAGAAGTGAAAGGGTTCGAAGAAGTTGACGTATTTGGGGGGCCGAGGGGGTATCGTCACATATGTATATATGAGAAGAAAAATATTGATAAACAAAGTAATCCAAAGTGAAGAATTTGATATGAAAGAAAGTCGACCTTATAACATTTCGGTTTCAATAAACCATCATCAGGACATAGAAAGCTGTTATGAAGTGTCGTTAGATCCCCGATGGATGCTTAACGAAGTACAAAACAAAACAAAGGAGGCGATTATATATAGAGAGAAAGGGGGCGTTAACCGTCTGATCAATAAGTCAGCATTCATAGTTTAAAAAATAGCATGTGACTGTGTATGGTAATGATGCAAGACAAATGGAACAATCAAGAGATACAGCAGCTTAAAAAAAGAAAGAAAGAAAAAGAAGGAAGAAAAGAAAAGAAAAGAAAAGAATCGAAGAATGAGAAGAAGAAGAAGAAATAAAACGAAAAAGGGAAGGGAAAGAAAGATAAAAGAAGGAAGAAAGAAAAGAAAAGAGTAGAGAGAAAGAAAAAAAGGAAGAGAAAAGATTGGAGAAAGGGAAGAAAAAAAAAGAATGGAATCATAGAAGAAAGATATCATCAAGGCCTACTGACAGCACAGAAAATAGCCTTGAAGGGTCTCAAATCAAGTGACAAGATTTGTCTACCCGGAAAGATGAACGCTTGGTGTTACCAACATGGTCTGCTATCCTGTCTTTTGTGGCTCTTACAGATGTATGAGATTGCGTTATCTCGCGTTGAGCGGGTTCAATAGTATAGCAACAAAAACCTGCGTAAGTGATTCGGAGTTCCTCCAAGTTTTTCGAAAGTAGGTTTATATACCGATTCTAGAAACCTACAGGTGGAAGAATTCAAAATTGGGAAAGTACGCCTTCATATGATGATGAAGGACTCAGCCAACGAGGTCATTCGGAAGGCGTATCCAGAAATAAAATCAGGTACGAAGTGGTCGGCCGTTAGGGTAGTCCAGGAGGCGGAATGCAGCATACGACTCAAAGACATCATTGGCATCACTCAAATAAATCAAGCTGGGCTGGGTAGCACAAGCAATAAGGCATTCTCCAAAGTGGGTCCATAGCGAAAAAGAGACATAATAAGCGAAGAAGTCAGGATGTTTGAGAAGCAAAGAACATCCATTGCTGTAACTCAGGCTAAACAATGTGCCTGGACAAAATGGAATGATATCGTACCAATTAAATTATCGGAGAAGTCATTAATTGCAATGGAACCACTGGCGATATCGTTCCTTCTTCGCTCTACATATGATCTTCTACCAAATGCGACCAACCTAAAATTACGAGGATATATCGATTCGGATTTGTGCTTTTCGTGTAAAAGTGAACGGGTTACCTCGCGCCATGAGCTATCTGCATGTCCACAATCGCTTCAGGTGTACACATGGTGACATAACAAGGTGATGGAAGTGGTCATGGAGTTGTTAAGAGCACAATGTGAGGCAACAAACAAGCAACTTGTCTCAACCAAGGAACCCATAATTCCATTTCTCATGGAAGGTGAATACCCTGTGAGGGAACAGAAAAATTCCAAAATGAAACTTCTGAATGGAGCTAGTGACTGGAAAGTTTCAGTGGATCTCAAGACATCTCAACAATTTCCAGTTCCCATTATTCAAACAGAAAAACAGCCAGACATTGTTACGTGGTCCAATTCAAAGAAGAGCGTCCACCTCATAGAGTTGACTGTTCCCTCGGAAGAAAACTGGGAAGATGCACACGAGCGGAAGAAAAACCGGTACGAGATACTGCGTGCCGACTGCGTGGAAAAGGGTTGCCGTAGTTTTCTAGGACACTCAGTCATTTCGTTTCTTTCAAAAATAGGAATCACTGGCCGCAGTTTGAAAGTTGCCTCAGATCGTCTTCAGACCACAGTGCAATATGCATCAAGTTGGATTTGGCCGTGAGCGAAAGGTTTTCAGCATGAGTGAAATGCACACGGAATCACCATTCCCGTGTGGTTACGTAACATCAAGAAACGGTTACTGCAAGTGCGTAATGATATCAACAGCCGACAGTAAACGCGTTTTAAAAATCACAATCTGCACTAAAAATGAAGATGAACTTACAATGTAATTTCTCCTATTAGTTGATCTGGTATATATATATATATATATATACCCTGTCTGGTGGCAAAAGCTCCTTGGTAGCGCCAGGAGTGGCAGTAGCGCCTTGAGCTACCGAAACTGTGTAGTCACTCCTGGTTGGCGGCTAATGATTGTATTGCACGCGCTTTCACACGTTGTATGATGAAAATTTTTTTTTTCTTTTTTTATATATGTATATCTAGATTATAATTCCTTAAATGTCTTACTAAGGATGAAATATATTCCTCGATGTTAACAGTTAAAAGGAAATCCATTTCTGTTCGAACTTCTATCTGATGAACCAGTTATTTCAAGTAGCTGGTGAAATAAATTTATAATGGATTATATCTATTGATTTTTCTTGATATCAATATTTTTTGCTCTGTGTGTGATTTTTACAAAATATAATTTTCTATATATATTAATTAGCCGTGAATTGAGAACTCTATTTAAATTATTTCTTTTAAGTCTGTTCGCAGACTTAAATGATGTGTGTGTGTGTGTGTGTGTGTGTGTGTGTGTGTGTGTGTGTGTGTGTGTGTGTAGATTAATTATAACATAGACAAGTGTTATTATCTTTTGAAGTCTTTCTTTTATACTTCGCTTTTTATGGCTTTGGTTTTTCTCCCATACACGGATTTATGTGAGTGTGTGTGAATGCATATGTGTATATATGTGTATGTGTGTGTGTTAATGTGTATATAAGACAGACAAGTTGAGACACAGACAGAGACTCACTTAGATGTCTTCCATAGATTGTTGACAGCATTTAAAGGGCCCAAGAGCCCATTTTATCACTAAATATATACGTACAAGAATATAAAGTACATTTTCATAATTCAAATGAGAATAGATTTTTTAATACTATTAAATAATAAATATACTATTAAGCCCAAACACATGAGCATATCTTATCATATTTCATTACTTTCTTTCTGATTTTTTATGGTAAAATCAGTAGCCATAGTTTTAACGAAGGAACAAATACAAGAAATATTGATGCCATTAAGAGAAAAAGGAAACCAAAAATAAAGTCAAGCAAATTAGAAATTGTCTTGAATTGTATAAAAGAGAGATTTCTGTAGCAATAGTATACTATTTCCAAAAATACATCGAACTTGGAAGTAAAAAAGTGCTCAAGTCCCAGTACCAGTCAACTTTGTCAATTTTCTCTGGTATGAATTTATCCAACTTACGGACAGGTTTAAACACGGGGTTAGTTTTTAAGTTGAGTACTGCTGATTTGAATTTATTCTCAGTTTAATGAGACAACTGAATCAGAGAAAAAATCTGCAAAGACTGTAGGAGTATCTGTGAAAGAATTTATCTGTATTTTTACTATTCATTTATTTATGGTCTCCGACTATTTAATGTTTAGTTTTTGATATTTAAAATAAGGGTTTAGTAGTCAGGCTTCTCCACAAGTTTAATGTATAGGTTTGATATGGAGTGTTTAGAAAAAAGGTTGAATAAGCATAGTATAGGGACATGATATAGGCACATGGATAAAACAAATGAATGAATAAGGCCAGTGAAATAAATGAGTGAAGATATGCAACAAATAAGTAAAAGATATGAAACAAATAATGGTTGTGAAACGGCGCGGACAAAATGAACATTTAAAACAAGGCGAACGAACAAAACAAATTTATATACTATAATAACAAAACTTACATTAATACATAAAAATATTACTAACTCTTCTAACAAAATAATAGTGTGTATATGTGTGTGAGCTCGTGTGTGTGTGTGTGTGTAACACAACTAAGCTACACAAAGAATTGCAAATTTAAAATGTCCTTTTTCTATGGTTTGAAACAGGTAGTTTCTCAGAGACGGGAAAGCGTCTCATAGTCCTTGTATATGAATGTCTACGAGGCCCATTCATGGTGTTGCTGCTGTGGAGAAATTTAGTAAAAGAGAAATAGGGTGCTTGAAGACGACGTATTTATAGAAAATACGCGTCTTGTAAGTGGCTCAAAGACGCAGGACTTGAATTTACGCGCGCCGACGTAGTTGTAAGCATATCACGTGGTCCTCCTGGCCAATGGTTTTCTGAGATTGAATATTGAGCGTCCACCATCTTTGTGGGAACAAGTGGCATACCGCCCAAAATAATTTATAGGAGTGGAAAGTCCTATAAGACCATTTATTGACAGGTGACACTGAATAAAAAAGAATGTTTATATTATCATAGCCAATAGCTATTCACGTCGGAATTCTTAGGTATGAATACGTCACTGCCACCCGATGTCGTCAGCGAATAGAAAATTCCACTATAAACCGACAACTATTTCCGAGTCAATTAATTCTATAAATCGTTTTGGAGATATTTTCTGACTGCTTTCTATAACAAATAATATTTACAACCTTCTCTCTGTCGTATAATGACCATTATACGACAGAAATCAAAGAAGTATTCCTGCAAAAATTTGCAGTATTCTAAGTCACCGGAGAAACCACCAGCTTCGCTTTAAAAGCTGCAATCATAAACGACAGTAGCAGTTGGGTAGTTGGAGACCATACGCCAATAGTATTTGTTCCATCTTCCCTTTGTGTATGGAGTCAAATGCCTTTGAGAAATCTTGGAATAAGAGCGTTGCCTCGAGGTTTTTGGCACGAACTCCTATGATTCGACAGATTGTCTGTGATGCAGATCACTTTTTCCGAAATCCATTTTGGTTCTTTCTAAGAATTTTTTTCAATAACTAGTTCGATATGGTTGAGTAGAAGAACATTATAAACCGTAGCCGCTATTGAAGTAAGGGTTATGCCACGGTACTTATTGGCAATTCCGAGGTCACCTTTCTTGGGGAAGGAGTGTATGTAGCCTATTATCCATCTCTCTATTGCGTTCTAGTTATATAGAGCATTGCAGTATCGGAGCAGTAAGTCATTGAATTTCCTTGTCTTCTATACTTCTGGGGGTATTTCACCAAGACCGGCAGTTTTCTTGTTTTTAATTTTTGTTAGTACAACGTTGAGTTCTTCTTAAGCAAACTGTTCAATTTTGATGTCTAGCTGGCTATTCGTAATTTTTTTGATGGGTTTATTTGTGACTTTACGGTAGTTTCCGAGCAGATTCTTGAAATGTTCTTTCCACATTTGTAGTCATTCTTCTTGGCTGGCAGCTTTTAGTTTAGCTCTCAAAGTGCTCTTCCTTTTATTCATTTCCTTTACTGTTTGCCACACTATTCGATATTGTCTATATTCTTCTGAGGTTGTAATTTTATTGATCTGGCATTGTATGTATTCTATTTGTTCTTTTTGGTATGCGTTAATTAGTTCTCTTTGTGCCTTCTTACGTTACTGATCGTTGGCATTAGTTGGGTTCCTTTCATTACATAGGGATGCTGTTTTCATGTTATCTCGTTTTTTCCTAACTGCTAATGTCTACCATGGAACACTTATGTTTGGCTCTTAGTTTGGTTGGTATGAATTCAGCTGCTTCCATGCTTCTCGAATTCTTCATTCGGAGTAATTGTTTCGGATATCTCCTGAAGAGCATTGCATTTATTTCTTAGTGTTATCATATATTCATCGCTAATATCTCTATTATTAAGCAAGAACCAATCACAATGTGTGGTTTTGATTGTTTGCGTCTTTGTGTTCCTTCATAGGCTCAGACGTATCTTTGCTGTGACAATTCTGTGATCAGAAGATACTCCTTCAAAAGAGAAATATGCCTCACGATTCAAAGCCATATTAATACATTTCTTATTTATGAGAATGTAATCTATATGTGATTTAGCATTATTTACGTAGGTGTAGGTCCATTGTTTACCTTTCCTTCTCTGTAATTTAGTATTTAGGCATGTTAGTCCGTTTTTAAGTGAGAATTCTGCAAGTTCTTCCCCATTTCTATTTGAGTCGTGTAAGCAGAATTTGTTGTTTCGTCTTTAACTATTTAAGCATTCATGTCTCCACTGAGGATTAGAACATTCCGTTTGGGAATGCAACTGACAAGGAAGAATTGCTCGTTGTAGAAGTTGATGAGGTCCGTTTCATCACTAGTATTGGTAGAACTGAAGCACGAGATAATTGTTGTGCTGGGGTTGCCGTTAGATGTAGCTACCCCTCATTCTCAATTGTATTTTCTCGATGCTATTCAGTGATTTTAGGGCAAGAGGACTGAGAAGCTTTCCTATGCCCCTTATGACAGGTTTTTCATGCAAATGCTGAGATAAATGTCCATCCATTGCCATTATTATGGTATTTTATTTCTACTTCACTATGATAGTATCTGTGATCTGGTATGCATGCTATGTCTATATTATGCTCTGCTACAGACACTGTCAATCCCAGTTGTTGGTCTATTTTATTCAAAGTTGTAACGTTAAGTGTCACTTTATGTACTGCCTTTTGCATCTTAGTAATTTTTGTTTGGGCTTAGGTTTGTGTTTGAGTTCTGTAGCTGATTTTTCTAACACTGGGGCCAGAGCTCCAACCTTAGCAGAATGCACCTCTTATTTAACCACACGAATATATATATATATATATATATATATATATATATATATATATATATATATATATATATATATATATGATAAACAAATCATTAAAAAATATTTTTTCATAAATTAAAAAAGTAGTCAATAATGGCCTGTGGTGCAGGATAAAACATAAAATGAAAGAATGTTTATCCGTTTCTTTATGACTGTTTGATTACTGTCACTTTCATAAACTTTTACAAAAAAATTCACACTCATTCACAATGAATAGCTTAGTAAACGTTCCCTCATTTTAGAATATATATATATATATATATATATATATATATATATATATATATATATATATATATATGTGTGTATTGGTAATGTAGTTTATTATATTTATAAATTAAGAATGCTCACTATCATTGATAGAGAATATATATTTAAGAGAGGGTGACATAGACACTGAGTCAACAGGAACCTGTAAAAATGAACACATTGACAAGAAACTTGCAGTTGCCCAGCACCATAGATTTGGTATCCATTCTTTCTTAACTTATATATATATATATATATATATATATATATACATATATATATATATATATATATATACATATATATATATATATATATATATATATATATATATATATATATATTATGACCTTTTCTTGTTGTTAAGCAAAATGCAACAACTGTGGATGAAGGCACTTTAAAAATTGTTCAAAATCTCTAATGTTATGATCTCAGTAAATGTAATTTTTCTCATTATCAAGTGTGTGGGAACTAATATATTTTGGAGTTAAGGATTGTTGTGATCAATGAATTTTTTTTGAATAGTAATGTTCCTCATGGACAGATGATATCACGTTTCAAAAACCAAATCCTTGTCTGTCAGTTTTAATAACATATGTCTCTGAAAAAAAATCCATGCACAAATTTTTACTATAGTGCTTATCTATATCCATAAATTAAAGTGTTGATTTTTACATATATTTGCATATATATGCCTACAATAAAAAAAAAACAATGTGTATATATTAATGTATATGTGTGTGTATATGCATTGTGCTTGTACACGTGTTCTTGTGTGAATGTGTTCATGTATGTGAGTGTGTGTATGTCTGTGTGTATTTCTGTGTGCATATGTGGGTTTGCATGTGTGCATATGAGTGTGTGCATGTGTGCATATTTAGTATCATATACTAATATTCATAAACTAGAGCATTCAATTGGAATTGCTGGATGACTGTGTTAGTGTGAAATTTAAGATTCTTGCCTGAATCTAGATTCATGCTTGATATACATATTTTATAGGTAAAAATCAAATCTTCTAAGTGAACTCGAGTTGCAATTAGTTAAAAGTCGATAAAAGACAATCAATAAGGAATTAGTTTTAATGGCACAGATTGAAATGATCGCTCAAGTCTAAAAGGCAAAAATAAATGTGATTGACAAGGCAACAGAAACAGGAAAAATATTCACACGCTGAGATTAAATAGGTTTTAACTCTTTCTCTCTCTATCTATGTCTTTATCTCTCCCTCTACTCACTCTCTCTCTATCTCTCTCTTTATCTCTCTCTCTATATATATATTACTTAAAATAGTATAACAGCAATTCATCTAAAAACTAAACTATCAACAATGTAATGTGTAAGTGCATAGGAACTTACACAGCAGTAAATGGTACAAAATAAAACATTTGTCAATATGGAAAATAGTCTATAGCATTTATAATAATATACATAATTGAAGATATTACTTAATCTACTGCTTCAAGTTTCAGGATTCATCATCAGGTAGTTTTCAGGTATACATTAAAAGTAAAGACTCCCTATCTATCATATATACAGAGTAAGTGAAATATTTCCCACATTTTAAACAGTCCTCTTTGTGAGGCAAGTGAACTTAAGGAAGTGGTACTGGTAACAAAATCTAATTAATGTGAAGGATATTGTTCCTGAAAGAATTTTCAACCCATAGCAGTATTGATTTTCTATCCTGAACAACATCATTCTGACATAACATGAAATGAGTTCGAAAAGAATTCTGTGTAACAATTCCAAATTCAATTTTTTTGTCTAAAAAGATCTTAGCGCACAGAGAGGGCTCTAAGTTCATGCCAAGATTTTATCTAAAAAAGAATTGTAAGACATTAGCTTGATAGCTTTAACACACACATATATATATATATATATATTTGATAACAATATATACATTTTTTGTCTACATATTTTTTGTATTTATCCTTTCAAGTTGCAGTATCAATTTTATGATATCTGGCGGGAATATATAAACCTTCCATGATTAATTGGTTCCCAAGTCCCTTCTGCCTGATCTTGGGCCATCATCAGGAGGAGGGCATATTGCAAAAGCAATGTAAACTTTGCATGTGCATCATAACTTTGAAAGAATTGAGCATTTATTGTTTATACTGGGGTATTGTTGTAGCATTTATTTCTTAATTTGATTCTATATATAGCAGCAGCTAAAGACATTTGAGTTCATTCGCAATGAATTCAAAATTAATTCTTTTGAGTTTAGGACGTTTGTTTCTAACATAGAGTGCTTCAAGAATCTGTAATTTTAGTTTGTTATTTTATTTCTCAAATATTGTTGTGTTTTCAGTAAGAATTTTCCAAAATTCAATAGTAGGGCTGGAATATTTTTTTAAAATGCTGGGCTGTTGAACTGGTGTCAGAGAGATGCATAGTGAGTCATCTCAGTTGGGTAGTTGAGGTTAAATGCCGAATTTTACAAAATGTTATGCTATATTTTGTTTGTGAAATAATGCTTAAACTATGCGTTTTAAATGTAAAGGCACGCTTACTCTACTATAAAGCCAATTTGATATTAAGCCTATCCACATGTCAGCGAACAAGGCAGAATGTTTTTGAATATCTTCTATCGAATAATTTAAAAATTCGTAAAGAAAGCCCTAACAGTAGTTTAGAAGAAAAGCCTCGAATGCTACCACAGCCCCCCCCCTCAGAAAGGGAAAAAGAAAAAAAACAAAAAAAACAAAAAAAACGAATTCTCCCCTCCACCCCAGTAGACCGCCACCCCCAAAGCTACCTAAAATATCAGTAGTAAATAAAAGTCCAAACGAAGAAGAGCATTTGAACTCAGGAGCCGAGTGGAAGAAATGTCAATATTGGTCAGTATGTCTTTAATTCCAATTTAAAATGCCGAATTTTACAAAATGTTATGCTATATTTTGTTTGTGAAATAATGCTTAAACTATGCGTTTTAAATGTAAAGGCACGCTTACTCTACTATAAAGCCAATTTGATATTAAGCCTATCCACATGTCAGCGAACAAGGCAGAATGTTTTTGAATATCTTCTATCGAATAATTTAAAAATTCGTAAAGAAAGCCCTAACAGTAGTTTAGAAGAAAAGCCTAGAATGCTACCACAGCCCCCCCCCCTCAGAAAGGGAAAAAGAAAAAAAAAACAAAAACAAAAAAAACGAATTCTCCCCTCCACCCCAGGAGACCGCCACCCCCAAAGCTACCTAAAATATCAGTAGTAAATAAAAGTCCAAACGAAGAAGAGCATTTGAACTCAGGAGCCGAGTGGAAGAAATGTCAATATTGGTCAGTATGTCTTTAATTCCAATTTAAAATGCCGAATTTTACAAAATGTTATGCTATATTTTGTTTGTGAAATAATGCTTAAACTATGCGTTTTAAATGTAAAGGCACGCTTACTCTACTATAAAGCCAATTTGATATTAAGCCTATCCACATGTCAGCGAACAAGGCAGAATGTTTTTGAATATCTTCTATCGAATAATTTAAAAATTCGTAGAAGTATAAGTCAGTACTAGTGAAAGTCTTAAGAAAGTACCTTAATGTTGGACTTTAACTAAGTTAAAACTTAAAACAAACTCCCCCACCCTTTTTTTTTTTTTTTTTTTTTTTTTAAATGTACACATGGGAAGCAGCATGATGTACGTAAAGGTATTTGAATAAAACAATGGACGACCAAACTCAATACCCAAATGGGTCCTGGACGTGAGTCTGAAGACTTTTCGCTCAGGATCGACAGTTCGATCGGGGAACTACTGCTGCTCCTCTATAAGAGTGGCTTCTATAGAAGAGAATAAAACAGCCATCGAAAGATAACCATGACCCACACTCCAACCACTTACACAAACCGCATCGCTCTTCGCGCGGGTAAAAAAGGGGCGCGTCCTGCTGAGGTTGGAGCCCTGGCCTCGGTGTTCGAAAAATCAGCTACAGAGCTCAAACAATCAAAACTACTAAAATGCAAGCAAACACTACAAATAGCCACATTTAACGTAAGAACCTTAAATAGAATAGGACAACTCCCAGAGCTAATCGCATCGGCCGAAGAACATAAAATAGACATAATATGCATACAAGAACACAGATACACGCACACAGAAGATATCAAATATCACGAAACTAGCAATGGATGGTCGCTCGCCACTGTATCCGCATGGAAAAACTCTGTCAACGCCGCAGTAGGAGGGGTAGGATTGCTTATAGGACCTAGAGCACTAAAAACGCTTAATTGCATAGAGAAAATACAACCTAGAATGATGGTAGCTACATTTAACGGAAACCCCAGAGCAACAATCGTCTCATGCTACAGCCCCACCAATGTTAGTGAAGAAAATGAAATAGTAACCTTCTACGATGAGTTATCCTCATTAGTGCGTAGCATCCCGAAACACAACATGTTAGTCATTGGTGGAGACATGAATGCACAAATCGGGAAAAACGGAAACAACAAATACAGCCTCCACAACACGTCAAATAGAAATGGGCAACATCTAACAGATTTCATGATAGAAAATAGATTAGCATGCCTCAATACAAACTACCAAAAAAGAGAGGGCAAACTATGGACATACACGTACGCAAACAATACTAAAGCTCAGATAGACTACGTCCTTATAAACAAGAAATGGAAGAATAGTGCATTGAATTGCGAGGCATACTCCTCTTTTGAGGGTGTGTCCACCGATCACCGAATAGTCACGGCGAAAATACGGTTAAGCCTACGAAAAAACGACAAACGAACAGCGACCACCAAACACTATGACTGGGCCCTATTAAACAACAAAGATGTAAGAGATAAATACGTATTAGAATTAAGAAACAGATTCGAAACACTACAAGAAAAGACGGAAAAAAGTACACCAAACGACGAATACGAAAATTTCGTCAATGCACACCTTGAGGCAGCAGCGAAATACATTCCAACAAAAATTAAAACTAAATATAGAGTCCCATGGGAAACTTTAGCGGTGAGAGAAAAACGTGCACTAGTGAAAACAGCCTCCAAAAACTATCGAAAAAACCCAACAAACACAAATGCCTTAAAACTAAAAACGGCACAATATCAATTAGCAGGCATATATATAAAGGAACAGACAGAATACATTCAAAATCAGATAGATAAGATTAGAGACTCGGTGGAAGATAGACAATCTAGAATTGCCTGGCAAACAATAAACGAAGTGAGCAGAAGAAAGAACACGGCCAAAGCAAAACTTAAAGCAGCAAACCAACAAGAAAGAATAAAACTGTGGAAACAGCACTTCGAAAACTTACTTGGAAACCCACCAAAAATAACGCCTGAACCAATCACCAGAATAATTAGCAAACAATTAGACATTAAACTTGGACCGTTCACACAAGAAGAACTCGACTCGGTTCTCAGAAAAATTAAAAATAGAAAAGCTGCAGGACTGGACGAAATTCCCCCGGAAGTATGGAAGACCAGACAATTCGACGACATACTGCTCCGACACTGCAACGCAGTATACAATCAAAATCCGATAGATAGATGGACGAAGGGATGCATACTCCCCTTCCCTAAAAAGGGGGACCTCGGATTAGCCAAAAACTACCGAGGCATAACACTTACATCCATAGCTGCCAAAATCTACAATGCCCTACTACGAAACAGAATAGAACCCAAAATCGACAACATACTTAGAAAAAACCAAAATGGCTTCCGAAGAAATAGATCTACGACCTCACAAATATTAACCATCCGCAGAATCCTTGAAGGTGTACGGGCAAAGAACCTACAAGCGACATTAATATTTGTCGACTTTACCAAGGCTTTCGACTCCATTCACAGAGGAAAGATGGAACAAATCCTACTAGCGTACGGCATACCTAAAGAAACCGTAGCGGCAATAACGATTCTCTATAGAAACACTAAAGTAAAAGTACGATCACCAGATGGAGACACAGAATACTTCGACATAGTAGCAGGAGTACTACAAGGAGACACGCTGGCTCCGTATCTCTTTATCATTTGTCTAGACTACGTACTTAGAACATCGATTGACAAAATCAAAGAGAATGGCTTCGAACTGACGAAGAAAAGAAGCAGAAGATACCCCGCAACAACAATTACCGACGCCGACTACGCCGATGACATAGCGATACTGGCAAATACACCTGACCAAGCTGAAACACTTCTGCATAGTTTGGAACGAGCAGCAGCAAGCATA